>JAKWJD010001755.1:75440996-75992229 GCA_027705065.1 Solanum peruvianum
AGCGGAGTGTCACGTACCGACACGAAGGGAATAAAGATAATGAATCTTGAAATATGTTAATAAATTCAATCTAATGAACCTAATTCCCAATGAGTATGATGGGAGGCGTGAGTCCTCATTGATGTGCTTGGTGTTATGACCAAGAGTATTGCAGTTGGTTTTATAATATTACTTGATATATATTGTCTTCTATTTTGAGTTGGCCGATGATATCTACTCAGTACTTGTGTTTGTACTGACCCCCTAATTTTATGTTTCTTCCTTGTTATATGTGGAGTGCAGCAAACGTGCCGTCGTCTTCAACTCAACCGCAATTCTAGCCAGTCTTCGTCACACCGGATCTTCAGGGTGAGCTAATGCTTCTAGCTTGGACTGGATCTTCTTCCTCATGTCTTGATGCCTTGAAGTTCCGGCATGGACTAGCTTTTACTTGTTTTAGCTTCTTAGAATACTCTTAGTTTAGTGATTTGATCATAGATGTTCTTGTGGTGATGACTTCCAGATTTTGGGGAATAATAGTTGTTGAATTTTATAAGTTATTGAATTGGTTTTCATTAATGAGTTTAAGTCTTCCGCATTACTTTCTGTCGATATTATATTGAAATGTTAAGGTTTAGATTGGTTGGTTCGCTCACATAGGAGGGTAAGTGTGGGTGCCAGTCGCGGCTCGGTTTTGGGTCGTGACAAAATGTAAGGTGTCGTTTAATCAATTTAATTAGAAGAGCTTATAAATTTTGAGAATATATCAGTATTTGGTGAAATATAGGACAATGTTATACTAGCTATACCCTAATCTATGAGAATTTTTGTGATTTTCAACATTTTCCAACACAATGTATCGTGTCGTTTGATTAATAACGAAAGGATAATGTTTTCGAGATATATTATCTTGTATATTTGCGAATGGATACTTTCTATATTCATTTTTATTTGTTCATTATTTCAAATATAGGTTTTTTATTTTTATTTGTCATTTTTCATATATCAAAAAAAGACGGAAAAAAAAAAGAATCATATTTACACTTAAGATCAAATAGTTATTTTTCAAGACATAATATTAAGGACGCGTTTGGCCATAGATTTCTCAAACAAAATTTGGAGGGGGGGGGGGGGGAATTTGACATAATGTTTGTCCATATAATTTGTCATTATTTGGCAAATAATTCAAATACTAGAAAAATTAGTATTTGGGTCAAATCTCATTATTTGAAATTTTTTTAAAATTCAACTTCTGTACCAAACTTTTATCTTTTACAAAAACACCCTCTATAGTATATGTTTGCGTTGTATTACATAATTTTTTTTTACGTTAACACCAAAATAATGATTAAATTCAGTGAATATGAAAGTGATGATATGGATGTTTATGAAAGTGACGAACAATCGACTTAGAGTAATAATATTTCATCTACTTACGATGTATAAAATGATGCTTGTTGTATTCGTCCCAAATTATAATATCATCGACAGTGCTTGTTATTTGTTGCAATGAAGATTCAATTGACTTGTTGCGGAGGTAATGAATCTTGTTACATCTACGTTTCTATTTTGTTACGAAATGCAAATCTATAATTAATTTTGATAGTTTTTAAAATTTATAAATATAAATTATATTTATTTAAAAAGTGAAACAATATTATAATCAAATATATGGTGAAATTTTACCCAAATTCTCAAATATATCATCAAAAATATTTAAAAACTATGGCAAAACGCTGGCTAAATATCAACTAATTGAAATAATGGTCGTGTTAAAATTATATTTCTTAATTGATATGACAAATAAGATAGAAGTAAGAATGTACTGTTTACTCGAAAATATTTTATTTCTTATAAAAAGTGTGATAAAATAATTTTATATATTATTATGAAAAAATCAAAAATTTAAAACTATATGAAAAAGTGTTTTCTGCGAAACTAATTTATCTCTCAAATTCGCCATTTAATTGCGTCATAATTAGCTAACAAGAATTTGCATGTTGAACTTCTAATATACTCTAGAAATCAATTAATGAGGGACCAAATTGGTTGTGATTTTTTTCATTAAATCACTTGAGTTATAATGTATTTAATGTACGCCGACTGATAACGCTAGAATATAGCTTGTCTTGAAGTCAATTTAAAAAAAATACTAAATACACTGATTTGATTAGTGAGTAGACAATTACAATTCATGAATTTATGAAAGGCAGATTTGACTTAATAGAAATATTGTAACATATTTTTATTTTTAATTATTTTTTTATTTTTTAATTAAAAATATTAAAATTAAAAAAAAAAGTTCCATTCTATTGAAATTTTGGCCAAAGAGATGGTGAGTCTATGTATCATTTATTTTACGGAATCGTGGCATTAAATAGAACCATAACATTATAAATGCTTTACCAACTTAATTATGAGTGACCAATTAACTTTGTCCGCGTTTGTGAGGCCGTGACGATCGACTTAAATAATTATATTTATAAAGTTATTAATATTTAATAGTTATAAATATGCTATCTTCAAAAAAGAAAACTACATTTTAAATAAAAAAAATATTAATTGTACAAATACAAATTGATATTTTTATTTATAAAATTTAAAGTATTAATATATTAATAATACAAGTAATTATAAAATTGAGAGAGAAATTTGACATATATTCAAACTTTGACCGAAATTATTGTAATGATATCAAACTTCTGAAAGGACATTTTACTTCCTACACTTTTTATAGTACATTTTAAATGTATATATGTGTTTATACAGATATCATAAGTAATATATAATTATAATAGTAACATATCCACGTAAACATATATAGAACTTTAAAATACATTTGTTAGGTATTATAAAAGTAAAAGATCCTCAAATTATATAAAAATCATAATTACGATAAAAATTTAAAATATCTTCAAAATCCTTTTAAATAAAAATATATGTCTTTCAAATTAAAATACCACTTGCACTAAAATATGGGCAACAGTACCTTAAATTCTCCGTGATCTCCATCTCTATGACTCGGCGGTCCTACTCGCGTGAGTTAATATATATATATATATATATATTATATATATATATATATATATTATATATATATATATATATATAACAATTTAATATTTTATTTATAATATTAATAGAGGACACACCGTTTGGTGAGTGAAAGACGAGGAAATGCCGATTTCAGTGTCTCCTAGGAGGCGCTGTGCGTCGACTCACATAATTCCTATTGAAAAGTACATAATTGCAAGAATATCCTTCACATTTTATTATTTATTTGTACATTTTCTTTGCAAACAATTTTTTTTTGCTAAAACAACTTCTTTCTTTTTTTCAAATATAAGATTACATAGTTATACTATTGCATCAAAATATTTTCGTAAAAAGTTGGCAAAGATTTCTTTTTAATCAAATTTATCGTCACAATAGTAAAAAATTTGATTAAATTATATTGAAACTAGATTTATCTATTTTTAAAATAACAAGATACTTAAGAGGCGACAAAGCCTATTAAAACACCAATAAATTAAAAGACACTAGAAAAAAATTAAAAATAAAAATAAAAACTTAACAACAAAGAAAATGAAAAAGCTTTTAAGAATAGTTTTATAATTATTTAATCTAATACAAAAATTTCTTGATATTAATAATAATCAATAGAGTGCGTAACTAATTCTTGCAATATTTATTATATATGACATTAAAAAATTATATACTATTAATACACACTTAATACATACATTATATTTCTTAATATAATCTACCGAACTAACCCTTTTAAGACATTTATGGACAGCTGAACTACATGAACGATGTATAACTTTTCAAATACAAAAATAAAAAATTGGAAAACTATAAAATTAAAACTCAAAGCTTGGGGAAAAAGAAATTAGAAAAAGAACGGCAAAAAGGTAGTACTAGTGAAGACAAAATAAAGAAAGCAATAAAGGAGACCATTATTAATTGAAACTCGAATAAAGGAGTTTAGTGTGGGCACAAGGTTGATGAAAATAATAATAGTCATGCATATATAGGTGCTATCAATAATTAAATACAAATGCATTCAATATTTCTTTTCTAGAAAATTAAATAAAACCATGTATGGGAAAAGGAAAAAGTGGAGGAGATAATTATAAGTGATTTGAAATCGTATCCTTGTCCATAAGATATGAAAATATAATTTAATATAATTATATCAAATTAGATTGATATGAACATTTATTTAAATTTCTTAATTAGTATTTTCCTATAAACATGAAACATTTCACAAGTCCAAAAATTATCGCAAAAATTTATTATTATTATTATTATATATATATCATGATTCCAAATTGAAAGTCACCATTTTGAGTATGGTTAATTTAAAAGAAATATATTTTATAAAAATAATTCTTAATATTCTTATGTTCAGTTCGTTAAAATATTTTAAACTTTTTTTTTTTAAAAAGAGAAAAATAAATTATATGATAAACATTGAGAATACATTTTTTTATATATGACATATCGAATTCATTATCTCTATCTCGTTCGCCTTAATGACCACCACTCGCAAACCCTCGCTACTTACCTTTTCTTCTACATATTTAAATAGTTAAAAGAAAAATTATTATAGATAAAAAAACTCTCATTAATTTTGAAAATAATATATTTTTGCTTCATATAATTTAATTATTTTCATATCGCATGTGCAGACGCAGACTAAACAAAATAATGGGGTGAAGGACGACGAACGTGGTAAATAGAAGCTCCTCTGGCAATACACGACTGTGGATGAGCCACGACTATGTTTTAAAACAAATGGCTACGTGGCCTCTTTTAGAACCGCACACGTGTCTCTCTGTCTCTTTCAATATCTTTCATATAAAAGTTAAGTAGCGAGGACAAATTTTTTATTAATATCTATAATTATAGCTAAAAATAAGTACGAAGCTAATAGGACTAAGAGCCTGTTTGTCTCAGCTTAAAAGCTGGTCAAACTGACTTAAAAGCTGATTTTTGATTTATTTGACTATTTGGTAATATTCAAAATAACTTATTTTAAGTTAAAAAAAACTTATTTTAAGCCAAAAGTTAAAAACTGGGGTAGGGGTGTTTTTTTTTTTTTTAGCTTATAAGCTGTTTTAAGTTGACCACATTTTTATGTTTTTTCCCTTAATATTTTTATACAATCTCCAAATTACCCATACCCTAACATCTCTTTCTTCTATTTTTCCCTTTTCACGTTTCGCATAACAACTTCAACACTTTTATCCAAACGCATAACTGCTTATTTTAAAAATAAGTTTCAGCACTATCAAAAGTATTTTTTTCAAGCTGCTTTTATCAAGCTCATCCAAACGGGCCCTAAAATTCATGACCTTAAGAAATTTTGGTAAATTCCTTGATTATTAGACTAAATCGTTCTAGAATTGTAAAAAATTGTATATATATTTATTAAAATAAAATTTTTAGCTTTATATGTAATGTAATTTTTTCGGTAAAGGAATTGAACAGAGGTGGCTCTGCCCTTGGATGTTGCGTTTTCCAAAATTAATTTGATTAATTTTAAAATTAAATTAAATAAAATTTATTCGATACAAATTATATAAAATGTTGTATAATTGCATTTTTTTTCCATATCAACATATAATAAAAATATCTCAGAAAAATATTAATTAAATTTCTTATCATTTGACTCTAAAAAAAGCAACTATGTTGACCGAAAGGGAGTGAATAGCGTACGTTATTTGAATTTTAAATAATAATACTCAGAGGTTTGAAAATGAAATTTTAGAACAATCGAAATTGAGGGTATCAATATGTTTAAACTTAAAACGGTACAATTATTTAGATTTATAGACTTCAATCAAGGACATATATAAGGATTAAGATAGTCACAAACACGTGATTTGTATACTAAATTTTGATTAATTAATGGGCAAAGTAAAATGAAATAACAAATATAGATTTAGAACGAGACATAAATACGTTAAGCAAATAGAATTAGTTCTGAAATCCGATGTCGATAGCTAGCAACGTCATCGAATAACCTTGATTATATTGGTATTAATTGTACAATTTTAACGTAGAACAAATTAAGCTCAAGATCTTAAAAACACATAAAAAATATTAAATTACTGACAAATGAATTAAAAAATGCGATGATTTACAATGACTGAAAATGAATTTTTTTATAAGTAAAATCATAGAGTAATCACCACCCACTATGACTCCCATCTACCTGGTTAAAGAAAAATTAGCTTCCAAAATTCTTATACATATGAAGCGAAGTGTTTCAGTTACGAATTTAGAAATATTTATCAGATCATAACGTTGGTTATATTAGGGGTGGAACCAGCAATCTATTAAAGGATTCGTCTTTTTCAATGAAAAATATTATTATTTATACACGATTAAAATAATATACAGTAAATAATACTCTCTTCAATTATTTTATATATTTACATTTTTAAATTTTAAATTTTCTTGTTAAAAATTCTAACTTTGTCACTGAATATTAACGTTTCTTTTATCAAAGAGTGACATGCAATGCAAAAAAAGCTCAATAAGTCAACCTTTGGTTCGTTAGTAAGTTCACATAAAATTAACTAGACTAAAGTGAAGAGGGGGGTCCATTTATTTGTGTTGTCTCTCTATTTATTGGCATTTCTATTGGTGAAATGAGACTAATTTTCATTGCCTTTTGCTTCTCCATTTTGTGATAATAATAATAATGGGAAGAACACCTTGTTGTGAAAAAGTGGGCATCAAGAGAGGCAGATGGACTGCAGAAGAAGATCAAATTCTCACTAATTATATTATTTCTAATGGAGAAGGCTCTTGGAGGTCATTACCCAAAAATGCTGGTATGATTACCTACTAATCTTTTATTTTAATTTAAAAATGTTAAATTTTTCTTTTTCGTTTCACAGTTTTTTTATAATATTTTATTTCGAAGGATTACTGAGATGCGGAAAGAGTTGTAGACTACGATGGATTAATTATTTGAGGTCTGATCTCAAGAGAGGGAACATTACTTCTCAAGAGGAAGATATAATTATAAAGTTACATGCAACTTTGGGTAACAGGTAATTAGTCAATTACTTAATTTGACTTTTTAACTTGCTAATTAAACCACTCATTTTGTTTCTTTTTAGTCTAGGTCCGGAAATGTATCCTTAAAAAGTACTTTTTCTTCGTTTAAAAAAGAATATTTTATTTTATTTATTATGTTTTATAAAGAATGACTTTCTTTTAGTAATATGTTAAATTTAATTTTTTACATGACATCTTTAAAATCATAAGATTAGGGATATTTTGATATATTTGATATAACTTTAATTTAGAACCACAAATAAAAGTCTTCTTTCTTTTCTTTAAATCCGTTTCAGTCAATAGGTCATTCTTTTTTATACGCAGGAGTATTTTTTTCTAAAAAATAAATCTTAAACTCATTTTAGGTTATAAACATTGTCACAATAATTTGGTGCTCCGATCTAACAACACTTCTTCTATCATTTTAGTGTGTGAATAGTGTTACACCAAATTTAATACGACAAAATTACTCATCAAAATTATTACTATTCATGATATAGTGTAATGGATTCGAGCTAGAGAAAGAATAAATAATATGTTTTAGGTAAATAATATTCCATTTGCTTAAAAAAATAATCTTTTTTTTAAAAAAAGAATGATTTCTTTTCCTTTCAAATATATTTTAATCTCAGCTGTTGTTCGTGTAATAGGTTTAATATCATATAATATTTTGCTATATTTAACATAATTTTAATTTAGATTTATAAAATTAACAATTTTTTTTTTATTTTCTTAAATCTCGTGTTAAATTAAACTAGGTCAATGATATAATTGATTGAAATAGATGCCCTAATAAATAAAGTAAGATCAATGCAATTATAATTAACTTAAATTCATCACTTCTTTTTTACTACTTGAATTCATCACATAAAACAAATGATTTTTTTTTCTTCTTTTATTTCATGTTTACTCCAGTACTTAATAGTTTATAGTTATGTTTGCCTGGAAAAAGGAGAAAAGTTTTGGACACTTTAATTTATAGGGTATTACTTTCTACATTCATTATTTGTGCTAATGAATTAATAAGTTAATTAAATTGGTCCCCTCGAGTAAGTTCAATATTACCCTTTTTATTTTCTTTTTCATATGACGAGTGGCACATCATGCTTTAAAAAACAATTTTCTTTCTATTATTAGTCATATACCAAGTCTAGAAAATAAAACAGTGACAATTTAAAGTATTTTTTCAAACTAGAAACGTATCTTAAGTTGGATGTATGCATATATATATATCAAATAATTTCAACAAAGAATTTTTTTAGAAAAGATGTGTTAGTTGTGAGTTGTGACATTAAATATGATTGATTAATACATATCCCATCTATCTTGTTTCTAACATTTTTTTTAATATCATCGACTTTTTGAAATTACAGGTGGTCTCTAATAGCAGAACATTTATCAGGTAGAACAGACAATGAGATAAAAAACTATTGGAACTCTCATCTAAGTCGAAAAGTTGATAGCTTAAGGATACCAAGCGATGAAAGTTACCTAAAGCCGTAGTTGATTTGGCTAAAAAAGGTATCCTGAAGCCAATTAAAAAATCGTCGATTAGTCGATCGAAAAATAAAAAATTAAACTTATTAGAAGCTAAAGAAAATAATACTAGTGGGGCTTTGATTGAAATTGTTCCTATGCCTTCAACACCAAACATAGAAAAAGAAGCATTGTGTTGTACAAATATGCCAGCTTGTGATAGTGCCATGGAATTAATGCAAGAAGATCTAGCAAAGATAGAGGTGCCAAATTCAGGTACAAATTTCGATGTTTTGACTATTTTTTATTGTGAAATTTGATTTTAAAAAATATTTTTGATATTAAAGTAAAAATAATAGTTGTTTTTTGTTTTACTTTTTTCTGAATTATTTCGACTAAACTTCTTTTTTTCTTTAAAAAATTGAAATTTTATTGCCGAATATAATTCTCTGAGTTTTAACTATGGAAAAAAGCGAAAAAGATCAAACACCCTCTAATAGTTTTTATTAATCAATTAAATACATTTTCAATAGTGAGTATAACGACATAATATTTATATATTGAAATATGTGATTGTTTTATCAAAAAATTTAATTTTATGTCTTTCTTTTCTTTTGAAACGTCATTTTTTTTTATGTTTAGTACCTTTTAGATCCAATATCTATCTATGGATAGACCTTGCTAAGTACTTTTTGTTATTTTCAATTATTAGGCACAAATAATTGAATCTAGCACCTCTTGTAGGTACAAAATTTTAAACTGTAGCAATAAATAAATATATATTTTTTTTATTTTTTTTTTGTCTGAGCAGATAGTGGTATGGAATGGCCAAGACTCGAAGAGATTATGCCAGACGTGGTGATTGATGATGAAGATATGAACACAAATTTCATATTGAATTGTTTTGAAGAAGAAGTAACGAGCAATAATGCGGGGAATAGTTATTCATGTATCGAGGAAAGTAATAAAAAAATATCAAGCGACGATGAAAAAATCAAATTATTAATGGATTGGCAAGATGATGATGAGTTGGTATGGCCAACGTTACCATGGGAATTAGAAACGGATATAGTTTCTAGTTGGCCACAATGGGACGATACTGACACTAATTTACTTCAAAATTGCACCAATGATAATAATAATTATGAAGAAGCAACAACAATGGAAATTAATAACCAAAATCATAGTGCCATTGTCTCTTGGCTTTTGTCTTAGAAATATAATAATATGACATTATATATTGCTTTTGAATATATTACTCAACTCTTTTTGTTTCGTTTTATATTTGGAATGTGGGAATTAGAATGACTAGTTTATGTACATATTTTAAGTTTCGTTAGAAATATCGTCAAGTCGATTAAAATATGTATGAATTGATGTAGTAATAAATGTTATCATTACTTTTTTTTTATGTAATTGAAGTGTCTTAATTTGATTAGAAAGTAAAGTTAAAATATAGCGATTTTTTTTGAATATTTAATTTATTTGTTTAGAATATCAAATTAATGTAATCTAGTTTAACTTTTAAAATTAATTAAATTAATTTTCGAAAATGGAACATGAAAATTAAAAGTGGAAAGAAGAAGTACTAAATCGTGAAAACATTGACAAATTAATTAAACAAAGCAGAATAAATAAATATGCTCATAAACTTGGTCTTATTTAGTATTTATGACCTTTCAATTACATATAAATAGATATTTAAATTTGTATAAAGTTAAACAAATAGATACATGCATGCTGTGTGACATAATATACGTAAAATATCATATAGAACGGAAATTGTTATGCACAACATGTATATTTAGTTTTTCAATTCCTTACAAAAGAAAACATTTAAGGAAAAAAACTAATCAATAAAAACAGACACTTTATTAAATTGAACGAAATAAAATACTAAATTGAGAAAAATAATAATTAGGCTTTTATAATACATCGATAAATCAAACCAGATATAACACATGAATATGCTCATAAAAGTAGTCTCATTTAATATATATATACTAAAAATTTATATAAAATTATACAAATGAATATATGTCTTACGTAATATTTATCGGGAATCAATAAAAAAATAAGTGCTAAGTTTCAGATCAGTGACTGGCTGGCTTCTTGGGAAGCCCATTCCCACCGCACAGCTCCAGCTCGCAACCACAGGGGCCTGTCAATTATCAAATAAAATATATGTATCTACTTATTCAATTTTTAATAAATCTAAGTAACCATTTATACACCAAATATATTATAATTTATAAGTTTTCAAATGAAGAGTGTGTTTGGTATGAAGGAAAACATTTTCTGGAAAATGTTTTCCAATTTTCTCATGTTTGGTTGGGACAAAAGTTTTGGAAAATGTTTTCCAAATCAACTCATTTTCCTCCTCAAAATTAAGGAAAATGACTTCCCTTAAAAATTAAGGAAAACATTTTCCAAATCTCTCCTTCATTTTCAAATTACATTTTTTTTTGGAAAAACATCAATTTTTTAAAAATTAAAAATATTTTCAAGTTTAAAATTTTATTTTTAAAACCCGATCCCTGACAACCCTCCCCCAGCCCCCTCCCCCAACCCCACCCCCTCCAACAAAAATTATTTGTTTTTTAATAATTTTTTTCAACTTCAAATTTTATTTTTAAACTCTTACCTTCCCCTAGCCAGCCCCCCTACCCACCCCCATCAGCCCCCCCCCCAACCCCACCCCTAAAAAAATTAATTTGGTTTTTTAAAAATATTATCAACTTTATTTTAATTTTTTCACTCTATCCCCCTCCCCCTTCCTCCCCACCCCAACCACCCCACCCCAAAAAAAATTGTTTTAATTTTTTTTTTTCAATTTCATAAATTATTTTCTACTCTAGTAAAAATAAAAGATGTTCCACAAAAATATTTTTCATTCATAAATTAAACACTAAAATCATTTCCGAAAAATATTTTCAACTCACCAACCAAACATGAGAAAATAAGTCCAAAATCTACTTGTTTTCCAAGAAAACATTTTCTAGGAAAACATTTTCCATGGAAAACATTTTCCTTCATACCAAACACACCCGAAATGATAGGTTATATATTCTGCCACCAAATATAATTATAATTTGTCATTCTGTCACTTGTCCTTGATTCATGCATTACAATATTTAAATTCTTACTGCACCTCGTGCAGTACCTTGAATGCTGGAACTTGTCTATCAATATCGGTCAAAATCACATTTTTACTGGCAAGCATACTGAAAATATATTAATTCACGATAAAGATCGAGCGAACTAAAAGAAATATACGATAAATCGATATATTTTTTTTACTCTCAATTTCTTTTTTATAATTGAAGCGTAAAATAGAGAAGAACTAATTCACCTCTATTTATTTTATTTTTTATTTTTATAGAGTTGAATAATAGTTATTAAAGTAGACACTTAAACTTGTATAAAGTTGAATAAATAGACACACATGTCCTACATGTCATCGTAGATGTCATTTTTTGTCCTACGTGGTATTCTACGTGTATTGTGCCATGTAGGACTCATGTATTTATTTATTTAAAAGTTGGATAGTTAAAGTGAATGTTTGTGCATTATGAAAGTTAAAGGTTAAAGTTGAAATTTGAAGTCATGTTTAGAGTTCAATATATGTATTATGCATTTATGGGTTCATTTAACTCGAATTAAAATTAGTTATTGTCAATTATTTTTTTTTAATTTGTCTGTATTTAATAATTCGAGAGAGATTTATTATTAATTATTCTTATTATTAAATAAATATACAAAATAATAGCATTCAAATTTAAATTTCAAAGTATATTACGAAGGATAATTTAGTAAAACAATTGCTACTGTAAGGATGTTAAGACGACGAGTCAGAATGGACAAGCTATCGAATTTTGAGAAAAAACTTATTTATGAAATTCGTTAAAAATTTGATTCATATGTCATTTATGTTTGAGAAGGTTTGTCCATGTAATTATTTGTTAATTGGGTATAATTTTGATTTTGTAAAATTATTTGTACAAGTGATCAATCATGATTCGTTCACGTCATTAATTAAATCATTTCATAAATTAAAAAAACTCAAATATGATATCAAACTTTGAGAAAAACTCATTATGTCATTTGTTAAAAGTTTGACTCATTTATACCATTTCAAATAATAAATAATGGCATGCATAATTTTTTTTAAATGAAAATGACATAGATGAACCACACTTTTAACATATGATATGAATTAACTTTTGTAAAAATCACATAAATCCCATATTGTTAAAAGCTAATTACATCTTACTTTTTTTTTCTAAATTACAAAAATCCCTTAAAATTTAAAGTTTTCGAATACATTACTCAACATTTCAATACATCGCGTTTCGATACATTATCTTTATTAATACACGACATACATATCTATGCATTACATTTATTAATAAAAAAACACATATCCTAATAAATTGCATAAGAGTGCTATTTGGGTGCGCACGTACCAAATGCAAAGTTATAGGGCATATATTGTAACATGTAAAACACATGTGCCAGTATTATTTGCTCTTAATGAGAGTCCCTTCCTGCAAATCCCCTTGTGAAAATGAAGCCCAGAATCCCTGCTTCAATTTCTGCTCTAATGGCAGGTAAAACTCTTCCTCTAAAACCCTAATTTTTTATCAAATGGCTCCTTCCAATTCAATTGTCCCTTCTCCTCCACCGCAGGTGAATGTGCCGGAATCTGCAAAGCCATTTCTGGCCTCTTACCGGAATCTCAAACATTAAACGGCTTCGGTCGAAGCTGCAGCAGGTAAATACACTTTAAACCTTGTGATTTAACACCAGTTCTATTTGTACAGATGAATTTGAAGCAGCTAGGAAAATTTTCCTGCATCAGTTTGCCAATAGTGGAGGATTAATACAGTATCTATATCCGTTTTACAAATTTATCCTGGTTGTTTGTGCTAATATAGGTTTTTTAATGTGAAATCATCAGAACTGTTCATTTAAAAAAAAAATTGTAATTCGTTTTCATTATGGATTGTAGTTCATCTATTCGTTGTGTTTACTTAGAGGACGAGTTTGTTGTCAATAGCAAAATTTAAGAGCATGTTTGGATGGGCTTATAGCTTACGACTTATAACTAATAGTCATTAAGTTAGGGCAATAGAAATTTTAAAGTTCAAGTAAAGAGAAAAAAAAATTAGATGAGATGAGATGAGATGATTTCTCCTATAGAGAAGGTACAAAAATGAACGTCAAGTTTGCAGTATATCTGAATGGATTTAGCTAAAATCTTGTAGGAGTAATTGGTAAAAAGTTGTGTAGTTTTGCCTCAACATAGATGCTTTTACTACCTTACTGAAAGCACGCCAAGGCAAAGGTAGCAGGAAGTAGTGATGTACTTCCAAAATGCAAAATTGGATTACTCCAAGAAACCACATTATAGATTAACCAACATATAATGGATGGACCAAAGAAGCAGATTCAATTGTCTTCCTGATACCATTCCCTAATTTAATACATTGGAGATTATTGAACGTGCTCATGAGTTAATTGAAGAATGAAGCTTCATTTTTGTATAGGTGGGAAATTGGGTTGTATTAGGCCGGTTCTGGTTCTAACCACTCTTTTTGCCCTGCTATGCTGAGGAAATCTTGTGGACCTTTGAGGGGTAGATTGATGCCTAATGGTCTAGATTTGTCCTTCGTTAACATTCATGGTCAGATTTACCCTCGTCATTACACTATGGACTAGATTCGCCCCTTTCCTTTGTAAAAATGTCCATGTAAGCCTTCATTGTGTCAATAAGGGCAAATTTAGCCCATTTTTGAGACAACAGGGTAGATCTGATTCCAACTATTAATGGAGGGCGAACTTAAACAATTTCGCAAACTTCAAGGACAAATTTGGACAATTTCATACAATTGAAGGGCTAATTTGACCCTTTTTCTTTGAGAAAATGTCCACATTTTGCAAAACCTTCGACGTTAGTCAATAGAGGCAAATTAAACCCATTTTAGTAATAGGAGGGGCGAATCTGACCCAACTATTTATGGAGGGCAAACTTAAGCCTCATTTATTTGCACTTATTGGAGGTTTGAATATGAATAATTCAGACATTAGACCATTAAGTGCATTTGTTTTTATTAAGATTTAAGTACTTAACGGGTTTGGATATGTCTTAATCACTAAGATCTAGAACAGTGTCTTAATATGATTAAGAGGTCTATCCACAATCACCAGCCACCACTCTGCCATCACAACAACCACCACTACTAACCACCTCTGTCATCACCACCACCACCATTATTGTCAACGACCATTGCCTCGTCTACCACCAACCACCACTTGCAAACTATTATTATCAGCTGCTACCACACTTATCTTCTTTATCATTATGATTATATCCACTGCCACCATCACCAGCCACCTTTAAATATTTAATTTTTTATTTGAATTGTATATTTATTATGTACATATAAATAAATTATGTACATTCAGTTGTTGAAAACAAGCAATCTTAATCATTCAATGTTCAAAACTAGAGATAACATCTTAATCATTTAGATGTGCATTCAGATTCAGACGTCTAAATTTTAAGGAAAACAAATGAGGCCTTAAAACCATTTCGCAAAGTTTAAGGGCAATTTGGACTTTTTACTTTTTAGAATAATATGTTTAGTATGAAGAGAGTTGTAAATCTTGCAAAAAACACATCCGCAAAATAGGTGAAAATGGGTCCAGAAGTAGAGATGGTATTTATTTGGAAACTTTTTAAATTACTTTAGTTCAAAAATGGGTTGCACAGATAGAATGCTGAAAAGTAATACACTCTGTCAAAATAAGTTGACAACTTTGGAACAACCTAAAATAGAAATAGATAGATTATTGGGTATGAAGGAAGTAGTAATAAGTAAATCATCAGAGGGTAACACCTTCCCACGGTAGGCTTCAGGTGAAGGCCAACAAATAACCAGTACACTAACAAAAGCAAGGTTAGCAAGCTGCAGAAACTAAAAGGACTGAATGTGTCAATAGCATAGCAAAGACCTCTAGGCATATAGCTTCTGAAAAAGAATAAACTGCCTTCCTAAAGGCTCATTAGCTTTAAATAAATTATACTTAGATGAACAGTGAAAACTGGAATCTGGAGGTTTTAGGGTAGGATAATTATAATCTGGTAAGATGGGCAGGGACATGAGAAATGCCACTATGGGTATCAAAGTTGGGAAGCAAAGAAATTAGAAAAAAAGAACTTGGTATTTTGTCTGTACATCTCTTGCCTGCTAGCTCAACCTGTGGATTTTCCTGATTATTGATTTAGTAGACTTTATTCTGTCTATTCAAATCAAATATCATGCTTTATTATTGATTATTGTGCTATTCTTACACCTTAAAGTGAACCAGCTTCCAGTTCCAAAGATTTCAGAGCTCAAAGGGTTTACTATTCAATGTCCATAATGATGATAACGACTTCTCAGACCTGGGTCCTCCAGTAGAAAGAGCTTTTGGGCAGCTGAAATTAGTGACGGAGAAGCGCGATCCTTTTCCGGTATGTTTTTCTGATTTTATTTATAGCATAGGACTTCTAATGGTTGGGTACATGTACTAATTGGCTTGAATATGTTACCATTACCTTTTGAGTCACAGAAATTTGATAATGGTCGAGAAGTATCATCTCGCAAGTCTCACAGCAAAAGCATGCAACGCGTAAAGGGAAAAGTCTTAACTCTTGATGAACCTCATCAAAGTGGGTGTGGTAATGGTGATGATGCTTCTGGTTCGACTTATACAACTTCGGATGCTGCTTGTATGGACGTCCGGAGGTCAATCTCAGTTGGGAACGTACCTTCTACCATCAGCCTTTCTCAGCTTGTAGAAGCAGTTTCAGTCTTCGGAAAGTTCTGTGCTGCTTCAGTCAGGCATCTTCCCGATGGGCTTAACTGTTGGGACATCCAATTCAAGGTATGCTATTGATTTCTTGAACTTCTGCCTCAGCCCCCTCAATGAGGAAAAGTTTGTTTATTAACTGTTGTTAACTATTGGCAAGAGCTTAGAATCCCGCAATAGAGCAGTTAGAGCTGGTGCGCTAAATCTTGGGAGTTATCGTCTTCCAATTCAACCCCCACGGGCTTCTATGGTTGTTACTATCAAGATTGAGGACATTCCCGATGATGCTTCCCTCAGTGAGATGCACTCGATCTGTAAATCTGTTGGCACGACAGAAGGGTTGGCATGGGTAAGCAAGGATAGTGTAGAAGCCTTATTCACAGTTGAGAATGACAAAGAATCTGAGTCGATCCTCAAAAAGTAAGTGGTGGTTCATCCTGGAACAAAAGGTCTTATTGTTACTGTTTTCACTCTTGTAGGCTAGGGGGCTGGTTCTTGTCCATTATTTTGCCATCTCAAAAGTATAAAACTGTTCTCACTTCATTTTGGAAGAAGTTGGAGGGGGGGAATCAATCCAAATACGACTTTGCTTTATTACAGCAGCATCATTAATCATATTCCTGATTGTTCCATGTAGTTCTTCACTTACCATTGCATCCATACTCCATTTTCTTTGCATGTACATAGACAAAAACGAGAAGACTGATATTGGCTTCTGCTCCGTTCATTTTCTGCCTTCCTCTTTTCCTTAGCAGAACACACTGTACTTCCATTATTGGTGGACACTGGTTGAAAACGCATGATATTTCATCTTTATTTGGTCACAGACTTTAATTATACCACCTGAAATCAAATTGTTGCACATCTTGTTCCCAATTTAACCTTGCCTTAACTAGAAAGAATATACTGGTGTAACTTTGTTATGTATTTTTTATCTTCTTAGGTTGAATGGTGCTATTGTTGGTGGTCATTGCCTATCAGCTTCTTTAGTACCTAGCAACTCATCATCTGCTTCCATGTCTGAAAATAAGGATGATAGATGCAAGATGGCTTTACAAATTAACAACCACTTGACAGAACTCAAAATGCAACTTGAGGAAAAGGAAATGGATTGGATTGAATTGTCGGTGCTGAAATCGTGTATGGAGGATCTTCAGATGCTGCATGAGGAGATAATGCACCTTGAAGATCTGCCTTCCATCATCGATTCATCTGACAATTGATTCTTGATTTTCAAAACTTCTCTATTCAAGTATCTTCACTTGCTAACAACAGGATAACTCTCTTTCGTTCCCTCTTCCTTCATTTGCCTCCTCCTCTTTGGCATTGCTTTTACAATTAACTGCTGAAACCGAAGCCGACTTTAATTCCTTTAATTTTTACAATTTCGTTTTCATATTTGTTGGACTGATTACCCTTTAAAAGAAGATATTTGTTGATGATCTGTTTGTGGTGGTTGTTAATTGATACAATATCGAAATGCAGAAATTGAAACCGTAAATTCTAAAAAACAAGAATAAAGATAGATCGACACAAACAAAAGAAGTAAATATACAACAATGACTAACCTTCAGTGGAAATTACGTGTG
The DNA here is from genome assembly GCA_027705065.1 of Solanum peruvianum. NCBI lineage: Eukaryota > Viridiplantae > Streptophyta > Magnoliopsida > Solanales > Solanaceae > Solanum > Solanum peruvianum. Next base: position 75,458,975 of record JAKWJD010001755.1, read on the forward strand.
AGAACCAAAGAAAGGAGATTCTGTGATTTGTATTATTCAACCTTTTCCTGAGCTTAAGATTGAAGTGGAAATAAAGTCTCTCTACTTGATGATCAACGACAAACAATAAATCAACCTCTCTGATGCCTTATCATCCTAATTCATATCACACTATGAATGTATATTTATTTGGCCAATACTTGTGCTTTTGTACATGTTTTTATAATTGTAAAACAAGTTTTTTTGAGAGTGGATAGGCATGGGGCAGGAAAGTGAAACAAGACAAGGAAACAATGGCAGAATCGGGTAATAGTGTAAACAAGAGGGTGGTCATAGAATAGGACTGTTTTCTGAAGTCGTTACCTTTGAGCATGAAGGGCTCAAGCGATCCTCGAAAGTATTGCAGTAACTGAAAATGACATGTACTGTGTTTAGTCTACAGATTCATCTTCTTTTGGTCCCATATTCAAAATACTACAGGGATCTTCCCCATTTTCGGGTGCTGATACACTCATTGACGAGCATTGTTCAATCTTATATTCTCTCTCGTCAACTAAAGACTTCATGTAGGAACAAGGCCGGTCCTCAGTCTCCATATGATTAGGTTCCTGCCCTGGAGTAAAATGCAATTCAAATGATGATGGTCCAGGAGGTTGAGTCCTCATTTGCACAGACCGCAAAAGTGCAGCTCTCCTTAAGTCAGCAGAGTGGCATATGTCACTGGGTGATGATGGAAATCGACCCTCAGAATCAGAGCCTCGTTGACGAGGCTGGGAGGATGTGGCAGGAGGGAAGTTGCAGGAATGTGACGGATATGACGTGGAGGGAGGGCATGATGAGAACCCATTCATTGGTCTGTGATATCGGTAGGGTGAGACTGGACTAGTTGGTGCACTCTCACGTTGGGGTGAGCTGGTGTTCGTCAAAGCCTCATAACACCGTGAATCATCTGAATCTTCTGACATTGGTGAATATTGAAAGGACAGCTCGTCCCTGAAAACAAACATAAAAAATCAAATAAAACTTGATAACAAAGAAGCAAGGAGATAGGAAAACAGGATCTTCATCTGATACTACATTTCTTATAAGCTTACAGGTACATTGTCAAGTCACAAATAGTAAAGACATTCAAATCTAAGAAGAATTCATGGAGTCTATCTCTAAATCAAAGAAAAATTCAGAGAGCTAGAGCAAAATTAAATGTTTATGTACTCCACAAAAGTAAGAGAAAATTCAAATGCATGCATGATGATAGATTGGTCTATCTACAGATTCTATGCAGTAATTTGTGTTGTTCTTTCCCATCATGTGTGGTTCTAAAAGGGATTAAGAACTTCTCTTTAGACACTAAACTGGACCAAAAAGACCAAGACTTCGCCGATCATAACTTGGAAACATATTTTTGCACGATTATTGCAGTTTCATTTAACAGTAGAATACAGTCCTCGATATTTGCATGGTGCATCAGTTTTCTCTAAACAAAATATGCAAGTCAGCGCCTTTCAAGATTTTGGAACTACAAAGCCATACAGCGGTGACCCCTCTATTACGCTTAAAGGTCAAATGACTATACGGCCTGTACTTCCTTGCCAACCATTTTTTGCTCTAAACTCCAAGTGCCATGACAGGAGACACTGAGTCACTGCTTGTTTCATCTGTAAACTTTGATATGTTCCCAATGTCTCTGTATATAAAGCTCTGAACACTTTGCATTTTAACAGAATTGCACTGACAGACACTACAAGGTTTCACAGAATCAAAGTAGTGAATCTAACTATGATCATCACAGAATCACCGCAGATTAGTCACTCTCTAAACATCTACGAATTCTAGTCCTCTGTTATCCATCACTCCAAAAAGAGCTGATTCTGTGAAACCTTGTAGTGTCTGTCAGTGCAATTCTGTTAAAATGCAAAGTGTTCAGAGCTTTATATACAGAGACATTGGGAACATATCAAAGTTTACAGATGAAACAAGCAGTGACTCAGTGAATCTAACTATGATCATCACAGAATCACCGCAGATTAGTCACTCTCTAAACATCTACGAATTCTAGTCCTCTGTTATCCATCACTCCAAAAAGAGCTGTCACTTTTTGAACGCCCATTTCTACAAGTTTTGATAGGTTCTGATTATATATATACTGATTAATATGTCAAAGATGCAGACATGAAACCCGACAAGGAAGAATCCCGCACCACAGTATATTCACTTGCAACTATACCCTTAATAATTGCCGTCCCCACTAGTGTGTTTCAATAGTTTACAGATCTTAAAGGTTCTATTAACACTCTCCTACCAACTCCCTCAGCATAACATTATGGCAGTGAAATTCAAGAGGTCAACGATGTGTGTATGTCATGTGAATGAGCATCTTTCTACAAGGGAAATATTAGTAAAAAGGTTTTGAGGATGTAGCAAAAGATTGAGGTGGCTACTCTCCATCCAACCTTGTTTATTTAATGCTTCCCAGTTACAAAGAAAAAGGAACCATTGAATTCTAAGATATAGTAATAATAATAATAACAAGAATAAGGTGCATAGCCGTTAGAGCTTACTTTGAGTGGCATAGGTTGAGGGAGACTTGTGACTAAGGTCACGGGTTCGAGCCTTACACTAAGCCTGGTTTCAGAGGTTGTGTTTGGTCCTTAGGGTAGGCCAAGATGGATTTTTCGGTCATAAAAAAGAATATTAATAATAAGGCGGGTAAGTTTCAATTATATATTGGAAATGGACTGGACAGCTTCATAGACCATGTAAGTCATGGAGGTTATTGGATATTATTTTATTTTTAATGTAAATGTATTTCATTCATGGCCAAAAACTGGCCATTACAAGCTAATCAGACATATTATTCGATATTAAAGTCCCCATATCCTTGCTAATCAGGCATACTATAACTTACTTGTTGCAGCATACAGTGCTTCTCTTTGTCATTTTTTATTTTATTTTAGAGGAGGGTCTAGACCAAAAGATGCCAGTAGCATGTTCGATTTTACCTTCTAGTAACTTTTAAATTTAACATATGATAGATTATAAGTCTAAAGGAAACCTAACCTAAACCAACATAAGCATACACTGCAGGGAAGCAATTGATATACATGGGGAAGAAGAAAAGAAAATTCTCTGTCTACTTTAATTCTTGCTATTCTCTCCATTTAACATCAGTCCTCTCAAAAGGAGAAGTTCTAACACAATTTATTGCTGTTCTAAGAGAAAGACATTCACGACTAGGTTTTCTAAGCAGTATCTTAATTGTGTTATAACCCAACTGAGCAATAATTGCATTATTCTGTTATTTCAGAAATTCAACAAAACTTTCAACATTAAAACATATCTCTGGGTTTCACACAGTACTGAGAGATTGAGCTAGCACAGGCTTCTTTGTGAGATCGATAACTAAGCGATCACTGAATTCTGGTAAATTATTTTTTTCTTTAGAGTGGGCAAAATTAGTTTAAGAGATGATCTATGCAGGATTAATTACTCAACAATGAATGTACCAAGCAGCCACTATGAGTGGTTTATATAGAAGGCTACTTAAAACCTATGGAACTTCTGTCAAAATAGGTTGTAAAAGATTACATAGTACATATGAGTAGCATGTCCCGAACACCAATATTTAGGTAAAGGTATCAATAGATCTCTCTCTCTGAACAATTAAGAGTTCTCTCAAGATTCACTTTTTAGGAGAAAATTTTAAGCTTGGTCTTTTAATGGACTCACAGAGCTTCTTGGGGTCAAGTGTTAATACAGTAATGAAGCTCACTGCCAAGGATGTAGGACTGAAGGAGAGAGATTTCAACTAGAATCCCCATCGTCCAGCAAACCTCCTTCGATTTAAGTTAGAGTAAGACAAACCTAAAGCAGTCATACAGACAGAGAGAGAAGGAGTAAAGAACCAAGAAGTAAAGGCCATTAACAGGAAAGCAATCTCTCATCTGCAATGGAAAATTCTTCCTTATCTCTCTCTTTACTATTTCTTTTGTTCGTATAAGAGAAGAAGATTTAAAAGCACAAAAGTGCATTAATGTAATAAGTAAAAACAGTAAAATATCCACAAGGAACTAAACAATCTAAGCAGTAAATTCTATAAACTAATGCAAGGTACCTATCGGGGGACTTCTTCACCTTAAACACAATCACATGCTAATGAACTATCATGAACATGTGAGTCAATAAAGGATTTGCACGTAAAGCATAATATCTCAAGGTCAGAGTGTCATTCGAGACTTCCAACAGTAACTGAAGTTGGACCAAAAGCAACTCTCTCCATAATGAGAAACCGAACTTGCTCCCATCCTTAACTATGTACTAATATCTGTATAAATATCTGTCTTCCAATGTAGTACAAAACTCATCACCTGATATAGAGCATGCTTTCGGATCTTGATGGAGAATCCACTATATTATCTGGTAGGGTGTCTCCCACTGTCAATCCATTTAAACTTGATGCCATTATCTGCAAAATTCCACAAGTTACTTCAGAAAGCCAAAGAAATTAGCACATGAAGGCTGAAATCACAGCCAAAGAACACGCATTTCCGTTGATAGCAACAACAACAAACGCAATTTCAAAAATTATATTTAACACAAGAATCTAACAATAACATTTACACACTTTATTGACCTTATTAAGAAAGCACCATCGTTTAAAAAGTCTATCAGCCACATCTCAATCCTAACTAGTTGTAATTAACTATATTTATCTCCCACCTGCTCTGCTCAAATCCGTTTCATTCTAAAAACGCAATTCAATAATGTAAGAAATTTAAACCCTCGAAAGCTCTAAAAACTTGAAATTGTATATTAACAGAATCGGCTCTAATTCCACATACACATTTCAACAACATAAAAAGAGTAGGATTTTGAGAAGGGGCAAAACCTCACTAAGATAACGTTTGTGAGAGTGAAGATTATCGACATAAACCTCGTCTTCTGGGTCTCTATTTCTCTTACCAGTACCAGTTGGGGACGATGTTGCTGATGATGACGATGCCGCTGCTGCTGTTGCGATCGCCGGAGCAGACGGCGGCGATGAACCCGTCTCCGATCCCATATTATAAAAGAGAATAAAAAAATCAAATCCCTTTTCTCTCGAGTTCAATGTCAGAGTGAAAAAGTAGAAAATCGATTAAGCATTAAACCAAAAGTTAACGGCTTTAATTATCCAAAGAAGTATCAAATTATTTTTTTTTTCGCCATAGGTTGACATTATGCCAGGTCAGTCTCACTTGTTAGAGCCGGGTCCTGCTATTACAATTAAGGGAAACGGCTCAAATATGCTTTAAATTTTCAAAAAAAACTTATTTAATAAAAAAATTAATTTAATTTTTTTTAGAATTATGATTTTTTTAATTTAAGAAAATGACGATGTGATCGAGTTACAATTGGCCACGTGTCAAAAATAATTTTGCAAAATCATTGTTAAAAAATAATGGCATGAATGAGTCTTTTCTTAAACAGTAATGGCATAGATGAGCCAAACTTTTAACGAATGACATAAATGAACCTTTTCTGAAAGTTCGGTAGCATATTTGAGCCTTTTACCCAAAATCAATAAGGGCAAATGACAGAAATCACACACTTTTAAGGTAAAATTACCATTTGTCTCTTATAAGTTTATAATAACAGAAATCCCTCAAACTGATACAATAATGTAGGCATTGATACTTTAATTTGATGCGCGAGATACATTAATCGTTTAGTAAGATACATTACATTTTATACGTGATACACTAATCCGATGTACATTTTATACATGATACACTAATTTGTTGCTTGAGATATATTAATCTGATGCGCGAGATACATTAATTTAATGCGTAAGATACATTAATTTAATTCGCTGATACATTAATCTGATACGTGAAAAGGAGGGATTTGGGGATTTATAAAACTAATAGGGGGTAATGGTAATAAGAAAACTTTAAGGTGAAACTTCTGTCATTCTTCCAATTAATAACCCAAAGATCAGTAACATAGAATTAGTAATATAGGGTTTTTTTGTAATCGAGTGTTTGATTCGTTGACCACTTCACCTTGTGTTTGAATCAAAACTCTGTAATTAAATTATTATGAAATTTTCTGTTTCATGTACTCCCTCCGTTTAAAAAAGAATGGTCTAGTTTGACTTGGAACGAAATTTAAAGAAAAAAGATAAAAAAATTTAATCCTGTGATTTTAAATTAAAGTTATGTCAAAATATACCAAAATACCCTTTAATCTTGTGGCTTAAACATGTCATGTGGAAAGTTAAATTTAAAGTGTTGCCAAAAAAGAAAGAGGTCATTCTTTTATAACAGAATAAAAAAGAAATAGGATCATTCTTTTTTAAACAGAGTGATTAATTGGCTTAAGATAGATAATTGACGGATAATAATATTTTTTATAATCTTCTAACTAGTTAGGATAACAATTTTGTTGTCATATTTGTTATTTTTTCACTTGAATTATTTGAGGATAAATAATTATTATCTTAATAAATAGATCATTTACAAAACATAAATTTTTCAATCTAGAAAGATCAACATCTACTTTTAAAAACGAAAAGCCACTAAACAATACTCTCTCCGTTTAAAAAAATATGGCCTAGTTTGACTTGAAACGGAGTTTAAGAAAAGAAATAAGACTTTTTAATCTTGTAGTTCTAAATTAAAATTATGTCAAATGTACGAAAATATCCTTTAATCTTGTGGTCTTAAACATGCCAAGTGGAAAGTTAAAGTTGAAGTGTTGCCAAAAAAGAAAATGAGTTATTCTTTTTTAAACATACTAAAAAGAAAATAGGGTCATTCTTTTTTTCAACGAAGAGAGTAATAAAATCAAATCAATCATCTAGGACTCGTTTGGCCATGCGATGGAAAATCATGATATGAAATCATAAAAATTTATAAATTCCTCTATTTCTTTAACCCTTATTTCTTGAACTCTCATCTCCAATCCGATAGCCGTTGAATATGTAAATCAATCCGTAAAATAAGTTCACAAATAAACCCTCTTTTTCCCTTAACATTAGTTCACTTTTTTGGTTTTTCTCAATTCTTTTTTTCAATCACTTCAATATTTAATACAACACTCTCTGTGTTCTCTGGTGGAAAGAAACTTTGTGTTGACTTACCATAGCCCATCTGATGAGGCCTTAGATACTTTCGGAATGTCACACTTAGTGAGATCGAGTCGAAATTTAGGTTGAAAATGATATACGTTTGTGTTTGTGTAATTATTATACATTTTGTTTTTTTGCCTTTTGTTAAAAAAAATTACGATATAAAATGTGAGTAACATCATCTATTATATATATATATATATAATATATATATATATATATATATAATATATATATATTATATGAGTAACTGTGGAATTACAAATCGATTGACAATGACAAAAGAGTAATGGCCATGAAATGAATTTCATTGCTAGTCTATTTTTGTAAAAGAAATAAAATTGTGTATTATTAGTGCCCCTATATAGAATTGGGAGTTGATGGACTAACACATCACAAACGAATAGTACCAAAAACAATCTATATGGTACAATAAATTGGATATTTCTCCCCTCCACTGAAACAAGTGGTGTTTCCGATCTGTGTTATAAAATCAGAAATTATTGGTTCTAATAAATCATTCAGAAACACGAAGTAATTGAGATTTTTTATAACCAGTAAATAAGATGAACAGAAATTATTTGTAAAAAATAATTTAATCTGTAAAAACGTACCAGAATCTGGAATACTCTTATTGAAAATTTAGGAAGAAAATCAAGTCCACTGAATTCACAGTGTCCCCTTAAGGAAATTATTCCCCTCTAGTATCCGAGGTTTGATTTGGAATATAACCTCCCAGGGTAAAATGATTTTAATCAGTAGAGTATAGATACCAAAAACTCTACTGTCAGCGAATCAATCCACAGCAGGAAAGTACACGAAGAAATATGTGATTTTAAGAAGAAGGAAGATCAGAAAATTCGTAGGAAATATTCTGAAGACTGAATGGTATTTATAGGCAAGAAGAATATATTCTGAAAGGTTGCAACCCTTTCAGAATTAACACGACCATTAATGAAAGGTTGCAAACTTTCAAATGGTATTGACTGTTCCTGAAAGTTGCAACCTTTCAGAACAGTCATGGCTGGTCACTCGCGCATTATTTTGGCCATTTAAATTATCTCTCGATCGATCATTTGCCGAAGCCGAAGCGAGCGACGACGACGGCGCGAGGGGGTCCCTCTTTCCAACCCTTTTAACAATTAATAGGAGTGTTTATTTATTTAAACTCTCCTATTTTCCTTTCCATTACCGATGAGGGACTATTGCCTTTTTTCAATAAAGCATTAGAGGACTTTTCAAGTTCCCAACCTTTCAAGTTCTAAACCTTTCAAATTCCTCTCCTTCCCTTTATTTCCCATCAATTCTTGCTACATACCCAACAAGTGGCCGCAACACCAGATGAACATGACATCTATTTTGGACTAATGGACATTGACATAAATTTATTTAAAAATAGACATGCTTTTTCGCTATCAAATGTGAATGATAACAGAAGTCTAGACAAGCATAATTCCAGACATTCACCAAACAATGACATGTTTAGATTTCTATATTATAGCAGCGTAAACCTAATTCTAGAAACTAAAAGAAGGGGCATTGTGAAACTTACCTCCAACATTTTTTCCTTGGCTTTGTGGTGCTCAGGAAGTAGACAAATTTTATCAGTTATGTTGATACATTCAGCAACATTTTCAGGCAAGATGAAGTGCAAAACAATATTGATGCAAGACTGCGGACACTGAATAAAATCTTTTGTTAGTTATTATGCACTAAAAGAAATAAAGTCTCTAATATATGAGACTAGAATCGCTTCAGTATATAATATGCACAAATGAAAACAATGTTAGATTGGTTTAAGGTTTCTTAAAACATAGAAGAGCTAATGAAACTATGGAACAATTCACATCATGTGAAATCAGAAGAAGAAACTATGGATAACAAAATTGAAAATTATGACAAAAAAAAATAGATATAGTAATCTATGACGAGAGGGAGTTGTTCTGATGATAAGCACCTCTCACTTCCAGCTTGAAAGTTGTTAGTTCGAGTCACCAAGGGAGAAAAAAAAGAAGGAAGCAACTAGGGAGGGGTAAAAAAAAAGATATAGTAGTAAATATATTGTAAAATCAAGTGTGAAAACCATAATTTTATGATTTAGATGCAAAGTTGCAATTATTAATTAATATATATGCCTTTAACATTGAATATCAATCGAAAGACAATTACATATAGCTATATGAATGCATAACAATTTATTGAACGAGATACGTTTATTTATATGTGCATAAACAATAAAAGAAAAAATAAATAAATAGTGACACAAGAATATATGTATGTTGTGTAAATAGCCCTTTTTGTACTAATACACATAAAATAAATCAAGTTGATTACTAAATAGATTTAGATTGTTAATAAGAATTGGTCTTATCTTCTATAACACAGAAACGTCAGGTCTCTACGAGGAAATCGAAATTCAACTTTTGTCAGTGAGAACGCATATGGACTTTCCACATTCACATATGACACTTTTTGATAACACGAAAATATCATGCTTCTATGAGAAAATTGAGATTCAATTTTTTTTAATGAAAGCGTAGATGGACTTTGGCGACTCCACATACAATGTCTTCTGATAACACAGAAATGTGAGATCTCTATGAAGAAATTGAGTATCAACTTTTGTCAATTAGAACATAGATGGACTGCGGAACCTCCATGACCTATTTACAAAGTCGACTCTAGGGTTAGAAAATGAGGTATCTATCTGAGGTCCTGAAATTTGATGTACGTGTTTTAAAACAATAAATAGAATTATTATAGGTTTTCTTTAGAAAAAATATTTTGTATTTCTCATTTCAATTTGTTATTTTTTTTTTTTGCTAACTCTTTAATTTTAACTTTGCGTATTGAATGTTTAAAAGCCACATGATTAAGTGACATTTTAGTATCTTTTACATATCTTTATTTTAAGACTACAAGATTCAAAACATATTCTTTACTTTCTTAATGATCAATGATAATTCATATGATTAAATTGAAAGCTAGGAGAGAAGGAGACTTTTGAAGTATAAGTATATTTTGAAGAAACAAGTCATATTTTGGTCCTAAATGAAACAAAAAGTGATATTTGAACGCAATTTACAATACTTGAGTGACCATTTAGGGAACTAAATCCTATTATTAATATACAAAGTTAATGTATACTATCTCCATCCGATTTTATGGGTGGTAGTTTGACTTGACACAAAATTTAAAAAAGAAAAAAAGACTTTTAAAACTTGTGGTTCAATTAAATGAATGATAGAATTTTCTGTGGCTATAAATCATTTCATTAGGGGTAAAATAAATATTTTATAGTTAAATAGTTACTTAATATAGAAATGTGTCTCTCTTAATGAAATAAACTGGCTAAAAACAAAAGTAAATCACATAAATTGAAACAGAGTAAGTAATTATTTTTCGAATACACTCTACCAAAAAACTAGAGAATATAAAAAAGGCTCATGTACCAAAAATAGCTCCACCCTTTGCTTCACTATTTTACGTAAATGAGAAGTGGACAAAATTTGTTTGTATGAATTTGTATCGAAGATAACTAGAAAAATTAAACGATTTTCTAATTAATATTATCCTACTTTTTATTTTGTTTTTAAACGATTTTCTAATCAATATAATCCTATTTTTTTTATTTATATAATATAATGTATATTATCATTTTTCTATTTCAGGTGCCACATGAAGAAAAATAAGAAGTCCATATGGATAACCATATAAAGATGGGTGTTAAGTAATAAATTCGTTGTTAAAATTAGGAATTGTTCACTCATGCTTCCTAGTTGTTTGAATGGTTTATTGTTCTTTAAAAATTGCATATGCCAGAAAAATGTGTTCCTCTGCCACTACACAAAACTCTTTAAAAATTGCATATGCCAGAAAAATGTGTTCCTCTGCCACTACACAAAACAAATTACCTCATCGTCTTAAATTTATTGTGTATACTTCGTGAAATGGTTCAACCATGTTTGTTGACAGGAGTAACAAGATCCGGTAGATAAGAATTAACACTTAAATTCTAATTCTATTTTTTTATGATTATAGTAGCTCATTTACCATTTTGTATAAATGAGTTGTTTTATTTGTATATATAGGGTGGAGGGAAACATTTGATTCTTTTTATCTATAGTTTTCGATTCTTATCTTTGACGTGTGGTAGAGCAATCTGATAGCTCGCAAGTCTCATAACCTTGAGGTCACGAAAATTGCAGTTACTTTTCTATTCTCATTTTGTAGTTATATTCCTTTGTACATGACATGTTTTACAATATTTTGTTACACAATGTTTTCTTGAATACATCCCTCTCACTATGAATCATGTTTTATAGTTATGTATTGACAATAAAAGAATGTATCCAAAGCAATAAAAGAGTAGAAAATCAATGCATCCAAAAACAGAGAAATATATTTGACATAACAGAATCAGTAGAGATCAATGTATCCGGCAATATAGGAATATATTTTACGCAATTGAATCTTATGTAATGTCTCATTTGTAATGTATCGCACATTCGAGAAATGTATCTGAGAGCAATTAAAATTTTAAAATTATTGTAATAATGAAGACTTTTGAAATAAAATGTAATTAACACTATTTGAGATTTTCTATTAAATTTAAAGAACATTTTACATTATATCTGACATATTGGGCCCGCGGGCTATGCAAATTTAGTTTTCTAAGAATATGGACAATTAATGCACTAGGTAAAAGAAATAGGACTATATTAAGCTTAAGTTTGAAATAGTGGACTGTTTTCAATTTAATCTCACTTTTTATATGCATAAATAGTTTAATTAACTTTTAGGTTTAATCTCACTTATTATATGCATAAATAGTTTAATTAACTTTTAGGAGTTATATCACCTCTGAGAAAAAGTATTATTATTAATAATAGAAGGATTGAATACACTTTTTGAATTTAATAACTACTATAACTTATAACAATCGATCAATTAAACCTGATTCTTCTACTTATATTTTTCATTTTCCCCTCAAATTGAAAAGGCCATAAGAAGTCTAGTTTTAAATAATTCTCAAATTCAACAATACTTGTCCACTATTAATTTTATGTATTTCTTAAAAAATTATGAATAGAAGGATAAGTTTATAATATTACCATTTTGGATATAATAAATACAATGTTTGAAAAATATAATAGAAAAATAATAATAAAGGTGAATTAGGAATTAATTACATGTTAGGAAGGATTTTCAAGTTGATCAAACTTTTGAGAGCCTTTGACAATTATAAGAACAGCTTAAAATAAGACAAAAGTTAAAAGTAGGGTAACCTTTATTTATTTTTAACTTAAAAATCATTTTATTTTGACCAAATATATACCTTATTGTCCTTAATTCCTTTAAATAATTCTCAAATTCTTTCATGTGATCTATTTAAATTATATATTTTTAAAAATTTAAAATTCACTTAAATATTAAATATAAAATTATTTATTGATTTTATAAAGAGGACAAATATTATTAGACGTCCCAAAATGATATAGCTAAGTTTCTATTTTTCTGAACCGAATAACCCGTCGTTGCTATAATTTTAACACTCTGTAATGAGCACTTTGTGCATACCAAAAAAATTCTTCACTGTATAATAATATACATAAAATATAAACTATACTAGACAAGCTCTATGCGAATTCGACTCAAAAAGTATCATTGAAAAAAAGGGATATGTACTGAACAATTGTCCCCTTAAAGCAAACATGCATTTTGTTGAAGCAAATGACATTGTCGGGCCATATAAGCATGTGAAATATCAATTATTATTGCAAAGAATTTGGATCATTGGACCTTTGTTTTTCTTGGAAAAGATACAACATTTTTTTCGTTTTCAGTCTATTGGAAGTCAAGTATTTCGTTGTTTTAAAATAAGTGTTATTATAATAAAATAATCATTAAAAATATGATGTTTATTAAGAAATTATGCTAATTTTTATTTTAAAATGATATTTATTTTAAAAATTGAAATGACATATATTTTGAGACGGAGGAACTGTATAATGTGGCATACATATTCTGTTGAGAGGCATCAATCAAAGAAAGGAGATCTTGTTCCCAAATGATCAAAAGTGACCAAACTATAAATCTAATAAGATATCTTTTCTATTTATTTGATTCCATTTTAATGGATTTGCACCTTTGAAAGTGATAGGAATCAAATTAGTTTTATTCAATTTAATTACTTAATATTTAAAATATAATTTTTATTGAATGATGATATAGTTGACCAGGAATTTTAAATAAACGATTATTATGTAGAAGAATATAAACTTTAGTAAAAGGAAATTCTTTAGTCATCTTTATTTCATGTATTTACGAAAGTCTTTAGATTTAAGGCTTAAGAAAGAAGGAATTATATAAGTTAGAGATAAATTGATGAGACCCAACTATGGGATAAATTGAAAAGCATAAAATTGTTTTAGAACAACGTGCTAAATATGTAGGAAAAATATTAGACAATTTTTGATGTCTTAATCAAGTTTCGAAAAAAGTTATTCTTTTTAGTATTGCACATTGTAAAATTCATTCGATAGTAATGTCGATTTCAATTTAAAAAAAATTATAATCAGTGTTCAAATCTAAGATAATTGATTTAAAACAATTCTCTAACTACACCATAGCTTATATATAATTTGATCACGAACTTGATTTAAACTCAAAATCATCCCTTATTTGTGTTGTTTAATTGTATATCAAGAGATTAAAACTAGATCTTTCTATTTCACCACATTATCAGTGCATTTTGCTTTAACAGAATTATTTCTTTTACTTTTTTAGCGATTAATATTTAATATGAAGCTTCATCCAAAAATAACTTGTCATATATGTTTAAAAATATATGATCAAATGCTCGCGAAAAATTGAAAAAGTTCACATGTCTCTATTGTGGCTTTCTTTTTAATACTTCTCTCATTTACTTTTACTTGTCATATTTGAATTTAACATTTATTTAAAAATAATAATAAACATTACTAATTTACCAATGTATTGATGTTTAACGTTATGTATTTGAAAATTAATTTGAAAATAAATAATGGATAAAAAGAATAAAACATAATTCTTTTTATTATAATTTTTTTATATGGTAAAAGTAACAAGTAATAGGGAAAATTTATTTTTAAAATAATAAATAAGTAAAAATAACCAAAGAACTAATTGATATTTTTGAAACAATAATTAGCATATAATATTAAAAATATGTCAACTTGCTAGAATGGAAATAAAAGCATGAAAATTGAGAGGGAAAAATAAATAAATAGAGAATAATAATCTTGACATAAATTAAGAGGCAATTTTTTATTTTATCAAAAAACGTCTTAATTCTTGCACTTCTTTTTTCTTCATAAAATGATTTTTTATTTTTTTTATAAAAACATTGAAAATTGAAAATTGAATTATTGATGCTTCTGACTTTGACTAGGCATTGCTTAATCATCTTAACTGTTTTTTTATATATATATTTAATATAATATATATACATAGTACTTGTTTTGTGGTGCATCACATTCAAGGAAATGTGTGCTATTTATAAACACGACAACGCATCATATTGTTGCTTATAATAGTCTTCAATTTAATTATGATTTATGTTGAGAAGGAAATGTCAACAACTACAAATAAAAATAATTACTCATTTTCATTTTTTTTAATTGTCATAATTTTTTTAATAGTAATAACCTTCAAATTCAATTATATGGTATTTTAAAACCTTCGATTTTGATTAATATTTTAAGATATCTTTTTCATTCTAATGATATAGGAAAAATTGTAATTTGTAGTTTTTATATAATTTTAAATATCAAAATTTATATTTTAAAATATAAAATTAATATAATTTAATATAAATTTATCAAAAAATATAACGTGATAAATAAAAAAAAACAAAAAGAATAAAAAGATAATCGATTATCATTGGATAATGTGCAAAGTATTTCTAAATACACTTTTTATAAATTATTTAATTTAAATAAGTCGTATGTTGCTCGGACCAATAATAGAGCTGAGATTATAGTTTTTTGAATTATTTTTATCAATCTTAATTGACGGATATTTTTGTCCTCTTATGTGAAATATTTCACATTTTTTTATCAATTATATCCTACGTGTCACAACCTAAAGGGTAGGTGCCACTGCAATTCGTGCACTATAACTTCTATTCCATTTTTAAAATAATAAGGAAAAAGTTTTATTTATAATAAATAAAATATACAATAATATACTTTTTTGTGATTTTAATTTTATACAAAATTTAAGAAAATAAGATAAATATAACTAGATAACATGATAAATTATAAATCACAATATAAAGGACTCTAGAAGCAAACATCTCTTCGCGTCTTTATACTCTCTACTTTGATGTATTTTAACTTATTTTTTTTAATTTATTGTATATTCGAAATAATTTATAAGAAATATTATCTATCATGATAATCAATAATGTATATTTATCAGCGTAATATGAATTGTAAAAGAAGAAATGACGTATATTATTTGAAAATTAAGTAAAAATAGTATAATTAATCACTTGAAATATCTTATCTTAAAGATATATAAAAAATCTGATTGATTTTTGAAATTTTATCTATGCTATGCAAGTTAGGACATAGGGAGTAAGTAATATATATTGTTTGAACATCATGTATAATACTATGAGTCACGTTGATGTTTACTTCAAATATTAAAACATCGTATAAAAATTTGAATGACTCTCTAAATTTTAACTATATCACATATATTAACACAAATTTAATAAACCCTATTAGTATGGATTTCAATATCTGGTTAATAATAATGAGATAATATTAGTATATAGTTATAAAATTTTAAAAATGAGAAAAAATAATTTATTTTTATTTTTTTTAAAATATCATAAACTTTTTAAATTTCTGGCCATTTAGCATTACCCGTTTCTCGATTATTGGAAGTTTAAGACGGTTATTTTACAAACAAAATGTGGTTCAACTCTTTTTTTATGATGAGTTTTTGGAATTCAAAAATATTATAAGTGCTTTTATTGTGTGAGGGAAAATTTGTTGTAAAATAAATCTAATTGTATTTCTCTCATTTTCTTTTTTGTTTCTGCATACTATATACCCAAACGTTTCAAAAATCAACATTAAAATAACCCACATTGGTGTTATGAAGCACCAACCTAGAAGATACTATTTCAGAATCGTGTTCAATTCTTTGATCATATTGATATTTAAAAATTAATTTATCACAATTCAATTATATATGGCTAAGATGTTTAGATACGTTGATATAATAATGATTCTTGACACAAATATTATAGAGTATAAAATTTGATTCTATTAATTTAAAAGCTAATTTAGCCTTCAAGAACATTTCTAAAGATAAAAGTAATTAAGATTTTCTTTGAATATTTAAACTCTTATATTGAAATAAATATTAAAGGACAAAATATAACCAGTTCAAGTGAATATCAACAGTTTACAGAAAATAAATTTATTTATTCTGCAATACATCATGACTTTTTAGATGAACATGATGTAGTAGAAAGAAGTGGAAATACAATTTCAAGTTAGTGAATTTTTTTATTTTTAACGTTCTTATAAAAATTCTGATTATGTCGAATTTAATTTTTTTTAAAGCGAATCTCATTATACATTGCGATGGTTTGATTTTTTATAAGTTCAACTAAAAGAAATGTGAATAGTGTGCTATATCCAGTTTTTACACATGAATTGGTATTAAAAAATAAAGTAAATTAAAAAATATAGTGACAACTCATTAACTCAATTATGGTATATATAAAAAATGAGACAATAATAATAAAGAAGATACGAGCAATGAGAAATTAAATTGCGATATAGAGATTTTGTGGCTTCTAAAAATATATAAAAATAATATCTTTCACATAAATATATATTATTCCACCTGCATGTACAAAAATGGAATCATATTAATTAAATTATCACATTTTTATTCATTATTAAAATAATATTAGGATGCTGTAAGATCAATTAGAAATTTGATAACCTTTACATTTGGAGATCATGATAATGTTTAGTTAAGAACTCACTCGACATTATCATAAGTATTTGATTCTAAATACTATTTTCTTTCATTTTTTTTTATATGTCACTTTTTAAATTTGCACTTGCATAATTTTATTATTTTATTCTTATTTAATGTTTCTTAAGTCAATTTTATAATAAATGATGAAATATGTTAAATTTTAAAAATTATAATACATTTGAATGACTATTTAAATTTTCAGTTTATTTTGGAGCCAAATATTTTCACTAATTGATCCAAAAAAATTAAAAATTAAAATATCCCCACCTCAATTTTCCTATATATTTTGTGTAAAAATGTTTTAATTTGTTTTTTTTTTATATTTCTATTTTTAAAAATCAGATTTTATAGACTAGTGAATGAAAAAAGAAGTTAATGTATGAAGTAATCCCATGAATATTAATTACTTATACATTTCCTAGGTTGGTCAAATTATATATTTTCAAGACCAATTAACTAACCTATCAAGAGTATAATGGAAAGAATAATTTATGTATTAATTTTAAAATGACAAATTTTATGATTCAATTATTCTTTTTTTATATAGAAATAAATGACAATTAAAAAAAACAATGGAAACATAAATCATTAAATTGTCTTCTATACCATTGAATTTTGAATATTTATACATATTATATGAGTCCGGAGCCTAAAGGGTATAAAATGTTAAAAAAAATTCCAAAATGGTATATGAATATTTATTTTAACCAAAAGGGCAAAATCGCTGGAAGTGCAGCGATTTCGCTTGCCGGAAAAAAATAAAATCGCTGCCAAGGCAGCGATTTCTAAAATATATATTTTTAATGACTTTTTAATAAATCGCTCCCTAAGGAGCGATTTTCTTAATTTTTTATT
Source organism: Solanum peruvianum (assembly GCA_027705065.1). Classification (NCBI taxonomy): domain Eukaryota; kingdom Viridiplantae; phylum Streptophyta; class Magnoliopsida; order Solanales; family Solanaceae; genus Solanum; species Solanum peruvianum. The sequence goes on from JAKWJD010001755.1 coordinate 75,476,967, forward strand.
TGAAATTTTAAAAAAATAAAAAAAATTAGGAGCAAATCGCTGCAAGTGCAGCGATTTGTCTCCAATTTTCTTTTATATTTTTTTAAATCAACTTTTTAGAAAAATTTTAGTTGCTACTTATTTTAAAAAATCATTAAAAAAAATTATTTTGAAAAAAGTAGTAGAAAAATTTAAATTTAAAATTTCTTTAGAAAATTTAAAATTTAATTTTAAAAATTGTAAAAGAAAAATTTAAATTTAAAATTTCTTTAGAAAATTTAAAATTTAATTTTAAAAATTGTAAAAGAAAAATTAAAATTAATTGATTGAAAATAAAAAATAAAAAATTGGAGCAGCGATTTGCTCTTAGTCTCTTTTTTTTTAATAAATAATTTAAAAAGTTAACGAAATCGCTGATTAGGCAGCGATTTATTAAAAAATTATCAATAAAAAATTGTTTTGGAAATCGCTGCTAAGGCAGCGATTTTACTTTTTCCGGCAAGCAAAATCGCTACCCTTCCAGCGATTTTGCCCTTTTTGTTAAAATAAATATTCATATACCGTTTTGGAATTTTTATTAACATTTTATACCCTTTAAGCTTCCGACTCCATATTATATAAAATAAAATACTTTTGGATTAATTTTACTAGCTATGCAACAATTATAGTGATTTACGATATAACTATTAAAAAATCATATATCAATACGATGATTAATTTGAAAAAAAAAGACACGCTTTTCTTTACATTGATTTAAAAATTGAAATTAAATTATTAATAATTAATAAAAATTATACTTTGTGTTCGTAAAATGATTTATCCAAGATTATAATAAATCTAGTTATAGCATAGGATAATCTAATTTTAAATCAACGAATCCACTAAAGTTAAAAACCCCTTTTAAGAATTTTAAATAAATAAATAAAAAGAGAAACTGAAGCCCTGAAAATGGAGAGACGACTGATCCGTTATATATATATATATAATAAAAGAAAGAAGAAAATGACTTGACTACAAAATTTCAGGTTCCATTTTCTCCTTCTATAAAAGAGTCGATACCTTCGAGATTACACACTGCCGTTTTGATACTAGTTTTCTCTCTCAGGCATTTTCACAAACACTTGGCGTACAGTTTCATCTCTGTTGTTAACGCTCTCCGTTTTCCGACCAACAAAACCTCCGCCGGAACCCTAGTAACGAGACAGTAGAAGGCACACAAGAATGAAATACGTTTTGGTAACTGGCGGTGTAGTCAGTGGTCTTGGCAAAGGTGTTACAGCAAGTAGCATCGGAGTTGTGCTCAAAGCATGTGGTCTTCGTGTTACCTCTATCAAAATCGGTTCGTTTTTTCACTTTTTAGCACTTCATTTTCATCTCATGTGTTGTTATGGTTTTGTGCACTTCTGTTCATCAACTGAATAATATTTGTATAAGCTAAATCTTCTAATTGATAATTAGGCATAAGAAGTACAACTTAAATTTTAATTCATTATTTTTTTCTCTTCGTTTGCTATGGAGCATGGTATTTATACTGAATACATTTATGGGATTAATTTTATCAATTCCGGTGTATTAATCAAAATAAGGAAGGAATCTAAAAGGATGGTAGAATTATTTTTTTCCCAAAAAATTTAGCCAAAAGAAAAACTCACATGGGCTTTAGGATAACCAGGCTTGAATTGATGACTTCCACCGCGGCGGCGTCAAGGTCACTCTACTTCTGAGAGGAGATTTTATTTAGCACCTTTTTTGGCTTTTTGAGTGTGTTTTGTTTGAAGGAGAATGTTTTCAAGGTAAGTGTTTCAGTGGAAAATGTTTTAAATGGATCATTTTTCCAAGTGTTTGATTGGGTGTAGGAGTATATGATAATTCTCTATGATGTAGAGTAAGGTAGGAGGACTATGCTTTCGTGATTTTTCTGTATTAGAAGGTTGATAACAGTGTCTTTGGTGTGCCGGATAATTTCTGTATCATTCCCTTGTTTGGTTGTATATTGAATTTGGTGAAGTGTTTTATTAAAGAAAAAAGAAAAAAGTTGGTGACATATGATTATCATAAAGATGGATTGACCCAAACAAGAACAAGAAGAGGACAATCATACAGGATACAGGATAAACTAGGATGAGAGTATTTTGACTATGTGTTGATTACAATGTAATAGACTAATGGTGGAGGAAAATGGCTTTGTCCATTAAGAGGAAAGACATTTTGCTCTTTTTGTGCAAAATACTTTTGTTGGATGAAATATTTTTCAGAATTCAAGGTTATCCTAAGACTGGAAAATGTTTTTAAGGAAATTATTTTCCTTGACAATAGTTTCTGTCATACCATACACACTTTTGGATGATGATTGAAGCCAACTAATATGGCATAGAGAATAGGATAATTGGAAAAGAATTTAAAGAAGTGTTTTTGTCTTATTTTTCGCAGTTCAGGGTAACTGGACGTAGGGAACTAATTTCATCAAGTATGATCTCTGAAAATATTCTTTGTCAGACCAAATCCCCTTTATTTCCCCATTTTTACTTTCCTGCTTAGTTGATTTGATCTTTGGCCGTGGTGAAGAATTAGCTCTTGTTATGGAGTTTGTGAACGCTTTATGTTGTCAGTACTCAGTATTCACATTCTGTTCATATGTATTTAGCTCTAAAATTTTACAGAAGAAAAAAGTTCCAAGTGTATTGCTAATACAACTCCATGAAGTTAGACTCAGGCTTGAATAGAATAGTCACATGTATCATAGAAATATAAGATACGCTCTGTGCATCCAGAAGTGTATTTTAGTCTATTGGAAGGCTGAATTAACTTCTTATCTTGTCTATCATTCATCTTTACCTTCATTTGGCACGTGATGCCACTAAGCGGAATATAGGAACTTTGGAAGTAAAGTATTTAGGTGGGGAAGACCAATCACAGAGACAAATAAAAAGAGATTCTACTGGTGGGGGTTCCCCGCGGGGGCTATTACACGTATTTCCTGCTTGAATGCCAGGATGATTATTCATGCATTTTCTTAGTTCTGTTCTGCTGATAGATCTTGATTGATTACTGTGGTTTATCTCTGAAGCATGAGACTTTTTCATCTTTGCAGATCCATATTTGAACACTGATGCTGGCACTATGTCCCCGTTTGAGCATGGGGAGGTTTTTGTGCTTGATGATGGTGGAGAGGTCTTCCTTTCCTTCACCCCGTTTACACTGACAAACTATTTTAATTGCCCTTCTTAAATTTGACTCTGATGTGATCTTTATACAATTAATTAGCATACTGAAAATTAGTTTTGTTGAATAGTCCTATCGTATGCTTTACTTTTTTGATATGTTTTACCTTATATGGCCTGCATCATGCAGGAAAGCCAGTACTCGATGGTTAACATTCCCTAATTTGATGAGTCCTTGTACAATTGGATCTCATAGAACCAACTTGTTCCACATATAAGTATATTGTTTCCAGTACACCAAGGATTGCTGATATTTTTAAGATATACTTCTCTTGAAGTGGTAAGTATAAGATGTGCATACGTAACGATAAAATTCAAATAAAAAGGAGAACTAGCTTATAAAGATCCTTCACCTTCAACCATAAGGTTGAGGTTTGAATGACCAACCAAATGAAGTGGAGAAGGGCCACCGGGCTCCTGAGGTGTGGGGGTTGTCTACCATATTGAAATAAAAACAATGTTCCATACTAATACACACTAAAAAGAACTCAAGCTTTGCTTATGTACCTTATTCACAAGATAGAGTTCACAATCTTAGGTTTAGACTGTTCTATAGTTCAGAATTAGGATATAATGGATATCTAGTGTTGTTAGCTATTCTCTTTTAATATCTTTTGTTTATGTGATAAAACTGTGTCCTAAAGCATCAAAGATGTGTACTCTTATTCAGTGCAATACTGATGTGCTTCAACAGGTTGATCTAGATTTGGGAAATTATGAACGCTTTCTGGATGTGACATTGACAAGGGACAACAATATTACCACTGGAAAGATATATCAGGTTCTTATAAATAAACATATACATGTAGATTATGGGTCTGACATCGTCTGTTCAGGAATGAGATTCGTTTGACAGTTTTTTCTTTTCCTTTTTGGGTGGGTTACCAGTCTGTTCTGGAGAAGGAAAGGAAAGGTGATTATCTTGGAAAAACTGTTCAGGTGATTTTACTTTCATTTGATATCATATATGGTGCATCACTGCATAGAAACCTATTACTCAGAGGGATTGCGCTCTCTCTCTCTCTAGGTGGTTCCCCACATCACTGATGCTATTAAGGATTGGATTGAGTCGGTATCTCTGACTCCTGTGGATGGGAAGGAGGGACCTGCAGATGTTTGTGTCATTGAATTGGGGGGGACTGTAGGTAAGTGCTTCTAGAAGACAGGTGCATCTAATCTACTAAAAGCTCTGGTCCTCTTTCCCATCTCTTTTGATGTTTTGTGCTCTCTCTCTCTCTCTCTCTCTCTCTATATATATATATATTATATATATATATATTATATATATATATATATACGCACACACACATACATATTTATATATTGTAGCATATCTTTTCAATAACTTCTTACATTATTGCTTTTAGGTGATATTGAATCGATGCCCTTCATTGAGGCTTTACGACAATTGTATTTCACAGTTGGTAAGTAGGATTTTGCTTTATGATAGAAAGATATACCGTATTATTCTCTACAAGTAATGCCCTCTTATTTATATGCATTTATGTCTTCTTATTCACATTTCACCCTCCTTTAACTTTTTTTTTTGTCATCAGGGCAAGACAACTTTTGCCTCATTCATGTCAGTCTTATTCCTGTACTAGGTGTTGTCGGTGAGCAAGTAATAGTCTATGAAACATCTATGCCTTAACCATGTGAATGTTGTGTACATGTTCTTTCTTTCCATATACCCCTCATTGTGTTCTTCATGTTTCTGCAGAAAACAAAGCCTACACAACATAGTGTGCGGGAATTGAGAGCATTGGGGTTGACTCCCCACTTTTTAGCTTGCCGGTCTGCTCAGGTATGTTATTTTCCCCTATGCTACAAATTCCTGTTTTAGATTTTCTAGAAGATATGAGTGGGTTTATTTACACTTGGACTTCCATTATAGTTGTGCAATAGCCTATTCTCCTAGTGTGAGCGCAGAAGATGTAAAGATCTCACAATAGCTCCTTTGTGCGGTCCTTTTCCTTCCCTTTCTTTCAGCTTGTTCCCCACAGAACAGTTGCCAAATAATGAGATGTGAACTTCACACTAGTATATTAACCAGGTTATCTCTGTATGTACTATGTAGTAAATTAGTGATACCTAGAGGCATGAAGAGTTGTTTCTTAGAGACCAAAAATTTTGGAAAACTAGTTTAAACCTTTAATTTTAGGATTTTTCGTTTTTCTATTACTACATTTTGCTAATATTATTGAGATATTTCTACTCTGTTGCAGCCCTTACTAGAGAACACAAAACAGAAGCTTTCACAGTTTTGTCACGTTCCTGTAAGTTTTAACTAATGTGAGGCCTTCTATGGTTTTGCATATAAAATTGGAAGTCATTTTTCATTTCTCATGTTTTGATCTGCTTCCCTATAGATTGCCAACATTCTGAATATCCATGATGTTCCAAACATTTGGCATATTCCTCTCTTGCTTCAGGTAGGTGTACCAACTGCTACACTTTGTCCTTTGTCATATATGATATGAATATTGCTACTAAAGTTACCTATTTGTCACAGAACCAAAATGCTCATGATGCCATTCTAAAGCAAATGGATTTAATGAGGTAAAAAACTACCTCTCCGTTGCCCTTTTAGCAGTAATTTAGATTTAGCATCTGATTGTCCTCTTCGTATCTCATATTTCCTTACTGTTCTACTGAAATGAGAAAAATAGTTTTAAAACTTGGATAAATTTTATATGCAGTTCTCTTATTTATGATTTTCCAGCACTATTTTGCTCTCTTTATTTCTACTGGCTGTTACTGATATGGTCTACAATGAGCAAGTTGGATTTTCATGAATGACATAAGGTGCACAATGTTTTTTCTGAATTTCTTTTTTCTGTGTCAGCGTCGCGAAAGCTGTTGATTTACGGGAGTGGACGAAAAGAGCTGAGACCTTTGACAACCTCACAAAATCTGTTAGTAGGATCTAAACGATATAGGTACTTTTAACAAATATGTACATTGAAATTGAATAACTACTTTTTTTCTGCAGGTTAGAATTGCAATGGTTGGGAAGTATGTTGGGTTAACAGATTCTTACTTATCTGTAGTGAAGGTAACAATATGAGGCTACAAAGAACATGCACCATCCTAATCTTTATTTAAGATGATATATTGTGTTTGGGATGCGTCTTTTTCATTCGGTCATGATAGAGTTTAGCATTTGAGTATAGCTTTGACTTTTCTTTGAAAGTAGCTTTTCCCATGGCACTGTGCTAATTGTCGTGCTTTCTAGTTTCGAAATAGAAGAAACATGCTTATGAGTGATTAGCTGTTCATTTATGTTATGATATTGACTTGTCTTCTTCATAAACTTTAGGCCCTTCTGCATGCATGTGTTGCATGTTCATTGAAGCCATCCATTGACTGGATTGCAGCATCAGATCTTGAAGATGATAGTGCTCAATCGGTACTTAGATTTCTCTCTACTTTTAGTTAGGTTCTGTTTTGAGTTTCTGATCGTAATTATCTTCTCTTTTTTCTATCAGACCCCAGAAGCCTATGCAACAGCCTGGAAGACTCTAAAGGTAAAATTTGATTTGTGCTTAGTAGCAATAATTATGTCATTCATCATTCTTGTTTGCTTCTTTAGTGTCAGAGTGTCAGTTCCCTCTTAGACATGACTTAGAAGACCACCCTTTTAAGTTGTAAGAGTAACATGTGCATTTTGAGAGATGAATCATCTGTCAATGCAGTATTTCTCATTTCTTTTTTCTTTTTCTGGTGTATCATTTCTAGTGTGGTGGTTATGGTTTTCCTATGGTATGTATTCATGATTGCTCACTTGAGATGTGTTAAGTATGCCACTTTGGTTGAGGGAATGAACTGTTGTCTCCATAAATAGTCTTGGACAATCCTCACCTATAGCTTTTAGGGTCAAGTAAAGCCCAATGTTTATTTTCTTTACAAAATGCATGTGAATATGCCGCTGCAGTAAGGCTTTTGGCAGTCTATCTAACCGTTCTATCCTCAAATATGTTTATGATTATTAAGATCACATAAATGTTTGAGCGCATCTTATGCTGCTACTTACCGTTTCTGATTATTTCATTCGAGGTGCTCAGCTGTTACTGTATAACTCATTTTCTTGATAAAGTACTCTATTACTCATTTTACAAGCTATTGAGATGACACCAACAACCTTAACAGGGTGCAGCATGTGTCTTGGTTCCTGGTGGGTTTGGTGATCGTGGGATCAAGGGGATGATATTGGCTGCAAAGTATGCTAGGGAAAATAACGTACCATATCTTGGAATCTGTTTAGGGATGCAGATTTCTGTAATCGAGTTTGCCAGATCTGTAAGTTGATTTTTTCGACGTCTAATTGGAATATTTTGTGTTAACCATTTCTTTGATGTGGCATTATCTCTTTTGAATTTTGCAGGTTTTGCGTTTGGAGAAAGCAAATAGTGAAGAGTTTGACCCCCAGACGCCGGACCTTGTTGTAATTTTCATGCCTGAGGTAGTGTGCTCTTTTCAATATTTCAAAGAGATGAAACCGTATTTGTCTCATTTATGTATTTCTCTGTTTATGCTTTTCTGATATCACGGTTTTAAAAAAAATGCAGGGGTCAAAAACACATATGGGAAGCACTATGAGGCTTGGATCTAGGAAAACACTCTTCCAGACTCCTGATTGTATCATGTCAAAGTTGTAAGAGATATATGTTCACACACTTCTATGTTATCAAATGCCATGTATTCATTGTAACAGTGTCTTGACCAGATGTGATCAATTAAATTTCTACGGAGTTCAAGGATTTTAACTAAAAGCCCGTTTGGATTGGCTTAAAAAAATGTAACTTGTAATTATAAAAAAAAAGTCAAACTTTAATGACTTTTAAGTCGAAAAATCAAAAGTAGGGGCAGTCCTACTTTTAGTTTTAATTTTTTCAAGTCATTTTAAACTTATTTTAAGTTTTTTTTTAAAACTTTGCCAAACCCTTCCCCAAATCTAAGAATGAATTAAAAGTAGATTTTACCAATTTTTAAGTCAATTCTATCAGGCTCTAAGTCTAGCATTGCCGATTTCTACGCGTCATCTCTGTATCAGGGGCATATGATATGATCTTATTGCAGGCTTGTTTGTGGGTTGCCTATCATATAGTTCACCCATTTGCTCTAATTGAGATACTAGCTTGTTCTCGTTCACCCATCTAAGAGTAGTTTAGATACAAGATTAAGATGGTTTTTTTGGTGGATCTGTACTGGCTTGTTTTTGTTTTTGCTTTCTAGTTATGGGTTGCATGTCCAATCGATACTTTTCTAATATATTATTACCTGTCAAAGAACAGAAATTTTTTCTTGTAAATTCTTCTCGTGTTTTTCCTTATGCATAGTCAACATCTTTTCTGTTGACAGGTATAACAATTCTAAGCATGTGGATGAAAGACATCGCCATAGATATGAGGTTAGCATAAGCCTATACTTGTTGCATTGATTATGCTGTCATCCTCGTGTAATAAAATGGTGGTGTATATTGCAGGTCAATCCTGAAGTTGTAGGCACTTTAGAAGAAGCTGGCCTTACATTTGTGGGAAGAGATGAAACTGGAAAACGAATGGAGGTTTGATTTTGGACTACATGCTTTAATTGCTGTTGATTTGGTGAAAATTATTGTTTACAATCCTTTAGTTTTAGACTGTGATTATTGGTTCACTTTAAGTTCATTGCTTTTATTGTTGTTATTGCTTGTAAACATTTCTCCCGTTTCTCATCCTCTTATTCTTTATGCAGATATTGGAGCTTCCTGGTCACCCATTTTATGTTGGTGTGCAATTTCATCCTGAATACAAGTCAAGGCCAGGGAGGCCTTCAGCTCCTTTTCTAGGTAGGAATTAGACGGTTGTGACTTCGGTTTTGATATAAACTTATAATATGACCTGCTAACTTGATGCAATATATCATGCATGTGGTGTTGCTTTTTAGTGTTTCTGGAATCATTTTCTGTGAATGGATTGTGTTAATGCAGCAAAGTCAAAATGTAATAGTCTATTTAAGATGACAAAGTCATCATTTTTGCAGTTGCCCATATCGTTTTAGCAGTGTTCCTTTTTCTCATTGTTCGTGATATAATGGAGTACCATCAGTATAATGCATGTGAAGGTGATATAAACCTAAATCACTTGGAAGGAAATTATCGTGAAAGATCGACAGTTTCTCGTGATTAATGCAGAAAACAGTGAAAGAAAAAGATTCATATAGGTGATATCTACTAGTGGAGAGTAGGATTAAGTCTTGTTATAGAACTTCTAATATTATTATTATTACTTATCTATGTGTGTTTAACTTATTTTTAATTGGGATTGACACATAGTAGTTGTTAGAGATCGGGATATCTTCTTCTTTTCTCTTTTGGGGTTTCTTGGTTGATTTCTGTATGTGACTCTAGGACTAGTAGTACAGAAAAGCTACATTGTATGATGGAACTGCGTCATTGCAGTACCAGAACAGGATTCTACCGAGTTTGCAGGTTGTTTATTTTGATTTGATGATGTGAGGCCATTACCAGCAGTAGAAGAAATAACTTATAAATCTCATTGAACTGTAGGTCTTATCATGGCAGCAACAGGACAGTTAGAAGCTTACGTCAGGACTCAGCAGAATGGAAGCATATAGGCAAAACATCAGCGCTAACTAGTTGGATAACTTTTTGCTCACAAGGTACATGAAGTCTCAGAACGTATCCCCAATGCAAATTGAACAATTTTTTTCACTGGAAATTGATGGAAAAGGGGGGTAAAGTAAAATTCGAAATTAGTGGTCTAGTGGGTCTCCTGTGTCCAAGCAATGTTTTCCTGGTTGATTTCTCTCCCATGCTTAATTTCTTTCCAATAATTTAATCTAGCAAGTGATTTTGATTGCAGGTAATGTGATTTTGTGGTGTGAACCTCCCCGTTCTCTTAAGCTTGTCGTGAGATTTATGTGGATGCACATTTTTTGTTCTGCCTGTCGACACAAAGCCCCCTCAAGTATGAAGCTGCGTGCTATGGCTGTCAATCATTTGGAAGTGGCTTAGCTGATACCCATCTTCTTGTTATTCGCCAACCTTGTTGACGACAGATAATTTTGAAGATATAGTTTGAGTGCTTTAGTTCTCTACTGCATTTGGGTTGTCACCTCATTTTTGTTCTTTTTTCCCCCCTTCAAAATTAAGAATTGTTTAGAGGTTGGCAGTGCTTTATACATTTACTGCTCATTCAGATCAGACTCAATGGAAACCCGATTGTGTTGTGAAATTATGTCATTTTGTTTTATTTATGGTCCAATGAGTGACCAAAATGTTGGTAAACTGATTGTATTACAGCCAGAAACTTTGAAACATGAAAACATGTTGGAGTGTAAAAGCCCTTGCAGCATGGATTCTATAGTTTGAACGAACCTTCTTATAAGAAATACAATGTTCACTCAAAACTTCAAAATTGAATCAGAAACCAAGAAAAATAATCCAAATAAATATCAGCTAGAACTTCAATACATTTTTATTTTGCATTTTTTGAATGGAATACCTCATCTATCTACAAAAATGTCCTATACAGAAAGAATACAAATGCAAGGTTTGGTTGGATACAAGAAATAATGAACGTCTGCAGCTCTCTCCTCCATTTAATTAGCGAGCTTTTCATGGTATTTTAGATATGACAATTGTTTTTGCAGCTTCATTTGCTGATAGAACTTCGCAATGAACTCATCTGCCTTCCTATCAATAGCTTCATCATCGCCACTAGCAACGATCTCCTCATACGTATACTCATCCTCTTGACATTCAGTCTTCAAGAAGCTCTTCCTAGGAGCGTCGTCATCATTATTATTATCATTATCATTGTACATTTCATCCTCGCGCTCAAAGTCAAAGTCAAAGTCGACTTGAGGTTTAATGCAGGGAATGTTAGGCATCTTGAAACGCAAGGAAGCAGGACGATGCATCTTAACATGAAAGACAGGGGTGTCATCAAAGGAAAACTCACGCTCCCCATAATGCAGTGTCCCATAGTGATCATTGTTATGACGAAGACTTTTAAAATATTTAGGAAGCAAACGGAGATCCACAAGGTGTTTGTTCTTGAAAATGCCACCTTTTCTCGCCCATAACAAGGCTAGCCGGAGAACATTCCAAGCTCTATGAGCAACCAATGATCTCTTCCTCTGCATTTTCGACTTTTCTTGCATCTTTGCAGATTGTATTTTTAAAAAGTGTAAGAAGATAACAAACTTGAAAAAGAAAGAGAAAGTGTATTGCACTTTTGTCTTGGATAATCTCTTTTGCTTTTTGTTCAATGTTTATGAGCTTTTTTTGATGTAGTTGTGTGGAGATGTATAATGCTATATATATACATATAAAATAATGCACAGCTAACAAGTTAGAGAAATGAGAGTGAACTCAAAGTAACGCGTTTTGAGTGGAAATAAGAAATTGTAACGAAATGAATTAATGGGACCCAAAGTGACCAAGTCCAACTCCTAATTAAGGGCTAAGGCTGGCATATGTTCTGTGGGCGGTGCAAACTGGTGGGACACACGCCTTGTACGCTGCGCAATCAGGGAAAAACAACAAATAACTTATACATGGTTGATTCATATCAAGTTATTCGCGGTTCGAATAAAAAATTATTTTAATATGTTATTTTTTATTTTATATTTTTTAAAAATTAATAATTATTATTTTGAATTTGATTTTGATAATGATATTTTTCAATTGAATCGTAAAAATAAATTATATACATATATTTTTTGTAATTATATATACATAATATATTATTTGTATATTATAGTAAAAATTGCAGTGTTATAAAGAAAAAGAATAAGATATGATGTGTTATTTGTGAGATTGATAGTTTATGCATTATTCCGTAAGTTTATGTTGCTTTAATATATTAAATAAGCAGGAGTAAACATAATTGGAGTTCTTCATGGCACAAAGATAATTGATTTTTTTTTTGAATGAATTGTTGTTTTTTCTCTTTTTCTTTTGAGTGAATTATTATTATTATTATTACTATTGTGTATGATTAATATCTAACAATTAAATCAAAATCGATAGCAATCAAACTGATGAATGTATATTATATTTGGTCTGATTTAATTTTAATAATTTGAAATTTGATTAAATTAATTATAATCGATCCAAATCAATGTATGAATACGTATAATATAACATTTTATGACCTAATATAGTTAATTGATATATATATATCTTCATATTAATTTATCAATTTTAAGTGTTTATAATTTATTAAATATTTGAAATAACTCACCTACTTGTGTAAAAATCAATGTAGACGAAATAATATAAAATGTCTTCAATAGTCAGTCTATTTTCATATGCACGATAGCTTCGAGACTTTCTATTTCCTTTCCTATTTCAATTCAAATACATATAAAATATCCATCTATTCTGGATTTCTACTTTCTATAAATTTATCAAAAACTTTAATTATTTTCGTACTCACCTATTATCATCTATAATGAGTACTAATGTATTATATAAGTCGGAGACTATAAATTTTACTGAACTGAATAATTTTGATCCAAAAATGACATTTATCTTTTAAAAGAAACTATTTAATAAAATATAAGTTATTGATTTACTTTAAAATGGTTAGAATTTTAGTCTCATAAAATTCAAATTATACATTTTAATATGTAATTAGTCTAGTGATATAGGTTATGAATTATGATCAAGAAAAAGTACTATACATATATGAAAGCTAATTGTTGCCAGCTACAACTTTGATTTAAATTTGTCTAACATTAGGTAATCATGATCAATTATATAGGAATACATTTTTCTCTCCAATCATGTAGCCGTATTAATGGCTTCACATTTAATTTGTTGGCTAACATATATTTGGCCCCAAATATATTCCAATTTCTTAAGCAAAACAAAACATCAAGAGAAGTTTGTTCCAATTTTTTTTGAATTGAGATTAAATTTGGATTCACGTAGGAAAATATTATATTGAGGGTAAAATATTCTTTAATAAAAATAACTTTATATTTATAAAATACGATTTTGAAATCTCTTGATTACGATGGAAGAGTATTTGTTTATCATTTGTAAATTAAGTATGTATTGACAAACTAATTACTAATTAAATGCTGGCATTGTTGATTTATTGTCTTGTAGTGAGGCTATTGTCTCAGCTAATAGAGTAGTCTGAATTTTTATTAAGTTATTCAAAATATAAAAAAGTCGACACATGAAATTTTTTAGGAAATTTAATATTCTATTATAGTTATATTACACAATTTTAAATATATATAAATAGTATAATTTTTCACCAAATTAAAAGAGTTCGAATAAATCACTAACGCGCTCGGTACCTAATTATACATGTAGTCCCCCCTTGCCCCTGTTTCCTGCCCACTGTTATATATGTTTGGGCCAACTTATTTCATTCTTTTAGTTTTGTTGTGGACTTTTCCATAACGTTTTCATGCTTTTGCGGGACAACAACAATACCAACAAACGATTTAATGAGATTTTGGATCGTGACATTTTTGTAACATAATGTTAATATAATATATTATAATACGCATAAATAAGATATAAGAGAATAGATGGATTCGGCTTCTCTCTATTTTCTCCAAGTTTCTAATTGGATTAGTGACACATGACATAGGTTATAATAAATGATTAAAATTGAATTTCCAAAGTAAATCTCTAACCATGATTTAATAAGTACATTATATATTAAGTATTAAAAATTATTATAATATAACTATCTTAGCAACATATTATTTTGTCCATAAATATAGGGGGAAAAAATCTCTTCCGAAATTTCTTTTATAAGTAAGATTTTTTAAAAATTTTCTTTTAAATAATTTTTTTAATCTAATTAACTGAATAGAAGTATAGAAACTATAATTAACTATCGTATGTACTGGTATTACCGTATTTGTAATCTTATTATGAAATTGAAATTAGTTTATTAAAATGGTTTGATTAACACTAGGTAATTTATTAATCACGGATCAATGTGCTTTTAACAAAAGATTACAATAAAAATATTATATAAAAGAAAAAAAAAGATCCTACGATAAGAAAAAAGGAAGAAAACTTTTTTTTTCTATATTTATGGACAAGATAATATGTTGCTAAGATTGTGAGATTATAATAATTTTAATACTTGATGTATAATATATTTATTAACTAAAATCATGATATGAGGTTAACTTTGAAAAATAAAATTTTAACCATTTATTTAACCTATAACACGTGTCATTAATTCAAATAGAAACTTGGGAAAAATGGAGAGCAGCCGGATCCAAAATAGACAGTTACATGCATATATAGTATACAGATTGTTTGTTGATATTGGAACTTGTAATCCACCGAGTTCATGCATGCTAGCTTCTACAAGTTGTATTATATACATCAATCACACACACACATATAGAGAGACACATGCACATTTGCTTTATTGATAATAAAAAAATTTATATTTTTTTTATCTTAATTTATTTGTATTAAACAAGAGTGAGTTATTCAGATAAATATTTTCAATTTCAATTATAAGATCATAAATTCAAGTCACTAAGAAAGTAAAAATGTGTATGTGCGAACTCTTAGGGAGGCATGATTAAAAAGAATTATTTGTATTACTTTTTTCAATCTGTCTAAATGAAAAAAAAATATTTTTTCTTATTTTTGATAATTTTTTAATTTCAACATTCTACTTAACACGTTTACGATGCTAGCTTTGGAATGGTCATTTTGGGCATTGTAGAGCAAAACCAATGATTAACTTAGGGACCAATCAACTATTGATGTGACTTTGAATTAAAGGCATTTAATTTGTTAGGTTTGATTTTGTTGAAAACTTTGCTTTAACCATAGACTTTTTTTGTTCTTATAACAGCAAGCAAAGTCCTTCCTGGCCCCTCCTAGAAAACGTACCGTTACGTTCCTAATAAATTAATTTATTCTTGTGTTTGAAAGACAACAATATATAGTGAGTGTATGTATTTTAATATAATGTTTATAGAATAATCTGCTTATGTGGTTGTTCATGAAATATAATATGCTGCCATTCTTGTCCTCTTCTTACTATTAGTACGTATGATTAATGCGGCGATTGATTGAAAGAAAATCCAAAAGGCTCAAATTGAAGCTTCATAGAAGTTGTGGCAGAAACATAAAATTTATTAAAATAATATAAGTATATAATTTTTTTTTAATTTAGCTAAACTTCAACTTTTTTTTTTAAATTTGTTTAGCTTAATTCTAAATACGACGATCAAACTAAATAATATTTAGTGTGCATTTAAATATAAAATTTTTAATTGTTTAAAAATAAAATTTACATATTTAGAAACTACAGAAATTATTTTTTGTCACATAAATAATTACTAATAATTTAAATATTTAAAAAATAATCCAAATAGTAAGGAAAAACAAATTGTATAGGGGAAAATATTGCAGTAACAAACACATTGATATGTATATACCAGCAAAGTCAGTAACACAGGGAAATACTTTTTTTTTTAAAGGAAAATAAAAAGATATGGTTGTCTTTATTGTGGTTTATTATTGATGGGATAATATGTATGTATTATATATACGAGAAATTACATAAATTGCTATATTTTAATAAATAATTATTGATTTTAGTAATATTTTTTATTTATTATCATTTATAGCAATACTATGTTAAATATGTCATATGTATCAAAAGATATATGTATGCAATATATATGAATTATAATTGTTTTTTAGATTATTATGTTTGTTTGGTAAAAAATTGACACATTATATTATAAGTAAATTAAAATATGTGATAATTAAATAATTTATCATTAAAATTTGTATTATATATGAATAAAAAATTGTTCTTTGTAATATGAATTAAACTTGTATTATAAATGAATGAAAAGTGATCAAGTGAAAAAGAAATATTATTGTTATAAATGGTAAATATTTGTTATTATAGTATATTTATGTAAGTTTCCCCTTTAACTAACTATATATATATATATATATATATATATATATATATATATAGATATATATATATATATATATATATATATATATATATATATATAATATTAATTCACTTATTGTGAATGTTTTGTTTTTAGGTTATTAGGGTTTACAGACAACACCAGTCTTTAAATATTATGTTCTGTGAATTTTTTTATTTTTCTTGTGTATAAATTTCGATATTTTTCTATATTTTATTAGTGAATTGATATATTCATTCTGTAGTTCGTCACGAGTTTTCTAGCATAGTATTTCTTCCGTCTACTTTGAGACTGTTATTGTTATTTTAGAGTCAAATGTAAGAACTTTGACTAATATTTTACGGTGTTTTTTTCATGAAATATTGATATGCAAAAAGATAGTAACTTAAAGTACTTTTCATTAAGTTTTTAAATATCTAAATTTTTATATAAAATAACAAATTAATGTAATCTAATTGAATATTATAAATTAGTCTAATCGACTTTCAAAAAGCGTAACATATCAATTAGAAATAGACGGAGGAAGTACTTATAGCTATATTTTACATTGTGTGAATATTCTTAATTTACATCTACATTCTCTATTGATATATTCATTCTCTAATTACTTATGCAATTGATTCATATGGTTTTATGAGGTTCTTTGAATGTAGCATCCTATTTGCTAGCAGAAGCTAAGAAGCAAGGAAGACTGTTTATGAATAGCCCTTTTCAGTTTTAATGCGAAAAAAGACTATCTTTTTTTCGGGGTCATAGATCAGAGAATTCCCTATTTCAAGTATTCTTACAGGCAGAAGAGTTAGCAAAGGTACAGACAACCCGATCTAGCCAGTGAATTTCTTCGTTTCAATTTATTCTTTATAATTTGATCTAACGTTTTAAAATTTATTAATTTTACATTAAATTAAAGATATATTAAATATACCAAAAACTCTAGTTTTACCATTAATGTGAAATGGATAGATGGAGTACCTCTTCTATGTACAACAAACTAGTGCTATGTAATTTAAAGAAAGAAAATATGAAATTCATGAAGGTTTGCTTGCATGTAGTATATAATTATTGTAAATATGATATTTGTCTTTGAAGTTTTATTTGCTCATAGAACTTTGCAATAAACTCTTCTGCCTTCATATCAATAGCTTCATCACAATTCTCATCCTCAGTATTCAAGAAGCTCTTCCTAGGACAATTATGATCATCATTGTTCATTTCATCATCGTGCTCAAAGTCAAAGTCAAAGTCAGAATCGACTTGAGGTTTGATGCAGGGATGTTTGGCATCTTGAAACGCAAGGAAGCAGGACGATGCATTTTAACATGAATAATAGGTGTATCATCAAACGAAAACTCACGCTCACCATAATATACTGAGTGATCGTTATCATTGGTATAACGGAGACTTTTAACATATTTAGGAAGCAAACGGAGATGTTTGTACTTGAAAATGCCACCTTTTCTCGCCCATAACAAGGCTAATCGGACAACATTCCAAGCTCTACGAGCTACCATCGATCTATTCCTATGCATTCTCAACTTTTCTTGCATGTCAAATATTGAAAAAAAGAAAGTAAATATGTTTTTTGAAGTTGTTTCTTTGCTTCTTTGTGTTGTGTGTATTGAGTAGAAGGAGAAAGCTATATATATGTATTACATAAAATAAAATGCACAGCTAACTTACTTAAACAAATAACTTACGCGGTTTGAGCGAAATTAAATACTATATAGTATAAGAAATTGTAACGAGTAGTAGCGGAGGAAGGTGCATAGGGTGGGACCCACATTCTAAAACTCCAAAGCCTAGTTTACTCGTGGAAATTAAAACACGCGCACCGATTTTGGTGCACTAATTAGAAGTCTCAAATTTGAGCTCTGGGTGAAAAGAGAACATTTTGTTGGGAGCGTTACCATCGAATGTGGGCTTCAGAACATCGGATGGAAAACCCAAAAAAAAAAGAGAAGGAAAAAACGTCCACTACGCTCAAACGGGACACGATTAGAAAAAAATGTATCTTAAATATGATTTTTATTGATTTGATTTTTAGGTTTTTAATATGAACCCATTATATTTTTGAA
Organism: Solanum peruvianum; assembly: GCA_027705065.1. Taxonomy (NCBI): domain Eukaryota; kingdom Viridiplantae; phylum Streptophyta; class Magnoliopsida; order Solanales; family Solanaceae; genus Solanum; species Solanum peruvianum. The sequence goes on from JAKWJD010001755.1 coordinate 75,495,208, forward strand.
GGTCAAAAGATATGATACTAATTATTTTAAATTTTAATATGCATATTTAATTTAATTATATTGAATTTTTACCTTGCTAAATTTTTTAGAAATTTTTGATGCTAACACATTTGAAAATTTTTGAAAGAGTAAAGAAAAAAAAAAGTTGAAATGTCAAAAGTGCAGCAGATAATACTTTGGGAGGTGTTATTCAAAAAGACAAAATTGATATAAGATTTAAATTTCTATCCTCACCTTGGGAGGTGCATATACTCAATCATTATTATATTAGTATATGATACTTTAAACGTGGACTTACATATTTATATTTAAATATATTTCTTAAAATTATAGTACTATTATATATGATTTAGAGAGGAGAGCATGAGTTTATATGAACCCATAACACCTTTTTAGATACGCACCTTGAGTACAACGCGTGATTTTATTTAATCAATTGAATTGTTCGAATATATATACAAAAGCTTAATATTTAAATATGTATTTAGCTTCTTACGATTTAATATTTGATTCAAAACAAATGCCTAAATTTTCTGGTTATGAAGTCAATTATATTGGTGCCAGCTAAATCTTAGTAAGTAAATATGAATACATCAATAAATCATTATGTTCTAATCATGTAGCCACAGTTGTTGCTCGACAGATATTCTCTTCCAAATTTCTGTTATATTGATTAAGTAATTAAGTAAAAAAAAATTAGAAAAATCTTAATAGTTCAATTAGTAGGCCGTTAATTTTTTTTTACTATTAGCGGGAGGTTACGCCCCATCATGTAATTATTTTTTTTTTACCCTTAACATTTTCTTTTGAAAAACAAAAAAATAAGAATAAATAAATAGCAAAAAATTATATATATAGGGCTTCTTATATAACTGTATAGGTGACAAAAATAATTCAACAAAATGGTCATATTATATGCAATGTATAGATATTGTATAAATTATATATAATCATGTATATATGATGTATCTATATACATCTACTTTTGTTGTTTGTAAAATATATTTTTACATATGCATATATGTTTTTAGTTTCTGATTAACTCAATTTTCATCTAAATAGTCATATAACTGGATTGTATCATTGTTATGTATATTATGTACATGCTTACGTTCAGATGAATATTTATAATTCAAAGTTAAATCAATAACATGTATATTGTTCTCCTTCATTAATATACACAAAAAAAATACACACAAATTCTGTCTGCCCTTCTTCAACTCAATGTATATAAGCAACTCTATATTGTTGTAGTATATATATAACATATATTTTTTTAGAAAAACTAATGTTGTTGCATCGTTTCTTTAATAGGGTGACTTTTGAACTTAATATATTTACAAAACAATAAGTAGCAGGGAAATATAAGCTAATAAAAAGATAAATCAAATTTTAAATTTTTATCAATTAAATGTAATGATGTGTATATTTATTTTAATTTGATGAGGTTCAATTATGTAATTAGATGTATCTCACTAATATTATTTTATAAATGATATTTGTTGTGTATTTTTCTTTCATCTAATCAGATGTGCTTTGCACGTGTATTCCACGTTATACTGTTTAGATGTTAGATGAACATGTGAAATTTAGAACAATTTTTTATATATTACTTTTTATTTAACAAGTTATATCATAACAGATGGCGTTCTTATTGTAGGCTCTCATATTGACTTCTCAATCGACTGTGTACATAAATCAAAGATAGTTATCTGATTTTTCATAGTTAACTGAGAAACATGTTCCTTTTTTACCGAGAGCATTAAAAATTAAAATTAAAGAATATATTTTATCTGTGAAATCATATATATAATGACGGTATAATAATATGAAAAATTATTGGTCAAAATTTAATATAAGGAAAATGAAAGATTGAAATAATTAATGTAATAACTATGAAATTCATAATATTATAACTAAGAATGTAAAAGAGTGTGAATAATGTTTGCAACAATTAGTAATAACTAAGAGAAGTGATAATATTATAACTAAAGAATTAATGTGCATAACTGCATTTCTAATAAATTTATACCTACATAAATAGAGGAATATCTCTTTTCATAGTCAACAAAGAATAGTATGAACAAGTTTTTTATAGTCTTATCTAAAAAGTCATGACCTTTTCGAGAAGTCGCAATCCTTTAGAAAAGTCACAACTTATTGAAAAAAGTCACAACTCTTTGGAAAAGTCATAACCAGTGACCGACGCAGAATTTTCTTTCAGTGGTGTCAATGGTTATAGTAAAAAAAAATTATAACGAGGCTAGTAGAACTTAAAACACATGACCTCATGGAGTATTTACAAGCCCCTAACCAATAATTAAACCTTCTACTTGTTTCAAGAGGTGTCAATTATATATTTATATTTATTAAACTAAAATTTGATCGCTATATACAACGTAATTTTCCGACGAAGGGATGTCGGTATACACACCCTTGACTAAGTGTAGGTCCGCCACTGGTCATAACTCATTGAAAAATCGCACTCCTTTCAAAAAGTTATAATTTATTGGAACAATTTTAAAAAATCATATCCAAGTTAGGAATATTATAGTATTATGTTGATTTTTTTAAGGATACTTATTTTTTTATGATTATTTTATCTTTGATGAAACATGGGTACTTCAAAAAAACTTATAAGTTTGTACTTTATTTTTTATGTTGTTTGAATAAAAAATCTATGTTAATAATTTATAAATCTAAACTTTCATATGAAATATTTGATTTCATAAGATCAAATAACATGTTGATACATTCTATACATTTTTATTCCAAATTAAAAGATTCAAAATTATACATTGTATAAATTTTGTATAAAAGTATAATAAAATCAACGCACATGTAAAAATAATCATAGTTAATACAACCGTTATATTAAATTTACTCAATGTATGTGTTGGACATATTAAATTTTAATTGTATAAGAAAACATATAGATGAAATCATGAAAATGAGATGTTATTGTATTACGTGTAGTAATAGTTATATTGCAAATTTCAACTTAATTTAATCTTGTTATATGTTAGGTTATTAGCATTTTAATATTAATACTTAACATATTAAATTGCTCACTAACATTATATAATCTTGTGAATAGTTTAAATTTGCTAAAGCCTAAATGGCTTATAATTATGATATTGTTTAAAGTAATATTATGATGAACATAATTTATTGCTTTCTATGTTTATGATAGTGATAGATATTATCATTTTATAATTTGGCTATGACAATTTTTCATTATCTTGAGCTAAGATAAAAATCTAATAATAATAAGAGATATAAATTAATATAGTGAACAAAATTTGTTATATTCTCACTTTTAAATTCGACTATATAAACACGAAAAAGTTAAAAGACTAGCACTTTAATTTTAGAAATTTTCAATTTGTTTAGAAATAGAAGTGTAGTAGGAAGTTTTGAAACTTTTTAGTTGGATAATTATTATTTTTTTCAAAATAAAAATTAAACCCCATATGACTAACTACTAATATACGTGTTTTTTTTTTTTCAAATACAATTTTGTAATTTACTTTTTAAAAATATTATTTTTTGTAGCGTTGACACATAGGTACTACAAAAAATAATATTTTAAAAAGTAAAATTACAATTATTTTTTTCAAAATAAAGATTAAAAGCCCACGACTAACTACCAATAAACATGTCTTATTTTTTTTCAAAACAATGTTATAATTTTTTTTTGAAAAAAATATTATTTTTTTGGCGCGCTATCACCTATATATATATATAGATAGATAGATAGATTGATGGATTGATAATTATGACTAACTACCAATACACGTGTTTTTTTTCAAATACAATTTTGTAATTTTTATTTTTAAAAAATATTATATTTTGTGGCGCTCGCGGAGCACTATCACCTTTCCTGTTATACATATAGATGATTTTTGAAGTGATTTTTCGAATCTATAAATATAAATATTTCATACTTATAGGATACATCATAATAGAAAAAGAATTATCTCCTTTATCTATATGTCTTGCCATTTCTATTACAGTTATATTGTTATGAGCTTAATTTTACAATAATATAAAAAGATTTTGAAAAAAGAAATCCAACAATTCTTTGATTTTAAATGATTTGTTTATTTTAAATTATGAAAAAAAGTTTCTAACAATCACAATTATTCAATATATATATATATATATATATATATATATATATATATATATAATATATATATATATATATAATATATATATATATATATATATATATATATATATATATATATATATATTTACATTAGGTTATCTCTCGAGTACAAGATAGTCGAATATAAAAACACTGTTCCCACACAACACACAGCACACATTGTGAACTTCATTTTCAGTTGAGATTTTCTTCACTTCCACTCTCTCCGGCGGCGCGTCGAACTCACACATTCTCCCTCGTTGTTTGCCGGTGAGTTACAACACACTCACTCCAACGATAATTAGAAAAATCCCCAAAAGTAATTTTCTTTTTCTCTTGATTTTTAGGGTTTTTGCGGTTATGCTCTGTATGAGTCAACTTTTTTGGTCATGTAATTTCACAGATCTGTGCTGGATTTTAGTGTTTTTTCTTGTTTAATGTGCTTTAGTTTTTGCTTTTATGTAGTTTTTTTATGTTTATTATTTTGGGGTTGGTAGAGTAGAGGTTGCAATTACTGGGAGGAGGACTACACTCTACAAACCCCACTGTTAGGTATAAAGTTTTTATTTTTCTCGTGAAATTTCTTTGTTTGTAGGGGAAAAAGAAGGATTTTTGTTTTGTATTTCAAGTTTCTGATGTTTTTAGCGGAGTTGTATATATGCTGCTCTGTTCTGCTCATATGATTCCTTGGTAATGTGTGGTATTTTTTTTTTTTATCCTAGAAAGTTTTTTTGTGTTGTAGTGTGAAATGTGAATACACCTGGGAATGTACCATTTTTGGTTTTTGAGTTTTTTTTTTTACATTGTTGGATATGAATATGGTGCATTGCAAGGTGGTTATAAAATAATAGAAAATTCAATCTCGATTTCGATGATGGATGACTGTAGAAACTTTGCCGTTCTTTAGACACCTGCTTGGTGTTTTGTGGCGAAAAATATTGAGTTGTCAAACAATTATATCTGATTTCTATGAGGAAGAATTTGAGCTCTTGAAATTTGATTCGCTTTATGTTAAGTTTTTCTTGTAGGTGTGCACGAATTGTTTCTTGCCTGGTACTTTGTTTTTTGGTTGTTATGTTCTTAACTGCCAGAGCTTAATCTTATAGTGGTTATATTTCTTGAAAGATAATCACTTTCATTCTAGGTTTTCTGCCAATGGATGCCACAACAGATAACTCTCAGCGCAGACCGTTTTCAATTAAACTGTGGCCTCCAAGTGAGAACACAAGAAAAATGCTGGTGGAAAGAATGACAATAATCTTTCTAGTCCAACCATTTTCACCCGCAAGTACCGCAGTCTATCCAAGGAAGAGGCTGCCAAAAATGCTGAAGAAATTGAAGATGCAGCTTTTACCATTGCTAATCAACATTATGAGAAGGAGCCTGATGGTGATGGAAGTTCTGCTGTGCAACTTTATGCCAGGGAATGTAGCAAGCTTATCCTGGAAATTCTAAAAAAGACCCCCAAATCAGAGGACAAGGAAATTTCGATTTCTGAGGTAGTTCCTACTGTTCAGGAGACCTTTTTTGATATCTCAAAAGGTAAAAGGGCTTTTATTGAAGCGGAAGAGGCTCAAGAACTTTTAAAGCCATTAAAAGAGCCTGGAAACTCTTACAGCAAAATTTGTTTCAGCAATAGAAGCTTTGGTATAGATGCAGCACGTATTGCGGGCCCTATCTTGGCAACCTTGAAGGATCAGTTGAAGGAAGTTGATTTGTCAGATTTTGTTGCCGGAAGAAATGAGGCTGAAGCACTTGATGTCATGAATATATTCTCAGAAGCTCTGGAAGGTTCTAACTTGAAGTTTCTGAATCTCTCTGATAATGCTCTTGGTGAGAAGGGAGTTAGGGCATTTGGAAAGCTCCTTCAGTCTCAAACCAACTTGGAAGAATTATTTTTGATGAATGATGGGATTTCACAGGAAGCTGCAAATGCTGTTAGCGAGCTAGTTCCTTCCACCGAGAAGCTTAAAATTCTTCATTTTCATAATAATATGACAGGTGATGAAGGGGCTGTTGCGATTGCGGAAATTGTGAAGCGCTCTCCTTTATTGGAAGATTTCAGGTGCTCTTCTACCAGGGTAGGTTCTGAAGGAGGGAGTGCCTTGTGTGAAGCACTTGGGATGTGCTCCCATTTGAAGAAGCTTGATTTGCGAGACAATATGTTTGGTCCAGAAGTTGGTCTTGTGTTGAGCAAGGCACTCAGCAAACATGAAAATCTTAAGGAAATTTACCTGAGCTACCTTAATTTAGAGGATGAAGGAGCAATTGCAATAGCTAACGCTCTTAAAGATTCAGCCCCTTCACTCTCTGTCTTGGAGATGGCAGGTAATGATATAACTGCTGAAGCTGCTTCAGCAATAGCTTCTTGTATAGCTGTAAAGCAGCTTCTTGCCAAGTTAAGCTTGGGTGAGAATGAACTCAAGGATGAAGGTGTAATTCAGATTGCCAAGGCATTGGAAGGACACAAACATCTGACTGAAGTTGATATGAGCAGCAATGCACTAAGGAGGGCTGGGGCTAGGGTGCTGGCTCAAACTGTGCTGCAGAAAGATGAGTTTAAATTACTAAATGTTAATGGGAATTTCATCTCAGAAGAAGGCGTTGACGAGTTGAAAGAGATCTTCAAGAAATCTCCTGAGATGCTTGCATCCCTGGAAGATAATGACCCGGAAGGAGAAGAAGAGGGTGATGAGGAGGATGAGGAGAAAGAATCTGGAGATGAGGACGTTGAGGATGAACTAGAATCAAAACTGAAAAACCTGGACGTCAAGCAAGAGGCAAGTGTTGACGCACCAGATAGCAATTAGAATCCAGTACTTGACGATTTCTGCATGTGGCAGTTTTAGTTTTACCATTTTCTTTATGCTAAGCTGGCCATATTATGTTCCTCCAGCAAGTGCTTCTAACAGATAGTTCCATCAGTAATTTAAATTTGGTGGAATTGAACTGTTACCTTAATTGGTCACGTTAGGTCTCTAGTTGAACTATGTAGGGTACGAGAGAGAACTACTTTTTATTTATGTTGAACCTTATTTTGTGTTATGTAGACTTGATAATCTCCTGTTTTTTTTTTTAATTTCCATGATGTATTTGACTTGTTTTTTTTTTAATATATATTTCCTTGATGCATTTGACTTGTTTTTTTTTAGGGAAAATCGTATATAATAACAAATTTATAACCTAAAATAAATGGAGTAGCTAGGGTTTGATTTAATTATGTTCAACTGCAAACGTTAGTCAAAATTTGTCAGACGTCTCTCTTCCAAAAATCTCGCTCGCCACTCTCCATTTCTCGCTCGCCACTCTCCCTCTGCTCGCCTCTCTCGCTTTATACACATAAGTGTATAATTTGTGTTTCTGTTTTGTATAAAGTGAGAGAAAATTGTATATACACATGCAAAAACATATATCTTCGTGTTATACACTTATACAATTTACAAACATTTTACTTCAATTCAATTGTAGACAAATGCAAATTTTATACAAATATTGCAGAGAAAAGGTCAACAAATTATACAATTGCGAATTATACAATTGCAGTGAAATACAATTTTCTCTAGCTTTATATAACAGAAGTGTATATATTGTGTTTCTGTTTTGTATAAGCGAGAGAAGAAAAACATATATCTTCTTGCTATACACTTATAATTATGCAATATACATACATTTTAATTCGATTCAATTGTATGCAAAGCAAATTTTATAAAAATATTGCAGCGAAATAGGCAGCGAAATATACAATTGTGCATTATACAATTACAGTGAAATAGGATAACGAATTATACAATTGCAGCGAAATAGGCCAGCGAATTATACAATTTAGGCCAGCGAATTATACAATTGTATATGTATATAGCAAATTACACAGTTTTATGTTGTTATGGAGCGCAATTATGCAAACTTTGCTATAGCATATAAATATGAATTTTTGTTTGCAAAGTTGCCCTTTTTTTTTATTGGTGAACGAAATACGTGTGCCGGAATCCTCGTGAAGTCCTTGGTCTACTTCCATAATGCATTAGTATTTTTCACTTTTTCGTCCAAAAGATAATGTGTTTTTATGAAAAATTTGTTACATGAATTGAAATAAAATAAAATAAATGAAAATGTCATAATTTTTCAAAAAAGTAAATAATGAAGTTGATAATAGTAGGCATTCTAAAGATTTAATTAGGATAAAAGAGGGAGTTTGCTTCTTGTTCAAAGTTGAAGGGCTGTTTAATTTTTAAAGCAAAGTTGGTAGGCAATACAATGCCACATCCTGGGTCTGTTGAATACTGGACAACAGAGTACAGCCTTCAAAATAGTGAACTAGCTCGTAACATCAACTTGAAAATATACTGGACATGGCAGCCAAGCTACTGAAACTTAATCTACCATTGACTCCAAATTAGAATAATTAAGAATTGTAGCAAAAAGCTAATGGTACATCTCCAATTTTTCCACTACTGCACAGTTAACTAGTAGCAAATGCAAAACCTAAAAGGTATGAGATGCTAATATACATGTAAGACACTGAGTCAAACAGACGACTAGAACCATAGTTAGATCTTAAATGCTCCCCTATGTCCACTAATGACTTCACTGGCCAAAATAATTCCTAGGTTTTACAAGGGCAACCTCAGGATATTAAGCTTGATCTCCTCCTCCTGTGGGCCTTCCACGATAACCCGTCCACACTATGGCCAGTCAAATCGTGATAATCATTTCTCATGGAACTTGCACTCTCGGATTTGAACCTTTTGGGAGTTCTTCCATAGGTATCTTCACTCGTTGCCTCACTCGCCACAGACACAGTATCGGGCTTCAAGTCATGTCCAGTCCTCTCAGAATCAGCATTGCCACTAGGCAACTCACCATTTGAGACTGACTGATGGTCCCTGTTCCTGCCTTTACTTGATTGCGTAAAGAAATCATCTCCGTTCTCCACAGCCTTCATCCACTGTACATCACTTAAAGAATCGGCATAAACCACTTCCTTTCTACGTCGCTTTCCAGTGATATTAGCACTTTCGTATAAGAATCCTTTTCCCTTTTCCTTAGAGTCAGGTGTAGCATAAGCCCAATCTGGTACCTCATGATCTTCCATGAGACGAGATCTGTAACGCTCTTTTTGTCTTCTCTCCTCATCCATTTTCTCAAACAGCCAAAATTCCTCATCGGAGCGGGCGGCAAGACGATTAATCTCTCTTTCGCTTGGCACATCTGTTCCAAGGGTGCTTGTACCTTTACGCATGATCTCTTCCAACATATCCCTTCTTTCTTGAGCTGCATGAACAAATAATGTCAAGTTAGATTTCATTATGAAGAGGATCCAAAATCAAGACAATGGATAGAAACATTAGTCAGCTTTCACAATCCTAACATGCTGAAAATACACAGGTGGAATTTGGTAAAGCGCTTGATGCATGTCAACAAAAGGTATTAGTACTAACAAGTTGAAAGTACACACGTAAAACATGGTAAATGCAAATTTTTCTTATAAACCAACCTGATTTTTCCGGTCAACCTTCAAAGCAAATAAAGAACTTGTACATAACTATTACGTAATTTGTTTCTTTTCCCCTAAGAAAATTAAAGAAGGCTTGGGCTTGGAGGTGTGGAGAGTTCTCTAAAACTACATGTGTGCATGACAAACCTGTAGATGTTGTATTGAACAAGCCAGCCTGGATGACCTTAGCATCAATACCCATCTTCTGTTTTGCACGCTCCAAAATGACCTCTTCAATTGATCCAACACTGACCAACACAAAAACCCTAACTTCTTTTTTTTGCCCAATTCGATGTGCCCTATCTTCTGCCTGCTGGTCCATTTGAGGGTTCCAGTCGCTATCAAAAATTATCACAGTATCTGCTGTTTGCAGATTTAGACCGAGTCCTCCAGCACGAGTACTCAAAAGAAACATAAAGTAAGGAGAGTCAGGAGCATTAAATTGCTTTAGCAAAGTCCCTCGCTCCTCTGTTTTGGTTGAGCCATCAAGTCTAAGATACTTGAAGTCATGAACCTGCAGATAGACTTCAAGAATGTCCATGAGGCGGGTCATTTGTGAGAAGAGAAGGACCCTGTGCCCAGCTCTGCGAAGTTTGGGTAGTAAACGATCAAGAAGCTCAAATTTTCCAGATGCTCTCACTATCTCCTCCTTTCGATAAATATTATACTCGGCCACAAATAGGTAAGGGTGATTACAACATTTCCTTAGTTGCATGGAGAGATTCTGCAGACTCTTAGACCTCCCAGTTCCTGCGAAGTCACATAGTCAGCAAATAATGATTGCCAAAAGACTCGGGGGAGGGGAGACGAAAAAAGAACACGAGTTATACAAGGAATCATTGAGGATGTAGATTTTAGAGCAATGGATCCCTAAAGGCCCAAGAGGAGGGGGAAAATGGGGGGGAGGGGGGGGTGAGAAAGAAAGAGTACTATACAGTTAAAGCAAAGTTGTTTATCCCTCTCTATAAAATGTCCATGACCACTCCACACACACCCAAAAAGTAGTTCTTAAAGTCAACCATGCATAAAAGGGATGAATTGAAGGCAATACTTTCTTGAGGGCACCTGCTACTCACCAGAATCCAATCCAACCCTCCCAACATCTGTGACCTGCTGGTAGTATACTTTTTGCCATGCAGACATATCACATTTAAGAACAACTTGTGTTTTCCCAGGAAGAAATTTCTCCACTTCATCCTTCTTCCTCCTCAATATAAATGGCCTTATCACCTAAAAGTAGTCAAAAACATTAGATAAGGAAAATAGAAAGTGCATTTGTAAAGGTGCAACAAATACTGCACAGGCATGACAGAAGTGTATATTAGTGATTACTAAAACCAAAACCTACATGGTGCAACCGGCGAATAATCAATAGTTCCTCTTCATCAGTTAGAGAGACATCACACTTATCGGCAAAGGGGGCATTAAACCACTCCTCAAAATTCTCCACTGAATTAAAGATGTTTGGAAGAAGAAAATTGAGAAGAGACCACAACTCCTGTAAGCTGTTTTGGATTGGGGTACCTGTCAATAGGAGTCTTCGTCGAATCCTATAACTGCAAATATTACACACCTCAATTAGAGAATGCTTCTAGCATCCAATTTTTTTTTTGTAAAATTGAACTGCCAAGAATAATGATTTCCAGATTTTGGCATATTCCACAATTAATTTTTTTTTTAAAAAACAAATTACTCATTCGATTATGTGCTAGTGTGTCAGATTATACCTTCATCAGCAAAGGTGAGTGCTAAAAATAAGCAGAGAGGAGCAAACCCAAATCTCATAAAATAAGATTTACACCATAGGCTATTATTCCTCCCCTTTTTGATTAACATTCTTATACATTAGCAACTTGACAAACATAAAATTACATCTCACGTACCCTGACACAAGTGTCCGTGCAAGAGCACATTCGTGATTTTTCAATCTGTGGCCTTCATCAATTATCAGATAGTGCCAATGAATTTTCTTCAGAAATGCTTTGTCTCTCATAATAAGATCATAATGTGTAATCAACACACTGAACCTCCCCTCTCCTGTCAACTCCTCCCTCAGTGCCTTCCTTTCTTCCAAACGACCATCGTAAAGAATAGCAACAATGCTGCAACAAGGAAAAAAGTCTCACGAGATGTGATGTACAGTGCACCTATTAACAAACAAATTTAATGTGTTTGTGCTCCCTGCATGGAAGAGAGAGAGAGAGAGACTGGTGCATACCTAGGAGCCCATGTTGAGAATTCCGTAATCCAATTAGGTAGTACAGCTTTTGGAGCCACAATCAAGTGGGGACCACTTACACCCTTGTTTTCCAAGAGGTAAGCAATTAAAGCAATTGTCTGGATCGTTTTCCCGAGTCCCATTTCATCCGCTAAAATTCCATTTAAGTTGTTATTAAACAAAGACAACATCCATTGAAGCCCTTCTATCTGGTAAGATCTCAGTTCTCCACCCTGAAGCATAGCTGGTTGCTCCGTAACCTACAAATATCATTAGATCTGCGGCATCAATAACACAACAAAGAATGCAGATACTTAATTTCAGTTGTAGGAAAGGGAAAACAGCTACTATATTGCAATTGCCATGGAGTTAGTTAGTGGAGATTGTATCAGATACAGATCCTTGTACATCAGCATTAGGCCATTTAGCTGAGGTTAGAAACAAACAATGGGCATGAGAACATATTTTGGGACTGGAGAATCGAAATCAAAATTGAATGTACAGTGATATGAAACTATTACAGATTCCTCGCTTCTAAATATTTTAAAGAAAATCCATCATAAAACCCGAATGGTGGAGCTGGGATGGAGGTAAAATGGGAAGATTTTAGTTAGCTCAGCTCCATGACATAAAGTGGTGTAATGTAAAAAGAACGTCACAACATACTTAATAGTCATCCAATTCTAATAATTTTGGCACCTTGCTAAGGTCTAGTCTTTCCATCAAATTAAAAAGTAAGAACAGAAACTCGAGGGACGAATCAGTTTAACAGAGAATTCTCATTACACGATAGAGCTGCAGAATCTAGTTTATTACACTAAATAACATTCATGATTACATTAAAGAAGGTTTTTCTTTGTAATAACCAAACACCAGTAACGAGTAATAAAACGCTGACGAGGTCATCTGAAATAATCGAACACCATGACCCAAACTATTGAAACACTGCTTTAAAATGAGAAGACACTGTGTCACAATCAATAGGAAACTCAAGCACATTGACCAAAGACATAGGAGAAAGGATGAGAATCCAAATCTAAAAACCTCCGGAAGGTCCAGTTTTTGCAATTAACATCCATTCTAAAACTTGGACACAACTCTTCAATAATAATCCCTGGGAATTAAAAGTAAAAGATAACAGAGAAGCGGTGTGCCTCTTTACCTTCTCCTGGATCGAATGTACAGCTGAATTGTACTTCCTTTGACCTTCAAGTAAGTCATTAGTCTTCACATCATGAGTGGACTCATCATCAATTACATCCTCTTCTTCCTCAGGAAGCGACTGCCCAGGAGTATCAGTCTTAGTAGCAGCCATTTCAGCATCTGAACCTTCCAAAGATTCAAGGCCATCATGATCAGCATCTTTCTGCCGTTGAACAGCAGCTCCCAGACGACCCAGGAGGTCATTTGTTTTCCCTAGAAGCATTGTCAACCTTTCGTTCTTGCTTTCCTCCACCATCTTCATGTAAGCTTCTTGATCATCAGCTTTCAGTGCTTGTAACCTCAGTTTCTCAGCACGAGTAGCCCGTTGCCTTTGCCTTCCATGCCAAGCCTACAAAATAGATTGACTTCATTTTAGCCAAGATGAAATACGGCATATGTCTAAGAGTATAAGAGGTGAAGAATGCATCCACTCTCTAGGTCACAACTCATTATTGGCTCCTGGTATTTGTCAATTATGCACAGGGAGTTGAACAAATGAATGCACAGTAGAACAAACAGCAGAAAGTAAATAATGTCATACCTGAACACCATCATTCCTCTGTTTCCGCCGCTTCTGAACAGCCTGTACTTGTAATTGGAGTTCACGTGCTGCATTGAGTACATCCGCAAAGAACTTCCTTTTTGTAGTTTCCACGCGGTTTCTTTCCTCTTCCTCTATTCTTGACAACCTCTGTAAAATTTTGTTGTTATTACCAACAGGCTTCTGACATCAAATTTTGTAAATTTTGCATTCAAAAGTTTCCCATCAAGGAGTCAAAAGAATGGAGGACAGTGCCTGATTCTTAAAATCTAAATTCTCAAGCAAAGCTCTCTTCTCAACTTAACCAATAGATAGAAGACATGACTAAGACTATTTTTTACCTAATTACATCAAGATGAAATTTCATTTCTGAAATTGGGAGGAGAAAGAAAGAATCAGAACCCGTTGTGCTTAAAAACATTAACTTGACAGATGTAGATATAATATATATATATATAGCACAATTGACAAAGGCTCCGAGGCATCTATCACTTTACCTGCGCATCACGCTTCTTCCTCAATGGATCATCAGATTCAACAGCAAAGGCATCTCCTATACCATATACAGGGCGTCGCAATCGTGTCATCCCCCAGTCAAACAATTGCTTGTCAGGATTAGCGCAATGCAGGCGAAGCCAATATTCAGAACTCACTTCAGACCGAACTTTTTGTTGTAAATCTGCTAACTGCAAAGTAGAAATAATGATGAGAAGACAATCCATAGCCAGCCACCTACACCACTTCTACAACAAAAAATTAGAAGCTTAAATAGGTGGTGGTTAGACTATGCACAGGTGCAGATGATGAAGAAGATATAGAATACTCTCAGGGTAACTACAATGGAGATGGAATGGTTTCCCAATAGATGGTATCTTTAGTTCAACTCGTTGAGCTACGACGATTTGATAGCTATTGATCATCACCTTGGTAAACTATAGCCTTACCAAATAGCTAATCAAACGCGAGCCCTTCTTTCAAGCGCATCTTGAAAGGCAAGCTTTTTGCTTTTTTCAGAACATACTTTCTTTATTAAGAGTCCTTTTTTACCCATATTGTAGGGTGGATCTCAAAAGATATGAAAAATTCATCGGGAGCATGGCAGGTACTATTGGGGATTAGCGCGAAAAGCACATGAGCTAAATTCTGAATTGCGCAAGTATGTATAGGTGGGAAATGGTACCATTTTTAAATCCAAAACAAATTTGTTATGTTTTCTTTTGATCATGTAAACATTCAATCACAAGGCCAAAAAAATGATAAACAATCTTAGTGGAGACAATATTGCCCTCAAATTTGTGTATCATATCCCCATAATTATCAGAAATCTTCATATTGTACTCATAACTCATAAGTCATACAGAGTACAATAGTGGGATCCCAAGATGAGAGCTTCATATACTGCAGCAAAATGTAATACTATTTTTTCATCACAGAGATATTTCCAGTAAATAATAGTTAGAGGCAGACCATGCCTTTTAAAATTTAACAAAGAAATTCAGAAATACTCAGGTTTATTACATAGGTAACTACTCCTTTGAAGTGGCAAGGACATCTTGAAATTGATTTGCAAGATAACTGGTGTGGTTCAAAACAACTTCGATAAACATGTTAATCACAAAAGCAAAACTCTTATACATCATTGCAATTGACAGATCATGAGAAGCAGTTATATGTCTAATTAACAATACTCCACATGTACCTTTACCTTTAATTCATAAAGTTCAAGTAAGCACTTCGATTGCAAGTCCTCGCCTCTGCTGGTTGGCAAGTCTGGTCAAAGATGAAAGTGTAAGCTATTTCCACAAGTATAAGAAGTGCTGGCATAAGAGACATACAGCACTACTGAATATAAATATATCACAACCAGTTGCGTGATTACCTCTACAAGTGAGCAAGATAATCCTATTATTTAAATTCGGTGCAAATAACACTAGGGGTGGGGGGTACTTAAAACTTAAAATTAACCAACACAGCAACAACATACCAATGTAATCCCAAAAGTGGGGTCTGGGAAGGCTAGGATGTACGGAGACCTTACCCCTAACTTTAAGGGGTAAGAGAGGATTCTTACGATAGACCCTCAGCTTAAAAGAAAAGAATCCAACGGAGGATTGTAAGAAACAATAGAAGGCAAGATACAAGACAAGTGCAACAACAGATAATAATACACACCGAAGAACAAGAAACTACACGATAACTAAATAATATTACTAAAAGAAGAAGAGGAGAGGAGGAGGCTAGCCCATTCCTCTCCCACACAAAGTGGGACAAAACTCAATTCCTCAACCTCCATACCTTCCTATCTAAGGTTATGTCCAAGGTCAACTGAAGTTGTGTCATGTCCTGTCTAATCACCTCCCCCAGTTCTTTTTGGGCCTACCTGTACATCTCCTAACTCCTGCTACAGCTAACCTCTCACACATCCTCATCTTGTTCAAGCCATCTCAACCTCGCTTCCTCATCTTGTCCGCCATAAAGGCCCCCTCCACCTTGGACGGTATAATTTTGTTCTTAATCCTTTCTCTCCTAGTATGTTGCACATTCATCGAGAGGTGCAATTATATAGTAAGTACTAAGAGGATGATAGTGACATTAAAGACCTTTTTGACATGTATTGGGGTACGGACAGGATACTTACAGATAAGGATTGCTACAAGCTGATCTGATCCCAAAATCAGATGATTCACTTTTGGCCCTGGAGGTTGATAATTTGCTTCAATTATTGACTTACATGAAGCTTGTTAACACAAGACAACCTCAACAGGAAGGTGCTCTGATGGCTGCTCAACTCCTAGTCGCTATTTGAAAGCAAATTGTTTAATTAATCTTTTTTGCTGGACAGAACTGTCCCCTGTAATTAGTAATGATATTTTCTCTAGATTGTCAGTACCCTTACTTTAGACTAGCACACTCTGTAGGAGCTGGGCTAATTTCTCTTTTTTGTCATTTCATCTCCTTATAACTATGCCTTTTGTACTGTTGCATCTACTTGATGCCCTCTTTTTAATGCAACTCATTACTCCATCAAATAAGAAAAGCCAAAATTAGCAAAGTACACTTACAACATTCCAAATCTACATAAAATTTAGTAAATGCATAACATGTGTCAAAGATAATGCTCAAACTCATATACTCCATAATCTGACAGAAAAGATAACAATGAAGATAAGTCAGGTTTTGGTATCAAGAGCTGTACGGTTGGCACTTCACATATTTGAAGAGAATATACCCAAAAACTATTGACTCGATCAATCTATTTATCATATCTATCCATCTATCTATACTATTCTATAAGTGGGAACCTCAAGATAAAAATATTAAAATAATAAAATACCCTTGAAGACAATAATGCCCTTGAAGAAATAAATAACTTATTCATTCATAACCAGTACATGAACCTCGCTATAATCAATTTTTCCCTCATTACTGTAAAAACCGCAGAATCAGAAGAGTTGCAATAAGTCAACATAGACTAAATATATATTTTTAAGTTAATACAACCTAAATATCTACTAATTAATGCACATTATATTACTGTTAGCTATTAAATGCCTATCAAATAGACTTCTGCTTCAGTTGCTTTGTTGCTTTTGCTTTGAATTCTTTGAGACTTCTAATTATGCATATATCATTGGCTGCTTCTAATACGACAATCGTTAAAGCATATGAAAAGACAACCTTTTCAGGATGGCAATATAATGTTGGTAAGAAAGAGCAACTTTGAACAGATTTTTTTAATGGAGAAGCGGTATTGCTTCATTCTAACTTACATTAAGGAGATTTCAGATGCATACCAACTATAGATTATAAATGGAGAGAAACAGGGCGATATATGAAAGGGCGAGGTCTTATGATCCACAAAACTTAAGTTATCTGTCTCGCTTTCTCTATTTTCCATCCACTTCGTGTCGCCCCACCACAAGGTTTAAGTTTATTTTTATTTCTTTCATTTTTTCAGTTGAAATAGCAATATTTTGATAGTAGACTACGTTTAAGGGGACTTAATTAACACCTCGTCCACCAAAAGTTAAGTGTAAATATTTAAAAAATAATGAAGTATATTTCATATACGTTGAATCCTTTTTAGTTTTCTGGGTGCTTACTTTTTCATCTTTAATTCTCTTAGTGAGATTCTAGCTGCGCCAATGATAGAAGAGTTAACTAATTAGAAATAATAATACTTCTGACCTTAATCATCACAGTCCTAGAGACAAGAAACAAAACTAAACTGTTGTGTATACATATTTACAGTGAAAACCTTACGTTATTCATAATAAAATTTTAAATGTTATCCTAAGAGTAGAACAGATCAAGTTAAAAGATGATTTACCAAAACATTCTTCAAAAATTGATTGACTAATTTGCCCTCGTTGTTAGCTGTATATTTGAACTACTGTTGTGTGAACGTGTGGATTGAGAAATTAAGTTAGCCATTTAATTTGGCTGTTATTAAATGGTAAATCTTGGCCATAGTAAATGTGTGGACTGGAAAATAAATACTCCCTCCATTTCAATTTGTTTGTTTGATTTTGATTTGGCATGGAGTTTCAGAAAGTAAGGAAAACTTTCAGATCTTGTGCTCTTAAATTAAAGATAGGTAGAATGTACCAAAATGCTCTTTAATCTTATGTAGGTGAAAAGTTAGAATAAAGAGCTGTCAAAAAAGGAAAGTGGCATTCTTTTTCAAATGGACTTAAAAGGTAAATAAGACAAACAAATTTAAGCGGACAGAGTATATTTATGATAACCTAAACCCTTAAACATATGTGTGAATTGGAAAATGGAGTTGGACATTTAATAGGGATCTTATTAAATGTTGAATTATGGCGAAAGTGAAGATGTGTTTGGTAACCTTTTGGTGATTCAATTGTTTCAAAAATCATCCATTATCAAAGTAAACTACTAATTAATTATCTTATCTGGTGAAGAAAATGATCAAGGTTAGCAAGTAAATTTGATTACTTTGAGCTTATATAATAGGATTTACAAATCAGTAAGATGCATAGTGATCACCCTTAGAAGCACAAGTAAAGAAATGTAGTTTTACCTGTTTGGACTTATGACAAGATGCTCAACTACGCAAGCATTCACCTAGTAAGGGTGGTCTTTGGAGGTGTTGAGAGACTAGAAGTGTACCTATGACGTACACTAGGTCAATTAAGGACATGTATCATGGAGTCAAAATCCGAGTAAGGACAATGTGTAGAGTCTCGGAGCACTTGCCATTTGATGGGGGCTGCACCAGGGATCATCCTCGAGTTCATGTTTATTTGCCTAGATGATGGATGTATTAATGCGGCAAATTCAAAATGAGGTGTCATGATGTATGTTATTTGTGGATGACATAATTTTAATTGATGAGACTCGCGAGGAGTTAACGCTAAGCTGGAGGTTTGGAGACAAACCTTAAGAGTCTAAAGGTATCAGATTAAGCAAGACGAAGACAGGAGGCCCATTCGACAACCCATAATCGGCTCTATAACTGGATCACACACTAAGAAAAAATACTTGGAGTGCAAGTTCAGTGATGTGGTACATGAACCTAATATGGAAGTAAGACTTGATACATAAGCCATCCAAAAGAAAGAGAGTTTCAAGTATCTTAGGTCAATTATCTAGGAAAATGGGGAGAATAACGAGGATGCTACCCACCATATTAGTGCAAGGTGGATGAAATGGAGCTCGCATCCATAGTTATGTGTGATAAAAAGGTGCACTAAACTTAAAAGACAAGTTGTACAAAGTGGTGGTTAGACTAGCGTTGTTGTATGGACAGAGTTTTGGCCGATCAAGAACTATCAAATTTAGAAATGAATATGGCAGAGATAAGGATACTACGATGGAGTGGGGGCATACTAGAAAATATAGGATTAAGATAAGGATATTCGAGACAAGGTAGGTGTGACTTCAATGGAAGACAGGATGCAGAAAACGAGGCTGAGATGGTCCGGGCATGTGATTAGGAGATGCACGGGTGCCCCGATGCGAAGGTGTGGGAGGTGTCTATGGATAGATTAAGATTAAGGAGAGGTGGAGGTAAACCAAATAAATATTGAAGAAATGTGATTATACAAAATATGGTGCAGTTGCAACTCACCGAGGACATGACCTTAGATATGAAGGTGCGGAGGACCCAAATTAGTGCAGAAAGGTAGTAGGTAGGAGTGTATTACTTACAGTCCATTCTAGTAATTGTACTACTACTCTATATTCTTGTTCTTCAACTTCTGTTATTATATGTTGTTTTGTGTAGTTTGATTATAATATTTTTTTGCTATAGTATTATAGATGTTGTTTCCTTTATTTCCACTAGTTGTCCATTCTAGTAGTTGTGGTGTTAATATGCTTGTGCCAAATTTACAAATTAAAATAGTCATAATTTTGGATCCAGGCAAAAGATTCATGGACATACAACTATAATATCAATAAAACTTATTGATGTACCAGTAAAATATCACAAATAACTACTACCTTTTTTAGTTTTTCACCATGAAATTGACAATGATATACTAACCATCCAAAGGACGACATACTAATCGAATTTATGTACAACTATAAGATATTGCTTTCAGTCTACAACAACTTTTTGAAATGTATGCAACTATAAAGAGAAGAAATGCTACAATTTCTTAAATACAAGGCAAAAAATTACACGTGAAGTACTTGCAACTAATAGTTAACATTGCTCATATTCACATTGTAAATCATATGTCGTTGAAACATAAAAAAACTTAATTCATGAGTTGTAGGAGGGATTAATGACACCACAAATAGAGACTTAAGCAATTGTTGGATTCAAAGGCCGTGTTAAAGAGTACAAATTGACTAAAAAGCAAGAGGATTGAAGTTGAATAATTGGTATGAAAATCATATTAAAGTAGGGCTAAAACGGTGAGGCATGGGGGAGTTAACAATAGATTGGAAGTTTGGAGACATGCTCTAGAGTCTTAAGGGTTTTAGATTAAGCAAGACTAAAATAGAGTACCTTAGGGAAAATATAATGACACAAACTCATGAGGCAGGGGCGGAACTGAAGATTGATGTTCAAGTCATAGCCAAAAGGGGAAGCTTTGAGTATCTTTGATCCTCAATCCAAGAAGACGAGGAGATTGATGATGAAGTCACACATTGTATCGGAGCGAGATGGGTACAATGAAGGCTCATCTCTAGGGTATTGTGCAATAAGAATGTCTCACCAAGGCGTAAAAATTAAGCTCTATAGAGTGGTGATTAGACCAACATTGTTATATGGGTAGAGTATTGGCTAATAAAAAATGTTCATGGTTCATAGGATGAAAGTAGCAAACATGAGGATATTCATATAGATGTATGGGCATACCACAATAGATATGATTAGGATCGAAGTTATATAAGGCAAGGTGGCAATGGCCTCCGTGACAGACAAGATGAGGGGAGCAAGACTGAGATAATTTGATCATATAAAGAGAAGGTGTGAGGATGCGCCAGTAAAGAAGGGTGAGAGGTTGGTTGCAACAAAGAATTAAGAGAGGTAGGCCGAAAAATAATTAAGGGAAGGTAATTAAGTAGAACATTGCACAATTTCAGCTAACTAAGGACATGACTAAGGTAGAAGGTCAGTAGGTAGGTGTTGTCACACTTTGTGTGGGAGAGGCATGGGCTAGCCCCCCTCCTCTCATCTTCTCCTTTTTAGTAGTATACTAGTATTATTTAGTAATCACATAGTTTCTAATTCTTTATTGTATATTAGTAATGTTGGTTTGTATCTTGCTATTTTATTGTCATATTTTTCTAGCAATCCTGCGTCAAAACTTGTGTACTAGTATGTCATAAATTTGATTAATTAGTTTTTGACCTAACTCAAGAATTATGACGAGTACTTCTCATATGACCGAAGGGTCTATCAAAAGTAACCTTTACGCTATACAAAAAGTGGATAAGATTTGCGTACATCCCACCCTCTGAGACCCCACATGTGGGATTGCACTGGTTGTGTTGTTGTAATCATAGTTAAGTAACTACATTTAGTTATTTAAACTATATCGAATCATCTTATGGTCAAATAACTCATCATTCATCAATTTGTGCTTGTATCCTTTAAATTTAGTAGCAAGTATATTTTAATATTATTTGTATCGTTCAAAAAGTTTATATTGATTAGCATAAGATTTATGCATGTATATGATGTATCTACTTTCCTTAAATGCCCCTGAAAGAACATAAGCAGGAACATATTGATTAGAGTTTGTCTTTCATCGTCGCTCAATGCTCCTTAATTTCTTCCACTGCCATTCAACCTTTCTTAATTCACGTATATATTATCGCCACTATTTACTCTCTTTAAGTGCCCCCAAAAGAACATACAAGAACATATCGATTAGAGGACTACTTTTGTCTTACATTGTCGATCTGTTCTCCTTTTTTTTTCATTGTCGCTCTATACTCCTTTTTTGTCTTTCATTGTCGCTCCATTCTCCTTTTTGTCTTTCTCCACCATTCAATTCTCCTTTCTTAATTCACTTCCTTGCGATATATATATATTATCACCACTATTTACTTTCCTTAAATGCCTCTGAAAGAACATACAGGAATATATTGATTAGAGGACTTCTTTTGTTTTTCATAGTTGCTATATTCTCCTTTTTGTCTTTCACTGTAGCTCCATTCTCCTTTTTATCTTTCACCGCCATTCAATTCTCCTTTCTTAATTCACTTCCTTGTGATATTAATTAGCAAGACCCGATATATATATAGATAGAGAGAGAGAGAGGCCTTCTTCTCATAATCTAAATAGATTGACTCTGATGAATATTATGAAATAATCAAATCTTTAGTATAATATATCTACTAAATGGAGGATACCTACTAAGCATTTGAACAAAGCCGATATTATATCACTACAAGGTTCAGCACCTCAAGTTCTCTAATATCAAAATGAAGCAAAAATCTTTCTAAAGATCTGCATATCCTGCTCAAAACAGCATGAGTACACACAAAACCCTGTCAAAGAAATCTAGGGGAGCCATCAGTCTAAGCTATGATTACCTTCAAGTTCAGTTAGGCGATGCTGGATATGGCTTCGCAAACGATCTTCCTTTAATTTTGTCAAACCAGAACCTGATGTATAACTTGACCGTTGGCTCAACAACGACTCCTCAAAATCTGCCATCAGGTCTCCATAACTTCCCATTCCTGGACCATTCTGCATAAAAGAAAAACAAATTGATAGCATTAAAAGCTAATTTAAAAGGCATAATATTAAAAAATGACCTCTTTCTTGATGCAAATCAATCATGCTTCAGATCCCAAATAAAACAAATGAATAAAATATATTTTGAACAATCAGATATGTTTCATCAGTTCAAATTATGCAAATATTAAAAACTGTAGAAAAGAAAAAGGTCCTCCTCTTTTTAGATGGAGGAGAAAATTTCCTCATAAACAACGTACCTAGTTCTTCATGCTAACACATACAAAAATAACATATCAATCAACAAAGAACAAACTGCATAAATTTATACTTCGCAACTCAATTTGTTACTCCCCTCAGTCCACTTTTACTTCTCCAATTTGGAAAACCAAGAGACAATTTATCACTTAGTTCCTAATTTACCGTTGTTATTAACTATAGTCATTTTCCAATACATTGAATTACTAAAATTGAAAGGGTGATAGAGTAAAATTATCATTCTATTTATTGCTCTTTAAGGATTTTTCAAGTCAATACTAGACAAGTAAAAATGGACAAGGGTATTATCTTTTAACCAAATAACCTCACCTTTACTTAAAGGACAACAAAAATGTATCAAGCCCTAGTTTTTTTTTTTTCTTCTCTAAATCTGACAAGATCATACTCTGTGACCATGTATCTACATCTAGCATCTAAAAGTAAGTGAACTATAAGAACATTCTTCTACAATTTACTCTATAAGAACATTCTTCTACAATTTACTCGAATTCAACAAGATTCAAATTAAAAATAAAAATAAAAACACAAAAGAGAGATTACTCTCAATGAGAATTTGTATAACGAAATCAAAGAGGAGAAACAACTCACTTGCACAGACAAACTGTCCACGTCAGCAGGGGATGCATCTCCTTCACCGATATCAACATCGTTGGCGTCGCTATTGTAAATTGAAGAGACAGCATCGAATACGTCAGGAGGTATCGGAAGATTACGTGAGAGGAAATTGAGAGCACAAATCAATGTCTTCGTCTTCTCTAACTGTTCCTGCGATTCATCAACGGGAGGGGAAGAACCTCCAACCATTCCTCCTCCTCCTCCTCCTCCTCCACCACCGTCAGCGGCGGCGTTGGTCTCTATCTGAGCCACCATGAGTCCTCCCACCAGTGCTGTTAGGCTTAACAACAGCGCGCGAAGAGGACTGTTTTTGTATTTCTTTTTGGAGAATTTGAATTTTTGTTAAAAACTATTAAACCAAAAACTTAATAAACGAGTCTGCCCTTTTCTTTTTCCCCTTCTTATCTCTCTTCTCCCCAAACCCTTTCTATTCGACTCGCTTTGGGTTTTCTTATTTCTTAATCGATCAGATAATCTTAATTTACTAAAAACTCCCTCACCAAATTCTCTAATTCCCCTCACCTCCTTTGTGACCTAAATGACTATATTACCCCCCTTCTTTTCCTTTTACTTCATTTATTAATAATAAATGAAGTATTGACTAAGATTGTGTAATACTAATACTAACAATTAATTAATTTAATATTTTCTTCAATAATTTTTAAATTTGGAGTGATAATATAGCATACTCAAATTTAAAAGTAGATAAAGTCATTTATAATGCTTAATCAGGATCATCTTAATTTCTAGACTTATTATAAATCAGGATCATCTTAATTCCTAGACTTATTATAAATGTTATTTTTTAATTAAAAAAATTGTATATAATATAAGTGCTTGATTTTCATCTAGAAAATTGCATATGAGATGAAAATAGAATTTAAATTTCATATGAAACAATTTGATGAAAATACTAATACCAAAATTATAAAGTCCCTTTAAGTTAGAGTTGACTATTTCATATATAAGTAGATCTTATTTTTTTCACTTAAAATAGATTGAGCCAGACATCTATAAACTATGTCGTATATGATATATACTAAACTGCTTAGTGTTTTTTAAAATAAATAATGACTAGCCATATATTATTCTATGTTAGTATATAATACATAATATACAACGTATTATAGAAAAATGAGTGAGAAATATAATAATTACATATGAAGAGCGAGAAGCGATTTATAAAAAAATTATAATGAGCATGTTTAAAGTCATTAAATGATGATACCTAAGACTAAGAGTATATGTTATATACCAATCATAGTATACTATAGCTATATACTTCAACTACTAATGATTTGCATTATATGTTAAAATAAATTAATTTTATGATAATCGACATCAAAAAACATTATATCAATTAATTTTTTATTGATATAATATTCATATAAATTCTTATGTAAAAAATATGTGTACTCCAAAAAGGGAAACTATTTACAAACGATTATCCCCTTACTTACATACCATTTTGTTTTTAACGACTAATTCACATTTACTATATGATACAATCAAAATATATATACTCTAATAGTATTAAAGGGGAAACTTAACTATTAATTTGCATTTACTACACCATCAAAGTGTATATATACTTTAACGGTATCAAAGAGGAAGAAGCAATGCTCCAGTGAAAATACTTTAATGACTCCTTAATATCGTTAATATATATAGATATAGATATAGATACACACACTCACTCTGATGATATTAAGTAAAAGAGACAATATTTCAGTGAAAAGAGATTTAGTGAATAGAATAAGAGGGATAGCCAGATAAACGGTTTGAATTGTATAGACAATTTTGAAAACACGAGTGATAGGTTAAAAAAATGATATAAGTAAAAATTAAGCAACAAAAAAATAATAATTCTCAAGCATACAAGTTCCTTCTTAACAAGCTACGACCCATTCCCTACTTAAAACCCAATTCCCCTTACCCGTATAAACCATTCTCTCAAATTACTTGAATCATGAGTCCGAAACTCAAAGGGTACATTATTTACAAAAATTCCAAAACGGTATATAAATTTTATATTAACCAAAACGGTAAAATCGCTGCTGGCCGGCAGCGATTTAGCAAATTTTTTTTTTTTTTATAAAAAAATGAAATCGCTGCCCAAGCAGCGATTTCAAAAAAAATAAAATTTTTTAAATAAATCGCTGCCCGGGGGCACGATTTATAAAAAAAAAAAAAAATTTATTAATCGTTGCCCAAGCAGCGATTTATTAAAAAAAAAAAAAAAATATTACATAAATCGCTGCCCCGGCAGCGATTTATTTATAAAAAAAATTTCCAGCAATTTATTTTTTTTTTAAAAAAAAAATTATTACAAAACGCTGCTAGGGGCACGATTTATTTAAAGAAAAAAATTTCCTTATTAAATCGCTGCACGAAGCTTTTTTTTAAAAAAATAAAATTTTTTAATACAGCAAGTTTTACAAAAAAATATTAAAATCGCTGTATTAAAAAATTTTAAAATCGCTGTATTAAAAAAAATATTAAAATCGCTGTATTAAAAAAATATTAAAAAAAATTTTTAAAAAAAATATTAAAATCGCTGTATTAAAAAAAATATTTTTTAAAAAAAATATTTAAATCGCTGTATTAAAAAATTTTAATATTTTTTTTAAAAAAAAAGCTTCGTGCAGCGATTTAATAAGAAATTTTTTTTCTTTAAATAAATCGTGCCCCTAGCAGCGTTTTAATAATCTTATAAGTTATATATTTAAATTTTAAAAAATATTATAATTTTTTAATATAAAATCGCTGTATTAAAAAATT
The DNA here is from genome assembly GCA_027705065.1 of Solanum peruvianum. NCBI lineage: Eukaryota > Viridiplantae > Streptophyta > Magnoliopsida > Solanales > Solanaceae > Solanum > Solanum peruvianum. Next base: position 75,521,661 of record JAKWJD010001755.1, read on the forward strand.
TTAATATTTTTTAAAAAAAACAAGCTTCGTGCAGCGATTTAATGAGAAATTTTTTTTCTTTAAATAAATCGTGCCCCTAGCAGCGTTTTAATAAAAAAAAATTTCTTTTTTTTAAAATAAATTGCTGGAAATTTTTTTTATAAATAAATCGCTGCCCGGGGCAGCGATTTATGTAATATTTTTTATTTTTTTTTAATAAATCGCTGCTTGGGCAGCGATTTAATAAAAAAATTTTTTTTTTTTTTATAAATCGCTGCCCCGGCAGCGATTTATTTAAAAAAAAAATTTTGCTAAATCGCTGCTGGAGCAGCGATTTTACTTTTAAATCGCTGCTTCTGCAGCGATTTTACCGTTTTGGTTAATATAAAATTTTATATACCGTTTTAGAATTTTTGTAAATAATTTGTACCCTTTGAGTTTCGGACTCCTTGAATCATCCATTGAAGCCAACTAGTTCAAATAATCATCAATCTCCTCTCTTTGTCCCCCAAATCTCTACCCAAATCCTCTCTCCAATCAAATGAAACAAATATGAAAATTTCGTTGACCAAGTCAATAAGATTTATATAGGTCCATGTCCAACCTTTAATTTGGTGCAAATATATTTGGGAAAAATTTGGCAAATAATGTTTGTCCATACAATTTGTCATTATTTGGCAAATTTTTTGGCAAATATTTCAAATTTCCAAATACTAGTTTTTTCTAGTATTGGGCCAAATCTCATTATTTGGGATATTTTGAAAATTAAAATTTTACCCCACCCCAATCTTTTATCTTTTACAAACACCCTCTTTAGTTGTTGCTTGCGTTGTATTACAACATTTTTTACGTGAACACCAAAATAGTGATGAAATATTTAGTGAATATTAAATAATAATATGATTGTTGATGAAAATTATTAAAAATTGGCTTTAGGTAACAAAGTCATGTACTTTGTCTGCTTCACGATACATGGAATAATTCTTGTTGCACTCACTCTAAATTACCACATTGTTTTAGTGTCATGGACATTATTGTTATTGTTGTAACGAACATTCAATTGACTTGTAATACAAACTTTTAGTTAGTTTTGATAGTTTTTAAAACTTGTGCGTATAAATCATATTTTTCTAAAAAGGTGAAATATATTTCCCAATTTTATGGCCAAACAGATGGTGAAATTTCACCCAAATTTCACTCAAATAATATTGCCAAGAATATTTGGAAATCTATGGCCAAACGCTAGCTAAATCTTGGGTAAGGTAGCAAGTGATACAACAAAGTTCTTGATGGAAACTTTTCTGCTTACATTGCACATGCTGTTTAGTGGTTTTGTATGCTCAGTTTCTAGTGCAAAAGATATTATCACTGTGACTGACTATCTTACAGATGGTAAGACCATTACTTCATCTGATTTGAAGCTTTGGTATGGGTTGCCAATAGAGGATTTGGGGACAAAGAGAGGAGATTGATGATTGTTTGAACTAGTTATCTTTAACGGAGGATTCGAGTTAATTTAAGAGAATGGCTTATATGGGTTCGAATATTGGGTTTTAAATGGGGATGGATTGTTTTTAAAAATTCGGGTTAATTTGAGTTAATTTGGAATTTTTCGTCTAATGAGAGGATGTATGGTGAAATTAGTAACAAAGGTAAAATTAATTCTAATTTAACGGCAAGGGCAAAGTCAACTAATAAACTAAAATTGAGAGGCATTTTTGATCCTTTTCCCTAATTCTAATTAAATGAATTAAATAAGTCTATTATTTTGAAAAATTAGGCTCATAATGTCATGTCAACTAGGAGATAAAAGGAGACTTTTGAAGTGTTCTGTATTTTTTAAAGAAAAATGGTGATAATTGAGTAATATTTGTATTCTAAATAAAATAAAAGTGATATATCAACAGCAGGAATATTTATATAATTCCCGTTGAATTAAAATTTCCATCATTTTATGTTTACAAGAAGTATAGAATGGAACTCAATAAAAAGAGGTCAACCAGTTCAACTGAAATCCAGAGTACCGAACTCCAAATTTCAAATCATTTTCACCTACCATTTGTTACTTTTTGTATCAAAAATGGAGTACAGAAAAGGGAAACAAAAGAAGAAACTATCAGTTAAATGTGAACTATGGTCAGGACAAGTAACAAAACTTGAATGCTGTACCAATACGATGTTTGCAAAAAGGTTGGAAATTTGGAGGGAAGAATTTTGATTCTGCAGTACCGGCAGAAGAGTACATACAGTCTGGTCAATTCAGCTCATAGTACAAGCACCTCGAGTTCCCTAAAAAACAGGAGGAGCCACCACTAACTGCAATAACTTGTGATTTCCTTGCTTAGAAATATCTTCAATATCTGAGCATAGGAGAGGCCATACAGATAGACTTATGTATCCAGGGTTCTTCAGACGATTGGTAATGTCCGAGGTACTAAATCTTCTGCAGAACATTGTTGACTGGCTCTTGTAAGTATTGCAGACAAATCAAGAGGGCTTCCTGTTTGTGTTAAAAGGTTGGAAGTACAATTAGTCGACACCTTCACTGGTAGCAAAAGAGTTACTCTGATGTAGAAACATACACATACAAGAAAGCTGAAATAAGTACCTCTGTTCGAATTGTCCTGCTTCCTTGATGTGGACATGTATTCAAATATAAATCAAATACCTCCTTAGCACTTTTCCCCTAAACAGTAGAAAATCAAGTCAGCTCATCTTTTCATCTACTCCCACTGCACACTTTTTATTTTAGAAAGGTAACGTGCTGTAATTTTCTATTACTTGAACTCTAGCAGTTCATGTCATGGAATATCAAAATGACAAAATATGGCCTCTAAACTCTCTCTCTATATATGAATATGGCCTCTTAATTCTATATATATACACTCCAAGTTGATCCAACGAGTAAATAAGAGGAAGTGCGAATTAGGAGATAGTCACGGAAACTACCACTTGCCACAGAAAAAATGTTTCTATTTTCATTAAGTTAAAAGGATATAACTTAGAAAAATCTAACCAAAGTAACACCTATATACTTGGTTTCACCATAGAAATTCAAACACTTGGAGACTTGGCAAGTCCCCATTAAAGAAGTTTGCATAAATAGTACCTTTAAGTTATTGTCTTCTTCTATACACTCTTCCAACCCCGCCAGTCCACCAAAAGCAATTAGCAGGTGCCTAAAGATTTAGAGAAACCAATGCAAAATCCAACAGCATTAGTAGATAACACAAAATATAAAGCCAATAACATCACGGTTATAAGCCAGTTACATGAAAAGTATTCAGGAAAGGAAATAAGAAAAACATGGAGCAATTATGCATTTCTATTTGATGTGTTGATATAACGAGAGCAATATGAATGTTAAAGATATGAACATAGTTTATAACTCAAAGATATATATGAACAGTTAAGAAATGAATATTGCGCCTAACCCAATCTGTGAAGCTACCGCATGAGGTGAAGATTTCCCAATGTATATAAGGAGACAACAGTAACCCATACCCTCAAGCAATATTGGACACTCTAACACACAAAAGCCGCACGCCCATGGCAGGACCATCTGGAATATGGACCATGTTACATAAGATCCCAACATACATTGGGTAAACCAAGAATAGGGATGTATCTGACCCTGACACCTTGTTAAAAATATAGACCTTGAACCTTATCTCAACTCTAAAAGCTAGCTAATAAAGTGAGAGGAAACAACCTATATCAGTCACACCATCTTGAACACTCTAACAAGAACAGTTACCAGGATTGAAGAAAAGGATCCTGGTTGCAGAGCTTGATAAGTTTTAAGTTGTGAATTGGTAACCCCCCACCCCACCCCACCCCCCAAAGAAGGGAACATATAAATAGAGAAATAGAAGAGGATAAATTTTAGTAGAAAAAATTTGGGTTATGACTTAGTTTAAAAGGTCAGTATGCCAGACCTATTTGAGTGACAAAAGAGCCCAAAACATACATACAGAAGCAGTAAATGTGCTGCAGTGAAAATTCAGCACAACACAAATGGCAATTTAAGACATTTACTCTGCTATCAAGTCCATAAAGTGGAGTTATAGGTTCACTTTCTTTTCCTGGAAGTCATTGCTGTGAAATGGCTTGGATTTCCACATGGTCAAAATGCATTTAAATTAGCTTTATCCAATAAAAAAAGTGAGATGGAAGTGCTTTCCAAAAATCATCTTGGGTCTAGGAAGTAGGAACACACTGACTATCCATTGCAGAACAACAAGAGGGTGACTACTAATTGAGAACTATTACTGTAACAAAAGGGGGGTGACTACTTGCACACAAATATCACGAACAAATATTGAAACATACCTGAATGATGGGAGAATCAAATCTGAGGACTTCATTACAAGGCCATGCTCAGAGGTACCAATCAAGTGATCATACCCTCCCTAATCAAACAAGAGATGTTACACAGTAACTATTTATGCATTGCTTCTCAAAAAGGGGTTCAACACAAAACCCAAATACCTTGTATGGGCAATTCTTGAATACAGAACTGATATTTGGAGCATATCGTACTTTATATCCCCAATACATCCCTGCATCCTCCATAGGTGTTGAAGAAGAGACAACCTGATGTGGTATGCCTGAGAATTAAAACGTGGAAATGTGAACTTAAATAACTAACAGTCATGTTAGGAAAATAAACACAGTTCCTGTGGCAGTCTTTTGTGTATGAGATAGTTCTCTGGAAATATTACTATAAATAACGAATCATGTAAGCGACTTCAATAAATATGAGAACTCAAGAATTTTGTAACATCACAGCACATTGTGTTGGGGTTAACTATAAACTATATTGAAGTCTACAAACATTGAGAAGGTGCCCTTTCAAACATCATATATCCATGTTGGAGAAAATGAGAGAATAAATGTTCAAATAAAAGAGAGTGAGGAGAAAACATGTCTGTACCAAAATTATCAACAATGCAAAAACAGATTTCATTCAATCAGATAACTTCATAAAACCTTCCTAGCCCTAGGTAGTCAAAATAGGAATAAAATTGGAAATTGAAGTAATAACTACTGTTGAGAGGAAGCAAGATATACAGCTATAAAAGTCGTATAATTCTGGTAAAAACCTGTGTCCAAGTTTCTCTCCGCTCCCATGGATACTGTCACCCTTATTCCTGGGGCAATGACTTGATCAACTTCAACAGGCTGCAAAGTGCTAGCAATGTGAACTGTTGGCCAACTCACACAAACATATAACTATAATAAAATATACCAGCAATATTTCAATGTCTCGTTTTATCTTTTTTTAAGAACAAGATCAACTCTGTTTATCAAGACTACTGACATCAGCAAAATGCTTTTGGGATGCAGCTCTAGTAGTTTAATAGAAGAGAAAATAAAATCCCAACATGTTATTAATGACAAATAGAAGATTTGGTTTTCAAGTGAGACACCATCTCGTCAGCGAGTACGGAAATAGAGAGGCAGCAACAGCCTTTGAAAAACAAAAGACAAAGGAAAGAGCAATGAACACTGCATGAAGCGGCCTGAATCTGATCATACAGTGTTTCAACTTCATGATTGAACATCTGGCCATGTGATCCTTAAAGAGCGATAAAGAATCTATACTGAGCTTTACATTCCTTAAAAAGTGATAAAATAATCTACACTTAGTTTCATATTAATCAGGTTATCAAACCACATTGGCGGTCCATGATCCTACTTTTCTAGCAAACTTTATACTTTGAAAAGAAAAAGAGCTTGGGAATGGTAAAGTTCTACCTTTTGAGAGCAAATGAAAATCAATAACTGGAAAAATAATAACAATACCTCACAAGTTCTCTTTGTTTTCTTTTTCATAATCCATATCTCAATACCATTTTACCAGTATCTTCAAAGTTCAAACTCCATTCCAGGTCAAGTTGATCTTCTTCATATCTAAGCCCATCTTATTAATATTTCATCAACACAATGATTACATGGGAGCACTATGAATTCCCCGACAAACCAATCACATCCTGGGAAAAAATCCACATACTATTTTTTTTCTGGTAACTAACAGCCCAGATACTATATTGTACAAGGGATTCCCAGCATCTTGCAGAAATAGTATGTAATGCAGAATTTGAAGAAGAGTATTTCACTTTCTTATTTTTGTTTCTTTGTTTTAATTAGAGTCATTGCCAGTTACCGATTATGTTTATAACACCCAATCTCGAGAACAAGAAACAAAAAAATACAAGAGTAGCTCCAATTGTATTACTGTTGTAAAGTCTGCAAAAGAGATATTCTTATTTCATTTGCATACATATGCTTCTCAGCATGCAATGTGAATAAGGTGATTCTTGACAGAAGAAATTAAATGAGTCATGGTAACAACAGCTACACTATACAAGTAAAAAAGTAGCAGCCACATGAGCGTTATACAAAGTAAGACAGCATGTTGACAATGAGAATGAAATACCTTACTAAGCCCAACATCAACAAGTGTTCCCCCAGATGTTGAATTTCGATCCTTTAGTGTGACACCTAGAAACAGAAAAAAGATGTGCCAAGGCATCACCCATCCATCAAGAATGTCAGGTTGATATTTAGATCAACACACATGACACAACATGATCAACAAAAAGGATATAACAAGACAACAAAAGCATTTTGAGCAATTTTGGTATAAAAAATGGCTACACATGAACAAGAAGGATAATTCAATTGACAGAAGAAAATCAGACATATTTGAACATGTAATGTGAGATCCGAATTGTCAGAAAGACCATTACATTTTAACTAGCCATCTATATCTCTGTGTCCTTAACAGATAGGGCCAAACTTTTTTGAAGATCAGTAAGGATACTTGCAAAGTTAGAGCATCAGTAACATGAATTTTTCAACAGAACTTACCTGAAGTTCAGAGATCAAGTGTAAGCCATCATATGCAGCAAACTTTGCACCATAATCCATAAACCATATATTTTTTTAAAACAAACCAGAAAAATGTTTGGTTTTGTAAGATTTTGATAGTCTTCTAGAATTTTTGGATTTCAAATCTTATATTTAGGTAACTATACAAAACAATTACCACTACAACCTCAACCCCAAACCAGATATAGGTGCAAAGTTATAGCATCAGTTAAGTAAATTTTCAACAGGACCTACCTGAAGTTCAGAGATCAAGTGTAAGCCATCATATGCAACAAACTTTGCACCATAACTATTTATTGTATGTAAAAATATAGATATATTTGAAGTATGAATCAAAGCCATAGAAGGATGCTTAAGTGGAAAGAATCCAAATCCACCAATAACTCTATCAAATGCCATTGCAATAGACAGAGACAAGTACATGCACACAGCCATGCAAGCATCATTATTTACATAGAGGATTATATGCCAAAGGACAGGCCATCACTTTCATGCATGATCATTTGAATATTCATCTTCATGTATGATCATACTCTTGCAAAGACCAACTAAATTAAGAAAAACAAAAAACAAAAAAATATTATCAATACATCTGTATCACACCCTTGCTAAACCAATGGTAAAACTTATATGTGCAGTGTGCCAGACCTCCCCCATGGAGGATGCTGGGAAATGAAAATCAAGATATTGAAAATTCTGAGCTTTAAAAAGGATAGAAACATTGAATATAAGCTTTATTTTGCATTTCTCTTGTAGAAATCAAGAGTTTGAAGTTTTAGCACTTCAAGGAAAATTAAGGATGAGCTTATAAGAATAATAGCGAAATGCATTCATTATAGGAAATTTTAGTAAAAAAGATAGCAAGCGATTGAGTGCAAGATCCTTTTAGTTCTTTTTTGAAATGAGCTAGAGTGTTCCTGGCATGCAAATGATAAGTGTATTCTTTAGGATGCTACCTTCTCGATAGGGAGCCCATTCATGCTTCCGCAAATGATGTGGGGCATCAAGTGGTGGCAACGAACCCTGAAGACAACAGTACCTTTGAGATCAGAAATCACGAAATCGATTAAATTTAAGCCTGTTTAGTTTGGATAACTTTGCTGAACTGAATTAGTAAACCTCGTCAAAACAGTGTTGTCTTTTTATCAGTAAAATAGTGTTAATCAGAACTGTTGTTGGTTTACTGTACAAAAATAAATTAAATAACTAAGTCTCTGAGCTAATAACTGAGCACCCGACTGGTACTGAATTAAATAAATCCACCTACACAATAGCCAATCTTTTTTAAGAAAGGCAAACATGTTATGTAGCACTAAGAAAGTACCAGAATATGTACAAGGGAGCAAATCACTATAAAAGAAATGGGACTAGTTTTTTTTATATCCATCCAATCAAACTCTTAAGAGTTCACATTCCATCATAATTTCAAACAGCTATCCTCACCACATATCTTAAGTTGTTGTGCATGGGGAAAAGACTCTTCCGAAGATATTGAGGTGTCTCCATATATTTCAAAATCCTGAAAAGAAATGCAGCACCACTTTCATCATCATGTGACCCATCCTCCATCGTTGGATCTGAACAGTCCACTGAACTACCTATGTTGTCAAATACAACAACCTGTTCAAGAAAAAAACCTTCTAAGTCATTTCTGCACTCAAAATAGCAATTTATTTATCTCTTTTGACAACTGAAGCTGTTGGAGAGTTCGTATTGTATGCATGTGTTCAAACATATAAGTATAACGTCCACATACTGAAAGCAAAACCAATATCATACTAAAGGTTCACCCAACAAAATCAACACATGATCAAATGATTAGCTTGTAAATATGAGCACCTCATCTATCCGAAAAATGGTGGAAGCACGAGCAATCTGGCCAGCCAACTGCCCAAATAAGAAAAGAGAGATAATAAGTAATAATAAGATGAGTAAAACAATAAAAAATGACCTGAATAATAAACACCCATAATTGTACATATAATAAGTAATCTATGACCCAAGGGTGTGTCTTTGTGGTCCACTAAAGAGGGTCAAGAACTATAAGGTCTCAGGTTCAACTCCAAGCGGAGACAAAAGCCTTGGGTGATTTATTTCCATGACATACTTCTAGTTACTAGCGGGAGGTGTCAGATATCCCATATAATTAGTCTGCAGGCAAGCTAGCCCAGACACAACAGGTTATCTAAGAAAAAAAAATAACCTATGCATTTATCAGTTCTAACTTGCTGTGAATTGGCATTGGTCATCCTCAAAACCGGATAAAGGAGGTGGTATGCAGCACTAGAACTATTAAAATGGCTGGAATTCAATGCATAGGGATGTGATCATCTGGAACGGTCCAAATAGAGTGGAATAGCTACAAATTAAGATATATCCCATAACAGTAAATGTGTTGTGAGTTGTGACAAGTTGTGAAACAGCAGTGGAATGGATAAGTATGATTCATATAAAGTATAAGAACTAGACTGGGATGGAAGCACAGTTGTTATTGTGAGCACTAAACATTTCAAAGAAACACAATGAGAAAGAGCAGTATAATGAAAGTTACCCGTGTTGCGAGTTCGAGTGACTGAGTGTTGTCAATGATAGATCCCGCGAGTGCTATGGAAACTGTGGGTTTTTCCTTTAACACACTTTCTTCCTTCACCTCTTTGGTTTTCTTCTTCTTTATCTTCTTCGAATCCCCATTCACAAGATGAAGATCATTTTGCTCATTGATGGTCTCTGTATTCAGGAGTTCCGATTCTGCTTCTCGTTCGGCTCTCTTCTTCTTCTTCCCCATTTCTGTAGGAAGAGAGGGTTTAGGGTTTTAGACGAACGGCTGCAATTTATGTTACCACCAAAAGAATTTAAATTACAACTTGTTTTAAAAATAGGTGTTTGCTCATGCGCTCATACCCTCGTATGAAATTCGTGCGATAAAATAAACGTTTGGACATATAATCTCAAGCTGATTTCATCGTATGATTAGATGAAATTTTATATTCTCTAAAAAAAAACATTATTATTTGAAAATTTTATTTTATGATTTGAGATTTTTAAATATAAAAATTGATTTTACAAATTTATATTTTGTTAAAATAATTCGATATTTATATTTATTAGTCATTTGTTTCGAATGTAAATAACATTGTTAATTATATCATTACTTTTTAAAATTATTATTCTTATCAACATAAAATTTATTATTATTTTAAATCAATCCTACTTTATCATTTATATTCGTCAAATTCATCATTTTATATCAAATTTATTTATGAACCAAATTTATTACTACTACTTTAATGTTTAATAGAAAAAAAAAATTCATCTATATTAAGTGAACAAGACTGACCACAATGACTTACTAATAATTTATTATGTGATTTTATAAATTTTTGTTATTTGGTAAGATTGAATAAACTATTGAGACTATTTTAATAGTTTTACAACTTATGAGATTATTGTGCTTATGAGAAAATGTACAATACAAAAATTTCATATCACATGTTCAAATAAAACTTCAAATCCATGTGATGATATCATATCATAATTTCGTATCGCACACCCAAACGGGCCTTTAGTCCCCGAGTTATGACGCTATTCCAGTTTTGATCATGTGTTATTCAATTTATTTAACCTTCAATTAATCTAAATGTGTACATTTAACCTCCGTTAAGTTTAATGGGTTTAAAGACTAAAACAACACATTAAGTTAACTAAAAGGCTAAATATACATAACTCAGAAAAATCAAATTTGAAATAACGTCATAACTCGATAATACATATCAAATGAAATTCCATGAATGTAGTATACCCAGACCTCACCCTATCTGGTGGAGGGAGGTTGTTTTCGAAAGCCACTTGACTCGATAAGTAACGTTATAACTCAAGGATCAAACTTTGCTCATCTCATCCTACCTACCTACCGAACTCCTATGAATTCTACTTCTTCTACATTCAAAAGTAGTAAGGTAAATTTTAATACGTCGAACATCTAATCATAAATTTTTTAAAAAGGTATTTCTGTTTTCATAGTTATTATGATAATTTGACAATTGTTAAATGTTTGCTTCTCACTCCATACATTTGACCTGAAACTACTCTTTGAAGTTGTACAGAATCTGCTAACTGGCATTTGGATTCAAAAACATTCATATTTCATCTTTCTATCTGATCGAAATAAACTAGGATAACCATTGTTGAAGTTTGAGAATGTACAGACTACAGAGCTGAGAATTACATGAATATTAACACAAGGTCAGATCGGGAAAAAGAAAATCAAAAACCTAATCTTCAATATCTTTTTTCTTCATTTTTTTAAAAAGACAACTCAACCATATATTTATCACTGTAAAATACTAGAGATATGAAGTAAATCCTATGAATCAAGTTTACAAGAAAGAATTCTATGGGCGTTTTCGAAATCTAAGAAAATTATTGAAGTGTTGTCTTTTGTACGCAATGTTCTGGCCTCGCTCAGCAAAGAATTTGCTATTTTCTCTGCAGAAATTTCTTCCTCTGTTGAGATTCTCTCCTTTGCCTGCAATTATTGAAAATTGGTTAAGCTATAAATTTGATAAGAACATTATATACAGGAACCACCAAAATGCTTTACATACCTGTTGGACTAGTTGAATTGCCTTCTTAACATTAATAACATCCCAGAATCCATCACTGGAAGAACAAAGTTAAAGCAAGTTTTAAGCCAAACGACGTCAAGCATAGCAGAACAGCAAATGACAAGAAAGTAACATATACTCCACTATTTCTTAATTTTTTTTATAGAGATAACCGGTGTCAGGGCCAGCTTCACTCACCTCAACTAATTCCACGGGAAACCTATCACCTCCCACCAGTACTCTGTCCACCAAAGCTAGAACAAATGGGCAGAAATCACCTAGTGTTTATTTGTCATCGCTAGGATTTGAACCTGAGAACTCATGGTTCTTAGCCACTTCATTGACCACTAGGTGACAACCACGGGTGCAACTCCTCTATGATTTCTAACAATGGGTATACCTAATATTGGGCCAAACTGGATAAAACGGAAACCAAATTTATTTACAGTATCTACGGTATATGCAAGACTACTACTTGGAATATGCTTTAGGTATCCAAGTAAGGGTGTGAGTATCTGATTTAGGTATGGTGCAGTTTCTTTTACTATTCTTTGACATGTTTTGAAGAATCCGGAAGAAATGTACTTAACAACGTCCTATCCCATTAGACACAATCATGTCATGGCAAACCGTATAAAATAGATAACATGATGAAGGAAAACCTAGTGGACAGTTTATTTTTTTTCTTTAATTTCAGTAGAGGGTGGATGGGGTGATGAGAAGGAAAATCAGATCAAAGGGAGAACGGAACAGATCTGTCGCAATACATGAGATGATGTCAAATACCTAGCTAACAGTGCGAATCCTTTGCTAGCTTGATGTATGTACACAACTTGACTAATATAAGGTTCTGAACTGAAGCGAACATCTTGCTGTTTAAGAAATTTGTCTCCGAGCATACGAGCAAGGTTTAAACCTAGTTAAGAGCAAGCAAATCAGTTGCTTGTTGAATTAATATACAGCGGATACAAGCACAACAGAAACAAAAGATTCTACTCACCACATAGCCTCGTTTCCCCATCTTTTAAAGGCTCCCCTGTTGCTTGGATACGCAGCCTTTCAGAGTGACTAGTTATTCTGTGATCTTCAGTCATTTTTGTCTGCTTCCCGTCAATACTGACTCAAACAAAAACAGAACAAAGAGTTTAAGCCAAGTTATAATACATTTCTCTAAATTCCCCCACCTTCCGTGGAATGAGTTGACAAGGTATGGCATCAAGAGAACTTGTAGCACAAATAACATATCACTACGGCCTAGTACCTACAAATATGTACTACAAATATGTAACTATCAATCAACCAAATACTAATCCTAAACTAGCAGGATCAGCCATATAATTTCTAGTCATCCGTGCAGCTTATTTGAACCTATTTTTTTTAACACTAAATCTGTTTTATAAGGTAAAGAGTGGTGCTCTAAAGGTAAAGGTTCTCTAAACTAACAATGTCTTTGATAATAATGTTGCTTGCGCCAATTTTATTTACACGTCTACTTAAACCAATATAGATATCAGGTAGCTATACCCACCAAAACATAGACGGATGGGGAAAGTCAACTAGTTTTATAAAAAATTAAATTGAAAAGGTAGTTTTACATATATTTCCTTTGTTGGGATTCAAACTCTGATCTCCCATGGTCTTCCTTCCAGCTTTATTGAGACAATCCTCCTCCCTTTGAGCTATCTCACCCAATGTTGGGGCCCCAGAAATCAAAAATGCTTACGCACCAGATGCTAAGCAATGGGCGTGAGGAGGGTGCAAAAGAATGACAAAAGTCTCACATTGGTGGTTAATGAGATGATTGGACTCCTCATAAGGCTTGAGCAGTCCTCCTCCCTTTGAGCTAGCTATTGGGAAGCGAGTTAGACCTAAGACCTAATTTAACACTAAGTTAACATAAGTGTCATAACAGTAAAAATTCTCATGAGAAAAGTGGATTCCATGCAAGAAACAATAAATCTTAATCCTAATTAGCTAGTACTGGTATGTGTAGATTCTTTGTTTAAATTGTGTAGTTTTCTCGCACTTTAATGTTCATATAGGGCATGGTGAAACCATTTACCCATACTATTCCTATTTAATCCTCTATGCATGTTGTGTACACCTTTTGACAGATGAGATCATCTAATCTTGTATGATTGTACGCCCATTTTCACACCCGCATTTTTATGACAATCATTTGATGAATATGTTGGGCTATAAAGGCCCAATATCTACACTTATATTTTGGTCTGACAACAATTTATGAAGAAATTTTGCAAACAACATATTCCAATCATAAGGCCAAGTTAGAACTACAAGATATTAACAAAAAAATGGTTTATGTTCTTGTAACATTGCAAACTATTAAAGCTCAATCTCAATATATAAAGATACATCTTAATTTTACCAATAACATGTTGGGAGCATACTTCACCACCTATAGATAATAGTTATTTTCTTGATGAAAAAAAGTTACATCATACCAATTCAAGGCATAAATCTTGAAAATTGGATATAATAATTTGAAGTTCTAGTCGTCTGAACAGAGTAATTGAGGAGACAAAACTATGACAACTATAGAAAATAGTCCAAATGACTTCCTTAGCAATAGAACATAGATGGACAATCCCGACCTAAGACTGTATTTGCACAACTACTTTATCTGTGGACCAGTGTATCTTTATTTTTAATGACAGTGTTCAATTACATACACCTTCAACTAATTGTGGGGCAACCAAATAGTAAATCTGCACATGGAAGATGGGGGCATGGAGCAGATGAGCTCACACTCACATTGAATGTTGTAGCTGGGATTCGAATATGCAATCTCCAGGTTGTTATTCCTATGTCTCAACCACTCGGATTCAGTCTCCCGCCTCCACCCCAATACTAACCAACCAATATATCTTTGAATTGGACTAGAATATTAATAAAAGATGATACTAACTTGAGAAAATACATAAAAAGAAACCCTGGACTTGGCAACAAAACTTACTTTAGCACTTAAACTACAAGGGTGTTTATTTACCCCCCTAATTTCATTTCATGTGAACTTAATACCACCTTAACATATGACGTGGCAAAAAAAGAAAAGCAAAAAAACTAAAGCCGCGTAAATTTTTTCTTTTTGAAAAAAATAAGGGTCCCACTAGCATCATATATATATAATGAGAAAAAAAAAAAAGAGAACGCCCACCTACCCCATTCTTCTTCTTCTTCAAACCCCTCCACCCCTTTCTCAAAACCCCACCTCCCCTGCTTGTCTCTTCTTTCCTCAAACTCCCACTGCATCCTACCCCAACACCGACCTATCCTCTTTCTCCTTTTCAATAAAACTCTACATCCTATACATTTTTTCGTTATACAAAAATAGAAAATCACATTCAAGACCCACATAATTTTCTTTATTCTCTACTTTTGAGATTTGATTTTTCTTTAAAAAAATTATTCATTTAACTATAACGTTGCTTAATCTATACCTGAATATGCATTAAGAAGTGAAATAAGTAAAGCAAAAGCAAATCTAAAAAATTAGCATATCGATTTTGCATAAACTTAAAATCACCATTGTTGATATAAGTTGATAGTTTCACCTAGTTGGGAAAAAAAAGGTATGGTAACTAATATAAGTATTGATAGAAGTAATGGTGAATAATTACAAAGCAATGAAAAATAAAATGAATCAATCAATATGAATTTTGGATCTTAAGAAATTGACCCAAATGAAATAATGAAGAGGGTGGGTAAAGAGTGAAAATAATTTTTTTAAAAGATGTGGAGAAGTTAAAAAAAAATAAAAATAAAAAATCAAATATTTGACATGTCATCGATGTGGCACTGAGGTGTCACTTAGGTGGCGCATCTGCACTTGACCGGTATTGTATATGTTAGGTGCTATAAAATTCACTTGCAAAAAGATTAGGGGGTAAATAATTACCTGTAAAGTTAAAGTGGTAAAGTAAGTTATGCTGCCAAGTTCAGGGGGAATTTTATGTATTTTTCCTACTAAAATCAAAGAACATTACACTACAGATGGATAAATCTGAGGCATTTTCCAACAGAAGGGGTATTAAAACAAAAAGGTTGGCAACGGACCATGCAAAGAAAATCAGATCATTATTAAATACAAGACAAGAATGAAGAGCATCAAAAGCAGCCAAATGCCATATTGAAATGCAGCCACATTTTAATAGTTAGCAAATGATTACTGATGGAAGTGTGATTGACGCACTTTACAACACAAGCTGAATCTCCAACATTTGCACATTGCGCATAAAAATTCCCATCACCATCAGCCCAAACCAGAAGCACTGTTGCAGTACATCCCTGACATATTTGTTGAAGGAATAAGGAAAATGTTAGTAAATTCAACAAACTAAAACCTATAACAGCTTAAGCTCCTCCAAAGTAAGAGCATGTACGTCTAACAGTGATGTGCAGCATGAACTAAATAATCAAATAATTAAGGCAAAAAACATGAGAACAAGGTAAATCTGCACCAGCGCATGGACCTAACCATAAAATTCTGCCGTTCAACTCACAATGTTGATATAAATAACTTGATACACACAGAGACACAAAACTTACATACTTGCACCACACCAAGAGATAAAGCTTTAATCAGGTGAATAAGGCATATAAGATTTATAAAATAAGTCTAGGTAAAAACCTCATAGTGGTGGTCTATACTTGCTTCCGTTTGAGAGAACGCCTCTCTAAGAACATCTGAAGCATCAGATTGTGATAATACCCTCTCCCTTCTATATGAATCTGACAGGATACTAGCAACCATCTGAGGCATTATTCTGTATAGACAACAAAAACCACAAAGATAAAATTAGCACACAGGAGTGATGAAGAATTTACAAACTAGCAAAAAACAAATAGCATTTCATTCCGGAAATTCAACTAAAAATTTAATTTTTAAAGTTCATTCCTTAATTTCAATGACTAAAGATGATGTGCTATCATCCAGAATATAGAATATCGACATTTTCTCCATAATCCAAGAAAATTACAGCTTATATCATTGGCAGAAAATCAAAATTGCTTTGTGACTGGTAAATGAAGAAAATATAACGCATGATCCGTGTCAAGATTACCTTTTAATTTTAGTGATGGAGCTGCCTAATGTACTGATTTTTTAAATATAAATATGACGTAACATAGGATTATAACTTACTTGCTGACAGATACCGCAGCATCCGCTCCTCCGTGTCCATCACATATCCCAAACAATCCAAACTACAATGTCAAATATACAAATCTTTTGGTCATTATATTTTGGCCAGAAAAACAAAATAAACCCTCCGGTTGTAAAACCTTATCAATTCCCGGAAGAGGCCAATGGTAATAGCAAACATCTTCCATAGGCAGCTTCTTTCCTCCTCGACGTACGGCCATGGCATCTGATGCTATACCAATCCCAAATGGGACCTGATCATTTTGGGATCTAATATGTACCTGGAATCAAAAAATACATGACAATGAGCACCTACATACACGCCTGCAATCAAACACTAATTATTTGTCACATTTGTTACCATTTTTTTTAAGGTACTTGCTACCAATTTTCTATTTTGGTTTGCCTGGGACTCTGGGAGACATGTAAGCTTTTCTGAAATGCCACCCATTTAAACAATTTAATGACTTAAATTAAGCATTTCATGATTAATTCACCCCAATACACTAGGTTTTTTTTAAACAGGTGAACTCCAATACACTAGGGTTTCCACCCAAATATTAACAGTAGGTGACTTGAAGGATCACGGTTGCTCATTGACACTTTCAACTTTCAAGTCTATACAAGTAAACACATGCTATACCAGAGTATTATTCATCTTCCTACTACTTCTTCCCCCATCCAAAAGAACTTAAATGGGTTACAAGGGCAAACCCGACTAACTTAGACCAGATTTAGGTATTGAATGATTTTTTTTTTTTATAATTGGTATTTAACAATTTACATTTTTGATAATAAAACAAGTAAAATTTTGAGCTGTGTAAGAGGACATCCAAAAAAAGAAGCTAGAATCTTAAAATATCAATTGAAGTCAAAAGAGGATGGGTTCACTCTCCAAAATGTCAGTAGGTGAATCTTCCTACAAGGAAGTTAGTTAAACTTGTTAGGAATCACTCCTTCCCGCTCTATCCTTAACTCATTTGTTTCATTCAATCGGGCTTTTATTCCTCTATACAGTACAATCAACTTTCTGGAAATACCAGATATTGCCTTTTATCAAAGAACATATACATATTACAAAATATTTTTTGGATAAACAGTGGTATCCACGTCAGCATTTGCACACACCTCGAGTAAATGGATATCTGCTACCTCTCAGCAATGATAACTATGTGAACCAAGACTTGAGCAAATGCAAAAAATTCAACTAGTGTCGCCTCTGCTGGGATTAAAACCTTGGTTCTGAGGCTGTGACTGCACTTCTTTGACCACTAGGATAAGTTAAGAGTAAGACAGACACAGGCACTACAAGTTTAGCCAGCGAGATAAGAGTTTAGTTGAGGTGAGACAAATATTGAGGTAGCTAAATGTAAACATTTTACTTTTCTAGGTTCAATGTTCCCAAAGAATGGAATGATGGATAAAGATGTTACACATAAGATTAAAGTAGGATGCTTGATATGTGTCTCAGAAGTATTAGGTGATCGGAAGAGTGAACGTTGGGGCTCTTAAGCTCATCACATCCACAAGATAAGTGTTGCAGAGATGCGAATACTCATATGGATATGTGGTCATACAAGATTAGATAAGATCATAAATGATCACATCCATATATGGTGCAACCAACACATATAAATGAGAAAATTCTTGAGCTGGTTCAGCCACGTGTTACGTAGGCCTCTGGATGCACACAGGTTTCTTACATGTGAAAACATGATGATAAAGGTGTAAAAAGAGGACGCACTAGACCTAAAATCACATGGAAAGAATTACCTCAACATATTTAGGTTTTCTCTAAATACAGGCAGATCGCAAAATCTAGAAAACAATGGAAGTTGAAATCCGTATATGTGATAACAACTAGAAGACTAGTGCTTATGAGAAGACTCTTAGGGTGGGTTTGGTAAAGAGGGAACATGTTACAGCAAATGCTTTCCAATTTTCCTACGTATGGTTCCAAACATTTTCTCTAGGCAAACAAGTTCCTTAAAATGAGGAAAGACTTCCCAAATGGAAGTAGGGAAAGCAAATCGTGCAAGTGCATTCCAAGTTTATTGTCTCCTCTCCACCCACCCAATACCCCTAACCCTCACCCCTTGATCATACTCCCCTACTGCCACCCCTGAACCCCCACTGCCCATCCCTACCCACCTCCATAATGTTTTGACAGATAACATAAAAAACTCTTGGATTATATTTTCTTGCTTACTTACCAAACACTAGATATTATGAAAAGAAAAAAAAATACTTACTTTCCAAGAAAACAGTTTCTAGGAAATCACTTTCCGTGAAAACATTTTCCTTCATACCAAACACACCCTAAGTATATTAAAGATATGAGCACTGACTAGAGTATATTAGAGAACTCCAGAGTTGCACAATCTTTAAGTACTTAGCATGATATATTTTGGACCCAAACAGAGCATTTGTGATATCATTCATACCACTGACTGCACCTAGCTAGGGATTGAGGGGAAGTCCTTGTATTAGATCAACTTTTTATATTCAAAACCCATGCTAGGACTCATGCCTTGCATTTGTATCATGCTAAAAGATTACTTAGATCCCTTCTGAAATCCTACTTTCTTATTCACCTTGTCATGATTGGTTTCAACTCTCATTTAATCAGGAGAGATCAATTTATCTATGTTTCAGTAAAATAAAGAGCAAACTGTAATTTCCATGATCAATCTGTAGCTCAATCCTTATTTTAATACCTATAGCAGTTGGAACATTCAACATTCTGTTCAAATGAAAAGAGCCAATTTGGTTTCTTCACGTGAAATATAGTTTTGGAAAAGAACTTAAAGGCTTCATCAACTTCTATAACCCTCCATACCTTTATTAGTTGCTCTTTGAAAACCCCGCACCCTACATCATACAAGTTTACCTGCACCCCCTGTAATGAACTTCTCAACTCGATACAAAAGCTGCTCAGATCACCACAAATTTGCAAGGGGTAGATTTAGACCAAGGAGATGGAGGGACAGAGCATGAGAGAAATGGTGGACGGATAGCATCAATAAGGGAAGTGATGGTGAGAGCACAAAAATGGTGTTTCAAGGAGGCTATATATCTGGAAATTCTGCCTTGGAAGCTTATATGGAAGGTTAAAATACCAGATAAACTGGTAGTTTTTACTTGGTTGGTGGTTAAAGAAGGTGTATTACACAAGAGAATCTTATGAAGAGGTGACCACAGATGTGCCCAAGATGTTTTTGTGAGCAGGGTGGTTCGCCAGCTTTGGAATTTGTTTACTAGCTTCATAGGTATAAGTTGGACTGTTCCATAGAGAACAGGACAGGCTCCAGAAAGCTGGAACAAGGAGGGCAGTAACAGCCCAGACAAGAGTAGATGGAAAATTGTCCCAGCAGTTATTTGGTGTACCATATGGAAAGAAAGGAATTCTAGGGAGTTCTGATAACAAGAGCAGCCCTCTGCACAAGATTAAAATGACTGCATTATCACTTTTTACTATTGGTGTAGTTGACCCTGTGGCTATTGTAGACATTCTAGGGACCTTATAGTTTCTCTTTTCTTCTTTTCTTTTCTTTATCTTTTGTTTATGCCAGACACACACGTGTGGAGCGAGGATATGATGTAAATTCTTGGATACCAGCATACCAGCTTTGAGCTGATGATAGATATGCAAATGTTACCTTTATCCAAAAAAATATATATTTGGCAATTCTTCTCCCTTTTTAGACAAGTAATTACATCGACCAAAGAATTCAAATGTTATCATTAGGCACTTTTTTCTTTATGGGGTGACACGGAGCATGCTAGAGCACGGGGTGTTCATTAGTGCCATTGAGTTTCACTTCTTGCTGGTGCTCCTTGACTGTAGGTATCCTTTGTTTTCATAGCAACTCCTTGGTCATCAATTTTGCAACAAATAAATTCTAATAACTTTTCAAATAGTTATTTAGTGGGGAGGATCACCAAGGAATTGTTTGTCTATTCATTCATTTATTTTGTGGGAGAGGGATGAGTCCATCATCAAATGAAGAACTTTAACATAGTGACAGCAGCACAAAGACCATTCACTTACAAATATTCTCGAAGTTGTGCCAAGTGTTATTATGTCTCCATTTGCAAGCTCAATTGGATCGCCCCACTGTCTGCTCCCAGAATGAGGATTATGCACAGCATTGGAATTTACTAGTGTGCCATTCAAGCTACCCATGTCAACCAGCTCCCACCTCAATTTCTGAAACAATAAAAGTGGAAAGTGTCTTCTATTTTATTTTCTTTTGCAAATTCATAACTAAGAAACAATACAACTCGTTAATAACATCTGCCAAGATCCATAAGAATCCCTAATTTTCAATGGACATACATTTATATTCCAGTTTATCATAGCATGCTTGCCAGAAACCTCTGAATCCATCACCAAGATATCACTAGGTGTCACTCTTCCAAGAGTAAGTGGAAGCCTAGATGTATCGGTTGACTGCATGGAATGTTGAAGACCTTGACAGGGTCCTGAGATAACCTCCAGCATGAGGATGCTTCCTGCACTTCTAAAAGGAAAATATGATGACACTATTTACACACGCTTCCAATCAAAAGAGTGTAACGAACATCAAGCACTTGTCACAGTGATAGAAGAAATTACTTTGATCTTTTGTATCTTTAGGAGCAAAATCTCCGAACTTCTCGTTCTGTATTGCCAAATTCGGTTTGTACTTTACATCCTCTGGTCTGATGTGTTTCTGTTCTTCTGCTAACTGATTAAACACAAGTGGACGCTTAAGCGTCTGCCCAATAGAGATATCTTCTGAAGTATCACAAACATCCAGAACAAAACTGTCGGCTGGAAAAAGCAATTGAAGTTATGAACTATACGGCATAAAAAGCCAATGAACAAGAAAGGAATGTGTTATATACTATGTGTTAATTGAGGATTTATCCTTTGTTTATGAACAAGTCCCTGTGTCCAGGGTGAACCATAAGCCCCTTGATTCTGGTGACTGCCTGCATCATGAGCATAACCTCTAGAATATTCATGACTCTGGCTTTCAACTAGATGCAAATCATCTGAAATAAGAGGCCTCTCTATATCTTCACCCTACATAAAATATAAAAGATAGCAATTTCAAAGAATAAACCATAACGGGGAAGGAAGAGTCAAACTTATACTTCACAAACATGAATGATGAAACAACAACTTGGAAGATATTAAAGTAACCACAGAATAAAAAATATCTCCCCTAGCATCCTATGAAAGTTATTTCATATCAGACAGAGTCAAAAGTAACATGCTCTTGCATAGGAACAAGATAGTCCACAACCTACATTGATGGTCTTTTTGTTTGTTTGTTTTGGAGGGTTAGCAGTTTAGTAAGTACAGCCAAATCTTTTGTAAGGATTCAAAGAACTCTTACCGACATATGAAGTGCCTAAAAAGACCAAAGCATGAGAAGGTTAAAAAATTTAGCTATGTGTGTTTATATGTTGACATCTTTCACATTCTAGCAAGCCAGGACACAGGAACAAGAAAAGTACTTAGAAGTTTGGCTAGCCAACTAGAATTTCTAACAACTTCATAAACAAAAAGAACAATGGATATATGTTAGAAACAAGAAAAGAACTTGGAAGAGGTGGGCTTAGTTATTGTTGTTTATTTGTATTAGGCCTAGGAGTGGGCACTATTTGGTTATTGAAAAAATCTATAGGACCAAAGTTTCTGGTTTCATTTTTTCGATTTAAAGAGTAGAGAAGTTCAGTTAACCGAAAAACCCAAGTTATTTGTGAGTTGTTCCTTAAATTTTAGGATCAAGTCATCAACGGGCCCTTCAAGTTGTCCGCATATTCCACTTAGACACTTCAACTAGGACTAGTACCTATCTAACAGTCCAATCTTAAGAAATTTATACCTACTAAACACAAAATGTCAATCCGTCACAGTCTATAGAATGTAACGAGTGTATCTCACACATTGATGTTATGATAAACCAACAAATAGAGCAATGATGTGTCATAAAGGCTCAAAATAATAAAAAAAATGACTTTTTAGTTTAATAAAAAAAATAATGTTAGCCGTTAACCAAAAGAACAATCAGTCAAAAAAAAAAAGAACTCATTTTCTAACTCCTGCCGACACCCTCCCAGCTAAGCCACCTAACCCTTTTCCCCCTTTTTTCTTCATCCCTCATCATCGTCCCCCACACTCCTATTTGGAGCTCACTTGTTTTTTCTTGTAAGAATAAATCATAGAAAAAGAATCTTTCATCCAGATTCAAGTGTCAAATAGAAATTGTGAATGAAAAATAATGTTTCCTTTAGTACCAGATCACATGAACGGAGTTGGCGGCGATGAGGTGGTCCCGTGATGGAAGGAGAAGAAGAAAGTTGATTCATGACTCTTTTTCTTTTGCAAGGAAAGAAAATTAATAAAATAGCAAAAAAGATGCCCAGGAAAAAAAATTTAGAGAGAATTTTGGAAGGTAAACATGGGGGCGAAGAAGACAATGACCTAAGAGGTGGAGGTTGCTTTTTCTTTTTTAATTAAGAAATCATTATTTTCTAAAAATGAATGAAATTTTGTTTTTAGTTATTTGCTTAGTGCCAAATATCAATAAAAGAACAAAAAATGCAAGCTTTTTCAATGAAAAATAAACATTACTTGAGGTTCTTTCACACGCCCAACAAAAGTGAGAGACATGTTTTTGCCACATCAGAATTTTGTGTTTGATAGGTACAATTGTTGAATAACTTAGGTGTTCAAAGAGTACTAGTCTTAGTTGAGGTGACTAAGTGAATTATGCAACAACTTTGAGGTGTTGTCGATGACTTCAGCCTAAATTTTAAATCCGTATTTGTTAGTCCATTCAATTAATTAGCGTCCATCAGAGCACTATCAGTCAGAAGCATACCATCAAAAGAACCAAAGATCTTCACGTTTCATCCGTCACACGACCCATTTTACGCTAAAAGAATTCACCTCATCTCAACGCAACTTGTTTGATAGAACTCCCCCACCATAGCATTTACTCCCTCCGTTTCAATTTGTTTCACCAACTTTCCTTTTTAGTCCATTTCGAAAAGAATGACTCGTTCCCTTTTAAGAAACTCTTTAATTGTAACTTTCCACAAGGCAGGTTTATAACCACAAGATTAAGAGTATTTTGGTACATTTGACATGTCTTTAATTTACAATCACAAGATTCAAAAATCTCCTTTATTTTCTTAAACTCAGTGCCAAGTCAAAATAGGTCAAACAAATTGATACGGAGGGAGTATAAATTTAATTTCAATCAAGTTGGACTAGGGTGAAGAGCAAGACTAGAAACATATAAGGGTTTATCTGTTTCAAGGTCTTCTTATTTTATTTTGAAAAGGCACAACTGTAAATGTTCAAACCGAGGTAACTGGACAGAATTTAAAAAATCAAACCAAACCGAATTAACTTTAGTTCAATTTCCATTCACAAATTACAAACTGAAAACTGAACCAAACTATTCAAACCGGACATACCAAATGCCCACCCCTAATTAGGCCCGTGTCATGTAGAGTTTTTATTCTGGTTAGAGACAATCATGTATGTGGAAATATGAGCCTGAGCTTTAGAGAACTCCAAATTTGCCTTAGAAGGACAAATTATTTAGTAGATGAAATTGACATGAAAAAGTGAAATGGCTATAGAGGCTTCATTCAAGTGACCCCAACTAAACTGGAGCTGAGGCTTGATTAATAGTAAAATCAATATTGCTTAAGATAATACAATCAGTAGATGATATCTAGGTTGCCATCTAGATAGATATCATCTGCTCTTTTAAGGTCTTACTCATGAAAAAAATATACCCCATCTTTCACTTTTTAATCTATTAAAAAAGAATGGCATAATTTTCCTTTTAAAAAGAATGACATATTCCATATTTGAGGACTCTTTAAATGTAAACTTCTCATTTCACACTAATGAACAATGCCCCTATAGTCGGAGAAATATCATGGCATGTCTACAACCACAAGTTCTAGTGGTACTTCTGGACTTTGAAGTGTGCCAAAAGTTATCTTTCTACCTTAAACTCCGAACCCTGTCAAATACTACTTGTATAGAATGAAACCGAGGGTAGAGTAGATACCTAGATGACTAGTCAAATATATTATGCGCCCCTTCTACTCAGACCTGTTATTTTCCTCATATGCAACGATCGACGAAGTAGGACATAGCTATTTGTATTAACTTTTAGAAATTCATATGGTCCTCCAAAATCCTCAGCAGATACAAACCACGTCAAATACTATATCATAGGGACCATAATACAGAATTTTGAACTGTAAGTACTGGACTACATACCTAGTAACATATCATGGGAGGTAAGCGAAAATCGCCTCTTAGAACCTCCTTAGTAAACAACCACATAATGATGTAGATACCTCTTCATGAAAACTAAAGAATATCCACCCCCTGGAACTTTAATTGCTTGATCATTATGGGATCAAATTCACATTCAGTTCCTAATAGGAGAAAATAAACTTTTCCAAGTCTCAAAGTTTCTCCTCTGTCCAAGCTTACTCTCCTACGCCACGTGAAAAACATAGTATCCCTAAATATAGGAACCAGTCTAAGCTATCCACGTTCAATTCAGAAAATTCACTAAACTAGGAAACAATACCAGCTTCCGAAACCAAAAAGTTTCAAAATTTGCATCCCCAAATACAACTGTGCAGAACCAAACATCATGATCTATCAATGAAATCTCAATCTCA
Source organism: Solanum peruvianum (assembly GCA_027705065.1). Taxonomy (NCBI): domain Eukaryota; kingdom Viridiplantae; phylum Streptophyta; class Magnoliopsida; order Solanales; family Solanaceae; genus Solanum; species Solanum peruvianum. The sequence goes on from JAKWJD010001755.1 coordinate 75,547,020, forward strand.
CATCTCATTAGAAATATAACCAACCAACTACACCTCAATACCAAACAAAGATGGGTCGACCCACGGAGCTATAAACCCTAAAAAATTCAATCCAAAGCAAGAATTTTTTTTTACATCTCAGCCTATTATGCAAGAATCAAAACCCTATAAAGCAAATTACATAAATAGCATTTCATATTATAATCCACAATAAGCAAAACCCCAAGAAACCCAATATCATAAAATGAAAAAGAAAAAGGTCTGACCTTGATTGTGTTCTTATTGCGAAAGACAGAGTTTGAGGAGACAGGATGAGAGTAAAAGAAACGCCATGGCTTATACTTGCAGGCGATTAAGATTAAAAAAATGATCAAAAGTAGCATAACAATAATAATAAAGATGGCCTGTTTGGATAAAAGAATGTTGTTGGTGGTGGTTAGAGTGGTCATGGCGATACTGCTGCTATCATCATCAGCACCTGGCATCGCCTTCACCATCGGTGAACCGTGTGATGTATGATGATGAGAGAGAAGACAATTCAACAATCTAATCTCACTCTATTTCTATCAAAATCCAACCAACCCTTTCTCTCTCGGCCAAGCGACCTTCTCTCGCTTTGAAATGGTCGCATTTACTTGCTATATTTTTCTCTCCCCTTTGTTTTCTCCATACCCCCACCCCCTATTTCATCCCATAACAAAAAAGGGGTGTGGTTCGAGTTTTAAATATAGAAAAATATTTATTAGTCGAATTTTAATGTAATTATTAGATATTTTATGATATGTATTTGAATTTAATGAAGTCTTTTTTGAATTTTAAGTATAGAAAAATATTTATTAATCGAATTTTAATATGACTATCAGACATTTCATGATACGTATTTGCATTCGACGAAGTCTTTTCTTTTTATCTTTAAGTTGATATTCTAAATTAAATGCAATAGTATATAAATATGTTTTTTAGTTTTGTGCTTTAATCGACATTAATGTTTTTTATCTCTCACTGGATGTGGACAAGTAAATATTTATATAAAATCGAATAAATAGATATACGTATTTTACTTGACATAATACAATTTAGTTCGAGTATATCGTTAATGAATTGTCGTGTATAATATATGTGTCTATTTGTTTTATTTTATATAGTAAAACTTAGTGTTTAGTTGTGTATATTCAAAATTAGAGATCATTTGAAATCAAGTAAAACAGTATGTTTATGCGATGTATTATTTTTAATCAATAAAAAAAATTGAAAAATATAAAAATTTTATAAATTAAGTGTGATGTAAATTTAAATTAATTAAATTTTAATATAGATATTTATTATAGAATATAAAACTAGTAAACAATTAGAGAGACGTATATTATTTTATTATAGCTTGTAGTAGAAGTGAGAGTGATTTGGGGATATACACACATGGGACTGTCAATTGTCAACGATCTAAATCTGATAATGGACCTTACTTGGTAGATGGGATTTGCCTAAATTATTATCTTATTACTTAATCAACTCACTTTTTATCTTAATCACAAAATTAAAGTGTTTTTTGTCAAATGATTAATTGATCCTTATCACGCAATAAATTCTCTTTACCTAAATACCAATTTCATTTAATATTTTTGACATGATGATTTCAATAAATAATAAGTGTAAAGTAGGTATGTGTTATTAAGGGATAGGCTATATACAAGTTAAGTGATCCAATAACAAATTTGATATTTGATGTTTGTAATAGTTTAAATCAACAAAAAAAAAAATCAGCTTAAATGATGATTTTTAATGATTATAATATGTAATAGGGATTTTGATTTTAAAGTTCAAATTTGCAAATGTGTCAATCACCCAAGAAAAATGCATCTATAGAGATAAATTTTATAAAAGTTACCAATATAATTGTTTGAATTATCATGCAGTATGTTGGATTTCTTTGAAAACCTAAATTTTAATGAGATATAGGTGGTGAATTTTCCTTGAGGAAACTTGCCTAAATGCACCATAATTAGAAAATATATCATTTATAGCTATATATTCACTGTTTTATTTGATATGTCATCTCTTTTTATAAATAGTTGCACCACAAAATTTGTCATTTTATAAAAATTATGTATCGAAGACAATATTTTGTCTATTATATCCTTTACTAACTAGTTAATTAATCTTAAAATTTTATTCATCATTTATTATAAAGTTGACTTAAGCATTAAATAAGGGTAAAAGGGTAAATTCATATCATTTCTTAGTGCAATTGCAAAGAAAAAAAGACGGAGGAACTATAAATTTAGCACATGTATAATTACATTTAAGATATAGTGAAAAAATTATGCATTATAGCAAATTATTAATTCAAGATAAATGTTATAGCTATAGTGTCATTTAATTACAATTCGTAGCAAATAATTGTTATTCTCGCCTCTCTCTCTCTTGAATCTCGCTCATCATTCTCAATTCTATCCTTCGTCTCTCTCGCTTTTATACAAACACAAATGTATAAATTATGTTTGAGTTTGTATAAAGCGAGAGAGGTTGTATATGCAAATACAAATACATATCTATTCGTCATATGCACTTATAATTATACTACTACAAATTTTCTCTTGCCTAGTTCTCTGTCTTTTTCTCTCTCACGCGCTTTATACAAATATAAATTATACAAATGCAATTTACGATTTGTGTTTATATAAAACGAGAGAGAGATTTGATATACAACTACAATTTTTTTTAACTCAATTCAATTGTATATAAATTCAAATTTTATACAGATGTACAACACACGATAATTAATGATATACATAGTAGTTACACATATACAATTATCTAACTCATATGAATATCAAATTCACCACTCTCCACTTTTTGCCCTCTCTCTTTCGCCTCTTCTAATCTCTTTCGCCACTATAGTCTAACACAAAGAACATATAAATATACAAACACAATTTTCATAGGCAAAGACATCCAATTTATACAAAGCATTATACAAATTAGATGCTCCATCTATGGAGTGCAAACGATAAAATTGTATCAAATACAGTGTTAATTTTTTTACTAAAATGCGGTTAATACATTTTAAGACAATTATAATATATTTATATTGCATAAACTTACTTTTATATATAGTGTAAAATACATATATATTATATGTTTAATTCCTTTATAATACACAATTCTTTATTTGGGGAAACTAAGCAAATATACTCATTCACATTCATACCCCATTATATATTATTGTGGTATCATTTATTAACCCTTTTCCTTATGCTGGAAATAATCAAGCCCATACAAAATGAGAAGCCCATGGCCTTTTGGTTTGGGTTCATCTGAAGTTAGGTTGGACATCACATACTGTCTCTTTTAGGCTTCAAAATGAACGATAAGAGGGCATAATTTACATAAATCTCACAGTGTAATTCTAATTATTTATTTTAATTCTTTTTTATTTTATAATTTTTTTTAAATATCAATAATTCAGATACATAATTAATTATTTGGATATATAAATTGTGATACATTATATATGTGGTTATTATGCTTAAAAAGAAAAACAAATCAGATAATTAAAATTAAAATCTCATAATTTATGTTATTCAGATATTTTTTATTGTGTCAATCAAAAAAACATAAATTCTAAATTAACAAATCAATTCAAAATTAAAAATCTATGCTCATGTTATCTTTATTTCAGCGAGAAATTTTCGAATAGGATTTTAAAAACTTTTGATAAAATATATAATGAATATTTTAATTTTCGACACTTTCAACGAAAGAAAAATTGAAGATAAAAACTTTTGGGTTCTTCAAATTCTACAGCAATCTCAATGATTGCCGTCCAGGACCTGGGTTTTTTTGTCAACAATCTTGAAATATTTATTTTTGTGCTAGTGATTGTTTACCATTGTGACATCGGATTTCAAATATGAAGAGAATTAAAAGTTGTTATTTTATAATTAGCTTGGATCAAAATAATAATGTTTATTTGGCATGACTTCAACTTTTGAATTGACAGATCTGATAACAAATAGTATACGACACATATTCTTATGCTTTAATCATTATTTTTTCATTCATGAATTTGTATATTGACCAATAAATCGTGATATATTACAGATTAGAACTTAATACATTAAAACTTTGACGTATATATTATGGTTTTGCAGATATGTGAGTTAGTGTACTATTAATATAAAGTATTTATTACATATGCATTTCTTTTTTGATTATTGAATTTGTGTATGCATATATAAATTATGGTACATTAGTGACTTCAACTTGATTTAGTTCCAGTTTGATGCATATGTAATGAAGTTTTATAGTGAGTTAGTGTGTTGTTTTAATAACGTATCAGATACATGTGAATTTCTTCTCTTTTTTTAATGTATCAATATGAACTTTCTAATCGATATATGAAGGTATGTATCAATTTATAAATTAACATACATCTGGGGCTATTTATCATTTGGACGTTGTGTTTCTTAAGTTGAGTTAATTGATATGTGATGTATCTCTAAATTTCAAATATGTGCGTGCAGGTTGTTTCATCCTCTAAATTTATTTATGAGGTGTATAAAGGTGGACGATGATACATTGTTTGCTTTGAGAGAAAAATATGTAACTTTATACCTTGTAAGCACGCAATTGTTGTTGTGAAAAGCAAAAACATCAGAGAGATACATATCTCCGCTCTAATTACTACAAACCAACTGCATCAGCAACTACGAATGAAGTTTCAATGATTCCTATGCTGGATAAGGACAATTAATCAATATCAAAATTTGAAGAAATTGTCTTGTCACCTTGGTACAAAATGACTGAACGACCAAGGAAAAGGAAGAAAAATACATCGAATGGAAAGATATGCACAAACACAAACATTTGTGTTTATTCTGAACAAGAACGTCATAAACAAAGAACTTGTATTTTCTTTTCGAAAGAAGATTGAAAAACTCTTTTTTGGATATGTTCTTATGTTTCAGATACATTATTTTGAGATTATTATTTTTATTTTTTTGCCTTTTTCATTGTTATCTTGAAAAAATATTACAATTTACTATTAGCTAGTGAAATTCTGATACAATAAATTGAAATGTTATGATTTTTAATCTTGTGTTCATTTTTGTAACACTGGGTGTTTTATACACATTTTTAAAATAATGTATCATTAGCTATTTAATAATGATGTACCAGAGATTGTGTTTGAAGCTGGTACCACTCAATATGGTTCTGATACATTTTTATGTAATTTATCATGATCTAGTTGAAAATGATGTATTTCATATGATAAGGTTGTGAAAAAGTAGTATGTAAAATAAATAAAGTGTATTTATAAATGTATCACAATAAGTAGGAATTTATTTATCAATAAGATACATGAATCAAGAACTAACTACATATTATTTAAGGTATCAACATGAATGAATAAACAACTAAGTAGAACTGAGTTATCAAGTAAATATATAATTGAATTAACATCGAGTTATAAAATACACTACATTGGTTAGGTGTCAAAATATATCACCAATCAACAACTAACTAAGGGCCCGTTTGGATGGGCTTAATAAAAGCAGCTTTAAAAAAGTACTTTTAAAAGTGCTGAAACTTATTTTTAAAATAAGCAGTTATGCGTTTGGATAAAAGTGCTGAAGTTGTTATGTCAAACGTGAAAAGGGAAAAATGGAAGAAAGAAATGTTAGGGTTATATGGGTAATTTGGAGATTGTATAAAAATATTAAGCACAAAAAGATTAAAATGTGGTCAACTTAAAACAGCTTATAAGCTAAAAAAAAAAAAGCACCCCTATCCCAGCTTTTAACTTTTGGCTTAAAATAAGTTCTTTTTAACTTAAAATAAGCTGTTTTGAGTATTGCCAAACAGCTAAATAAGTCAAAAACCAGCTTTTAAGTCAGTTTGACCAACTTTTAAGCTGAGCCAAATAGGCTCTAAAGCTAATGAGAAGAAATAATATTGTGTTTATGCATTAATGAATCTAATTCATAGTTTTATTCAAATTTTATATCAGATAAATGTATATTGTAAATAATAATTAAAAATAGTGAAAGTTAAAGTCAAAATAAATAACTTTTTAGAGAAGCAATCTAATACTTGAGTACGAGTATCTTAAAACAATAACAACAAAAAAAATCAAAAACTAGAGTTATGTTGTAAATCATTTTTGTGGATTTATGGGTGACCATAACTCCTTGGTTAATTGCCTTCTTTATGAGTAGCAATGTTGTTGATAATATGGTCAAATGGATGACCACTCCTAGGTTAATTTTCATCCTTTATTGGTAGTAATGTTGTTGATAATGTGGTCAAATGGATGAGCATAACTCCTAACTTTATTTCCTCCATAATGGGTAGTAATTCTCAAGGTTTAATGTAATATTTATGACACCCTTTGGTATTCCTCAATGTAAACCTATAAATAGCGGTGTTGAGAATAATGTTGATACACTTGAAAGAAAGAAAGAAAGCTTATATTGTTCCTCTATTGTCTTATATTCTTCTTCTCTTCTTCTTTGCTCTTAAGGTTTACAATACGTTACCATCACGAAGTGAAGGTTGAACAACATTTCTTATGAGATAAATAAAATACCTCAATCTCCAGTTGGTTCAAGATGAGAAATAGAGAATGTGTCTTTTTGATAGTGCCACAACTCACACTATTTTAATAGATAAGAAATATCTCTCTAATTTTATTATGAAAAAAGCTTATGTTAATACAATATCTGGTAGTGTAAAATTAATTGAGGGCTCTGGAGAGCAGCCTACTACTATCTGGGGGAACGATATTAAATATTTAAAATGCATTGTATTGTAGTAAGTATCAAAGAAACTTATTAAATTTTAAGGTATTCGCCAAAATTGCTATCATGTTGAGACTGCCAAGGAAAGGTTGAATACCTTTATATTACTACAATAAAATTGGGACAAAAATATGTGCATGAAAAATTACCTGCATTTTCTTCTGGATTGTACCATACAAATATTAGTATGGTTGAATCACAAGTCATAGTAAACAAAGAGTTTACTAATCCTAATGATTTTATCATTTGGCATGCATGACCAGTTGGGCCATCCCGATTATAATATGATGCACAAAATTATTGAGAATTCACATGGGCATACTTTGAAGAATCAGAAAATTCTTCAATCAAAGAAATTCTCTTGTGCTGCTTGTTCTTAAGGAAAGTTGGTTATTAAATCATCAACAACTAAGGTTCGGATTGAATCCCCTGCATTTCTAGAACATATATAGGGTGATATATGTGGGTCAATTCACCCTCCATGTGGGACATTAAAATATTATATGATCCTGATAGATGCATCAACAAGATGGTCACATGTGTGCTTATTATTAACTCGCAATATGACTTTTGCAAGGTTGTTAGCTCAAATAATAAGATTAAGAGCACAATTTTCAGATTATGCAATAAAGAAAATTCGTCTTGATAATGCTGGTGAATTTACATGCAGGCTTTTAAAGATTATTGAATAACAATTGAACATCCAGTGACTCATGTTCATGCTCAAAATGGTCTAGAAAAATATTAATTAAGCGTCTCCAATTGATAGCTAGATCATTGTTAAATAGGTTGTTTCATTATATGGGCATGTTATTTTGCATGCAGCAGCATTAATGCGAATAAGGCCAACTAGTTATCATGAATTCTCTCCATTACAGTTAGCTTTTGGTCATGAGTCAAATATTTTTCATCTTAGAAATTTTGGGTGCGCGATATACGTTTCAATTGCCCCATCGCTACGCACAAAGATGGGTCCCCAAAGAAGGTTAGGAGTGTATGTTGGGTATGAATCTCCTTCTATTATTAAATATTTGACACCTATGACAGGAGATATATTTATGGCAAGGTTTGCTGATTGTCATTTTGATGAATCAGTATACCCAACATTAGGGGGAGAACATAAACAACTGACAAAAGAGATTAGATTGGAATTCATTATCTCTATCTCATTTGGATCCTCAAACAAATTAATTTGAGCAAGAGGTTAAAAAAATGATTTATTTGCAAAATGTTGCAAAACAACTGCCAGATGCATTTACTAACCTTTCAAGGGTTACTAAATCTTATGTTCCAGCTGCGAATGCTCCAGTTCGAGTTAATGTCCCAATAGGACAAGTTGTTAAGACAAATGAGTCTAAACCACGTTTAAAACGTGGTAGGTCAATTGATTCAAAGTATAAAAATCCTTGAAAAAGAAAAGGAACAAATGATCATGAAGATCATATCGTGGAGGAAATTTGCTCAAGAAGAGCTCCAAGACATAACAAATGACAAGACCACTGAGAAGGTCCATACAACTGAAAATAATGAGAACGAAGAAATCTCAATAAGTTATGTCTCGACGAGAAAAAGGTGGAACTGAAATAATATTGTAGTGGACAATATTTTTTCCTATAATGTTGCCGTTGAAATAACGCAACAAGGTGAGGCTTTTGAACCAAAATTTGTCAATGAATGCAGACAGAGAAATTATTGGCCAAAATGAAAGGAGGCAATTCAAGCAGAATTGACTTCACTTAAAAAACGTGAAGCTTTTGGACCAATAGTCCAACACCTGAAGGTGACAAGTCTGTGGGGGTACAAATGAATTTTTGTGCGAAAACAAAATGAAAAAGGTGAAGTCGTAAGATATATAGCACGACTTGTGGCACAAGATTTTTCGCAAAAGTCTGGTATTGATTATGTGGAGACATATTCTCTTGTAGTGGATGCAATAACATTCAAGTATCTAAAAATTTGTTAGTTCATGAAAAGCTTTAAATGCGTCTAATGGATGTTGTCACAACCTATTTATATGGCTCATTGGACTACAATATTCTTATGAAAGTCCTTGAAACATTTAATGTGCCTGAAGCATAAAAAAATTCACAAGAAAGTTGTTCAATAAGGCTTCAAAAATCCTTATATGAATTAAAACAATCAGGACGGATGTAGTACAATCGTCTTAGCAAATTTTTGCTAAAGGAAGGGTACGAAAATGACCATATTTGTCCTTATTTTTTTGATTAAAAAATCTAGATATGATTTTGTTATAATAGTTGTATATGTTAATGATTTAAATATTACCGGCACTTCTAATGAACTTTCAAAAGATGTTGAGTGTTTAAAGAAAGAATTTGAAATAAAAGTTCTTGGTAAGACAAAATTTTTTCTTAGCCTACAGATTGAGCATTTGAAAAATGAAATATTTGTCCATCAATCAACATACATAAAAAGTTTTAAAGCTATTTTACATGGATAAATTACATCCATTGAGTACACGATTGTTGTAAGATCGCTTAACATACATATTTGACCTCAAGAAAATGATGAAGAGTTTCTTGGTGATGAAACTCCATATCTTAGTGCTATTGGGGCATTAATGTATCTTACTAATAATACTCGACTAGATAATAGTTTTGCAGTAAGTTTATTGGCAAGATTCAGCTCGGCCCCTACAAAGAGACATTTGAATGGAGTCAAACATGTACTCAAATATCTTCAAGGAACCATTGATTTGAGATTATTTTATTCTAATGAATCTAAGTCAGAAATGATTGGTTATGCAGATGATGGATATTTGTCAGATTCACATAAAACTCGATCTCGGACAGGCTATTTATTTACATATGGAGGCACAACTATATCTTGGCGTTCGATGAAGCAAACATTAGCTATTACTTCTTCAAATCATGCAGAAATAATAGTCATCCATGAAGCAAGTCGAGAGTGTGTTTGATTGAGATCAATAACTCAACATATTCAAGAAATGTGTGATTTTATTTTGAAAAACGATATTCCACTATATTGTAAAAAGACAATGCTAAAAGAAGGATATATTAAAGGAGATAGAACAAAATACATTTCACCAAAAAAAAAAAATTCACTCATGATCTTGAAAAGAAAAGTGAAATAAATGTTCAACAAATTCGCTCAGTTAATAATTTGGCGGATCTGTTCACTAAAGCATTACCAACCTCAACATTTGAAAAGTTGGTATCTAAGGTTGGAATGCGTTGTCTCCAAGAAATTAAATGATATTTGCAACTACGCGCTGCACTCTTTTTCTCTTTTGGCCTAGCTTTTATCCCAAAGGATTTTCCTGGCAAGGTTTTTAACGAGGCAACAAATCAAGCGTATATCAAGATACGTGTACTCTTTTGTTCTTCACGAAGATTTTTTCCCACAGGGTTTTTTCTTAGTAATGTTTTAACGAGGCATATGTTCTATCAATGGTCATCCAAGGGGGAGTGTTGTAAATCATTTTTGTGGATTAATGGATAACATAACTCCTTGGATAATTTCCTTCTTTATGAGTAGTAATATTGTTGATAATGTGGTCAAATGGATGAACATAACTCCTAGGTTAATTTCATCCTTTATTGGTAGTAATGTTGTTGATAATGTGGTCAAATGGATGAGCATAATTCCTAACTTTATTTCCTCCATAATGGATAGTAATTCTCAAAGTTTAATGTAATATTTATGACACCCTTTGGTATTCCTCAATGTAATCCTATAAATAGTGGGGTTGACAATAATGTTGATACACTTGAAAGAAAGAAAGAAAGAAAGCTAATATTGTTCTTCTATTGTCTTATATTCTTCTTCTCTTTTTCTTTTGCTCTTAAGGTTTACAATAATTTAATGTATCTCAAAAGTGATAACACTATAAAAAGTGTCTAACAACTGACAGATAATTTCTATTCAATATTAATCAAATCGTCTTGAGTTGGTGCTGTGAATTGATTCTTATTCTTTGGTGGATCTTCATTTTCACTAACGTGTCCTACCTTAGCCTTTTCAGTACTGTATTTCTATAATAAGGTTGCATATCATGCACGAAGGTAAAATTTATCTATGTATCAAACTTTACTGATTTTTTTTGACTATTTGATTTTATGATTATAGATTTATACATTATTATTTGATAAAAGTTAATATAATGTATCATAAAATTGTAACGAAGCATTATCAGTATCAGACAAAATTGAATATCAAAATATCAAAAAAGACTAGTAATGATAAACTGTGAATACGATGAACACACATTTAGTTATAAAACAATAAGATACATAATAACGTGTGATACATTGAATGTTTAGCAACATGTTCTACTTCCCTCCACCACCACCCTCTTTTCAATGAATGTTCATTTTCAAAAAGCTATAATTATTGCTAAAGCTTCATTTGACTCCAAAGTTGTTCAACTTCCTCTCACTTCTCCAATCAGGATCTTGCGTCTAATTACATTAGGAAGAGAGATGTTTGAGATGGCCCAATCATGCTCGACAAACTCAAATTATCTACAAAACTAATTAAATCTTGTTAAATTACAACATTAAAAAACTATTGAATTATTAATGTATCATGAAATCATTGAACTAATAAAATCAAGTTTAACGATCACAAAAATTGATAAAGAAAAAATAAAAAATCTAACCTTAGGTAAAGGATGTCGAGATATTGCTTGATGCCATTTTTCGACACCTCTTTTTGGGGGTTTTATCAACTTCGCTTTTGAAGAAGATTGACTATCCTTTTTCACCTTCTTAATGTTTACTTTCGCCATTACGAAAGGATCATGCAATTTTTTTAATTTATTTTCTACCCAATAATCTTTTAGTAATCATAATGCTGATTGGTGTTAGATGACATTATTTAGGCGTATCATCCTTAATGTATCACAATTTTGATGAAGAAAAAAAAGTATGCATTATGAGTGAAAAATTTGAAACAATACCAGATGGATGATCGACTGGAGAGAGAAGATCTTAAAATTCAAAAATTGCAATGAGAGAATAAACTGATAAGATTGTGGGAGTAAAAAAGGAAGTGATTTAAGGAGTGAAAAAAGGAGAGATAAATCGTGGCTTAGGAAAAATATGTTATGTATCTGGATGTTGGATTTAATAGAGTAAAAAAAGAGAATTTTAGTAATATTTAGAAAGGGTAGGGAATAATAGAAAATATGTTAAATAATGTTGTGTATATAGGTAATTTATCCAAAGAAGAAAAAATCACCTTATATAATTTAAGAGTTTATATTACACTCTTTAAATCCACTATTTTTTAGAAAAAATTATACGGATAAGCAAATATATACTAGTTAATTAATTAGTATCACTATAGTTTAAATTAATTAGGGCTAACAACTTAATTTTAGTTGTAATTACGTCGTCTCTCTTCTCTTTTATACATATACAAATACAAATTATCAAACACAAATTATACATATACATATACAATTATATGACAGATATACAATACAATTAGTCTCTCTTCACTCTCTGTCATCTCTCGCTTACCTCTCTCCTCCCTCTTCCATTCCCACTTACTAGATATGCATATAAATATCTATATCAATTTTTTTATATATATATATATATATATACTCGCTTGCCTCTCTCTTCCCTCTCCCAATCTCGCTCGCCTCTCTTCTCCTTTTCTCAGTCTCGCTCGTTAGATATATAAAATACATATGTCTACCAATCATCTATATATAATTATTTGATAAAAACACATATACAATTCGATAATATATATATATATATATATACACAATTTGTCTCTCTCCATTATTTGTCCTCTCTCGCTCTTTTTCCCTCCTCACTCAGGAAGGGAAATAACGAATTGAGATAATTGAAAATCCTTAATATATTCCGAACAATTTAGTACATTTCTCTCAATTCGTTATTTGCTATCCTGAAAGTGAAGTTTTCTGATAATACACTTTACTTCTTTTTTTTTTTGGTTTGTTTATTTTGACTTACAATTTCGAAATTAGAATTCAAATAATAAGGTGAATGAGATTGCTCCATTTTTTCCTTTTTTTTTTGGTCCTTTTGATTTGAAGAAGTTGAGATACTTAATAAGTTGCTCTGTTTCTCTCTCTTAGTAATTATAATAAATAAATTTTTATAATCACTAAACAAATTATAATTAATTAAGTTTATAAATTAATACAAATTTGTTAATACATGTTATTAAAACTTTATTAGTAGGACATTCCACATTCCTAATTAAAAATAAAAGAGGTGTTAGGCTTACACTGAATTTAAAAATCAATATATGTTATAAAATCAAGCTCATATGAACATAATCATAAAGAGAAGAAGACAAGAGAAGTAGATAGAAGAAGAGAAATTTCCTTCTTATTCAAAATTATCTCATCTATATATATACAATAGTGAATGAACAACCCTATTTATAGAGTGAGAAATCACTCCAAAGGTCACCATATTAAGTATCATAATAAATAGATACATTCTTATCCAAAAAGGTTCATGTAACCTAGTGAATATGAATGGTGTTCATGTACCAACCTTATGGACTATCCACTCATTCAATGAATTTATAACACTCCCCCTTGGATGTCCATAGATAATGTGCCTCGTTAAAACCTTACTAGGAAAAACCCTGTGGGAAAAAATTCTAGTGAAGGAAAAAGAGTACACATATCTTTTGATACGCACCATTTGTTGCCTCATTAAAAACCTTGCCAGGAAAACCCAGTGGGAAAAAACCTCGGTCAAGGGAAAAAGAGTGCAACGCGTATTATACTCCCCCTGATTAAAACATCACTTAATTTCTTGTGATGATGTCTCCAACCTTCGTACATTGTGGTTGGTATATTCTTTTCCAAAGAAAAACCACACATATTTTCAGCTGTCAATCATCTCTGCCTCTAATGTTAGAAAATCTAACATTCATTCCAACCTTATTGGAAGTTCATCTTTGTGCGTGGTGGAGCAATTAAAATCATAACCGCACGTTCAACATTTTAGATGAAAATTATATGGTTCCTGACCTTGAACCATTTTAATGGGGAAACCTTGTTGGTTTGATGCATACATGTGTTGCTACATGTTAAATAAAATTATCTCATACCAAATCTTATTTGGGAGTTTTGTTCTCATAATCATGATTTAGCTATAATTGGAGGCATACAATTTCTGCTAAATCAACCAGCATTATCAATATAATTTCATAGTTTGGAACTGTTCTCTTAATTTTAACAATTCAAGCAAACAACCTTACAAAAACCAATTTGTAAGTTGACAACAAAATACATGTGACCATCGCATAGATGCATCAATCATATAGTTGCAAATGATCCACATGACAGGTGAATGGGCCCATATTCACCCGTTTATATGTTCCAAAAATTTTAGGGGATTACAATCCCAACCTTAGCTGGTACAATGATCATTTTATCAAGAGAACAAGCTACACAAGAGAATTCTTGAAGAATCCTTATTTCTTCATCATATTTCAATGACACACCTCAACATCACTTTGAAAGATTAAGTGTACCATCACTTTATCTTCTTGTATCATGATAGAGGATTTATAAACTTGTCAAATTATTGGGTTGACAACATTCACAAGTCTAATGACCTTTCATACGATTTTGATCATAAAAATTGCCTTCACATTTTGAAGGACTATTTGAAGAACTCATAGTGTTCTTCTTTTTATCATTACCACAATGATGACTATTATAATTCTCTCCCTCCACGCCCTTATTCATATCATTAATTATTTGTCATCTTTCAGACTAATCATTCACTGCTACCACATTCATATGATTGAATGGAGCAAGTCAACAGGCGGATTTCAGAGTTATCACATGTTGCTACCACATTCTTTTCACGGAATGGAGCAAATTCAATAAGACGAATTTCAAGATTTTTCATCAAAGCCTTAGTCATCATTATATCATCATTATGGTGCATTGACTCAAACTCAATGTCTTATCCATATAAGGCATTTTACGCCATAATTCTATGGGACTTAAATCCAATTACGGTGCATCAAAACTCAAATTGATGTCTTACCCTTTTGGTGCAATAGAACTTGAATCTATCGTCTTATCCTCAAATATTTTTCATTATGGTGCATCCGTACTTTAACCTGATGTCTTACCCTTTTGGTGCGATGAAACTTGAATCTATCGTCTTACCCTTAACCAACGGTATAATAAACCGAAGTACAACATGATTTATTATTTGAGTCTTTCAAAACAATCAAAATAATATTCAAACTCGTGCTATTAAAATTTTATACCTTCTTCCATTTAATAAGTTTTATATAGCATGTCATATTCAATCAATAGTAGTATATGTCTTCGGTTCCTGATAATTGTTAGTGACTGAATACTATTTTTATCTAAATCATAAAAATATTCTAGAAAATACATACCTTAATTCTCATAACGAGATCAACCAAAACATGAGTTAAGGAAAAACTAAAACTCAATCTTAATTGACTAGAGACTCGTGCTGATAACGTGTTATAAAATCAAGCTCATATGAACATAATCATAAAGAGAAGAAGACAAGAGAAGTAGTAGAAGAAGAGAATTTCCTTCTTATTCAAATGTATCTCATCTATAATATTACAATAGTGAATGAACAACCCTATTTATAGAGTGAGAAATCACTCCAAAGGTCACCATATTAAGTATCATCTAATAAATAGATACATTCTTATCCAAAAAGGTTCATGTAACCTAGTGAATATGAATGGTTGTTCATGTACCAACCTTATGGACTATCCACTCATTCAATGAATTTATAACACTCCCCCTTGGATGTCCATAGATAATGTGCCTCGTTAAAACCTTACTAGGAAAAACCCTGTGGGAAAAAAATCTAGTGAAGGAAAAAGAGTACACATATCTTTTGATACGCACCATTGTTTTGCCTCATTAAAAACCTTGCCAGGAAAACCAGTGGGAAAAAACCTCGGTCAAGGGAAAAAGAGTGCAACGCGTATTATACTCCCCCTGATTAAAACATCACTTAATTTCTTGTGATGATGTCTCCAACCTTCGTACATTGTGGTTGGTATATTCTTTTCCAAAGAAAAACCACACATAATTTTCACTGTCAATCATCTCTGCCTCTAATGTTAGAAAATCTAACATTCATTCCAACCTTATTTGGAAGTTCATCTTTGTGCGTGGTGGAGCAATTAAAATCATAACCGCACGTTCAACATTTTAGATGAAAATTATATGGTTCCTGACCCTGAACCAATTTTAATGGGGAGGAACCTTGTTGGTTTGATGCATACTGTGTTGCTACATGTAAATAAAATTATCTCATACCAAATCTTATTTGGGAGTTTTGTTCTCATAATCATGATTTAGCTATAATTGGAGGCATACAATTTCTGCTAATCAACCAGCATTATCAATATAATTCATAGTTTGGAACTGTTCTCTTAATTTTAACAATTCAAGCAGCAAAAACCTTAACAAAACCAATTTGTAAGTTGACAACAAAATACATGTGACCATCGCATAGATGCATCAATCTATAGTTGCAAATGATCCACATGACAGGTGATGGGCCCATATTCACCCGTTTATAGTCTTCCAAAAATTTTAGGGGATTACAATCCCAACCTTAGCTGGTACAACTGATCATTTTATCAGGAGAAAGAGCTACACAAGAGAATTCTTGAAGAATCCTTATTTCTTCATCATATTTCAATGACACACCTCAACATCACTTTGAAAGATTAAGTGTACCATCACTTATCTTCTGTATCATGATAGAGGATTTATAAACTTGTCAATTATTGGGTGACAACATTCACAAGTCTAATGACCTTTCATACGATTTTGATCATAAAAATTGCTTCACATTTTGAAGGACTATTTGAAGAACTCATAGTGTTCTTCTTTTTATCATTACCACAATGATGACTATTATAATTCTCTCCCTCCACGCCCTTATTCATATCATTAATTATTTGTCATCTTTCAGACTAATCATTCACTGCTAACCACATTCATATGATTGAATGGAGCAAGTCAACAGGCGGATTTCAGAGTTATCACATGTGCTACCACATTCTTTCACGGAATGGAGCAAATTCAATAAGACGAATTTCAAGATTTTTCATCAAAGCCTTAGTCATCATTATATCATCATATGGGCATTGACTCAAACTCAATGTCTTATCCATATAAGGCATTTTACGCCATAATTCTATGGGACTTAAATCCATTACGGTGCATCAAAACTCAAATTGATGTCTTACCCTTTTGGTGCAATAGAACTTGAATCTATCGTCTTATCCTCAATATTTTTCATTATGGTGCATCCGTACTTTACCTGATGTCTTACACCTTTTGGTGCGATGAAACTTGAATCTATGTCGTCTTAACCCTTAAACCAACGGTATAAAACCGAAGTACAACATGATTTATTATTGAGTCTTTCAAAACAATCAAAATAATATTCAAATGTGCTATTAAAATTTTTACCTTCTTCCATTTAATAAGTTTTATATAGCATGTCATATTCAATCAATAGTAGTATATGTCTTCGGTTCCTGATAATTGTAGTGACTGAATACTATTTTTATCTAAATCATAAAAATATTCTAGAAAATACATACCTTAATTCTCATAACGAGATCAACCAAAACATGAGTTAAGGAAAAACTAAAACTCAATCTTAATTGACTAGAGACTCGTGCTGATAACGTGTTATAAAATCAAGCTCATATGAACATAATCATAAAGAGAAGAAGACAAGAGAAGTAGATAGAAGAAGAGAAATTTCCTTCTTATTCAAATGTATCTCATCTATATATATTACAATAGTGAATGAACAACCCTATTTATAGAGTGAGAAATCACTCCAAAGGTCACCATATTAAGTATCATAATAAATAGATACATTCTTATCCAAAAAGGTCATGTAACCTAGTGAATATGAATGGTTGTTCATGTACCAACCTTATGGACTCCACTCATTCAATGAATTTATAACACTCCCCCTTGGATGTCCATAGATAATGTGCCTCGTTAAAACCTTACTAGGAAAAACCCTGTGGGAAAAAATTCTAGTGAAGGAAAAAGAGTACACATATCTTTTGATACGCACCATTGTTGCCTCATTAAAAACCTTGCCAGGAAAACCCAGTGGGAAAAAACCTCGGTCAAGGGAAAAAGAGTGCAACGCGTATTATACTCCCCCTGATTAAAAAATCACTTAATTTCTTGTGATGATGTCTCCAACCTTCGTACATTGTGGTTGGTATATTTTTCCAAAGAAAAACCACACATAATTTTCAGCTGTCAATCATCTCTGCCTCTAATGTTAGAAAATCTAACATTCATTCCAACCTTATTTGGAAGTTCATCTTTGTGCGTGGTGGAGCAATTAAAATCATAACGCGCACGTTCAACATTTTAGATGAAAATTATATGGTTCCTGACCCTGAACCAATTTAATGGGGAAACCTTGTTGGGTTGATGCATACATGTGTTGCTACATGTTAAATAAAATTATCTCATACCAAATCTTATTGGGAGTTTTGTTCTCATAATCATGATTTAGCTATAATTGGAGGCATACAATTTCTGCTAAATCAACCCGCATATCAATATAATTTCATAGTTTGGAACTGTTCTCTAATTTTAACAATTCAAGCAAACAACCGTACAAAAACCAATTTGTAAGTTGACAACAAAATACATGTGACCATCGCATAGATGCATCAATCATATAGTTGCAAATGATCCACATGAAGGTGAAAGGGGCCCATATTCACCCGTTTATATGTTCCAAAAATTTTAGGGGATTACAATCCCAACCTTAGCTGGTACAATGATCATCATTATCAAGAGAACAGCTACACAAGAGAATTCTTGAAGAATCCTTATTTTCTTCATCATATTTCAATGACACACTCAACATCACTTTGAAAGATTAAGTGTACCATCACTTTATCTTGTATCATGATAGAGGATTTATAAAACTTGTCAAATTATTGGGTTGACAACATTCACAAGTCTAATGACCTTTCATACGATTTTGATCATAAAATTGCCTTCACATTTTGAAGGACTATTTGAAGAACTCATAGTGTTCTCTTTTATCATTACCACAATGATGACTATTTAATTCTCTCCCTCCACGCCCTTATTCATATCATTAATTATTTGTCATCTTTCAGACTAATCATTCATGCTTACCACATTCATATGATTGAATGGAGCAAGTCAACAGGCGGATTTCAGAGTTATCACATGTTGCTAACCACATTCTTTTCACGGAATGGAGCAAATTCAATAAGACGAATTTCAAGATTTTTTTCATCAAAGCCTTAGTCATCATTATATAATCATTATGGTGCATTGACTCAAACTCAATGTCTTATCCATATAAGGCATTTACGCCATAATTCTATGGGACTTAAATCCAATTACGGTGCATCTAAGCTAAATTGATGTTCTTACCCTTTTGGTGCAATAGAACTTGGAATCTATCGTCTTATCCTCAAATATTTTTCATTATGGTGCATCCGTACTTTAACCTGATGTCTTACCCTTTGGTGCGATGAAACTTGAATCTATCGTCTTACCCTTAACCAACGGTATATAATATAACGAAGTACAACATGATTTATTATTTGAGTCTTTCAAAACAATCAAAATAATATTCAAACTCGTGCTATTAAATTTTGTATACCTTCTTTCCATTTAATAAGTTTTATATCTAGCATGTCATATTCAATCAATAGTAGTATATGTCTTCGGTTCCTGATAATTGTTAGTGACTGATACTATTTTTATCTAAATCATAAAATATTCTAGAAAATAATACCTTAATTCTCATAACGAGATCAACCAAAACATGAGTTAAGGAAAAACTAAAACTCAATCTTAATTGACTAGAGACTCGTGCTGATAACGTGTTTAAAATCAAGCTCATATGAACATAATCATAAAGAGAAGAAGACAAGAGAAGTAGATAGAAGAAGAGAAATTTCCTTCTTATTCAAATGTATTCTCATCTATATATATACAAATAGTGAATGAACAACCCTATTTATAGAGTGAGAAATCACTCCAAAGGTCACCATATTAAGTATCATAATAAATAGATACATTCTTATCCAAAAAGGTTCATGTAACCTAGTGAATATGAATGGTTGTTCATGTACCAACCTTATGGACTATCCACTCATTCAATGAATTTATAACAATATATTAATTATATGATTTATTATAAAACACATATTAACTAACATATAGTCTTAATGAAATTGAAAAATAATTTTAAAATAAATATTTTATATTTAGAGTAAACCAATTTTTTTTTTATATATATAGTCTTTTTCTTGATATATGCCAAAGTGAAAAATTTAATTTTAATATAATGAACAATTAAAAATAAATGGCGAGCGTAAAACAAAACATTTTTAACAATTTGAAATTAGCAAGCTACCATAAAAATATAAGACATTTTTAAAATATTAGAGGTGGAGGAATCTAGTACCCCTCATTTAAATTATAATATAATAACATGGTTGACAGCCCAAATTAGCAAAGTCCTTTGTTTCTTCATTGATATGTTTCCAAATGTGTCAATTTCATCGTACAAATTCACAAGTCACACAAACATGATATTATTCTCCTTGTCTCTTACTTTCACTAATATAGTGACCTTGTTTTTTCAATTGATTAAATTGCTGTATATTTAAAATATTGTCTAGTTGTATTTAGCAAAATAATTTTTTTACATTCGAGATCCACAAAATTTGACTATTTCAACTTTGTTAAGTGCTAGACATATGATTAATGATTTGGATGGTTCATACCCGTTGTATCTTGTTGGGTTATTGACAGATGATTAGATCGTTATGTAAAAAATTATAATTTGCAGATGACAAGTCAGACAACAAATAAAATATATTAAAGATATAATATTAATATGGTTTGGTCAAAGAACCTATTATTGAAAACTAATATTTAAAAAAAGCATAAATATGTTTAGAAGAAAATCTCCCCAAGACTCTTAAACGTCTACGTTACGGATGCTATTATTTTTTTTTTTAAATATGGATCTTTAATTTATAGAATTCCAGACTTTTCCTCTAAAGAAAGAATAATCTTAATATGGAAGAGAATTATATTTTTCTTTCCGAAAAAGTAAAAACAATTATAATACTTTAATCTTTCTTCGAAGTAAAAATTAAAAATTAAATATGGTAAGAAAATCAGGGCAAAACCCTAACATCGTACTGCATTGTATTAGTATTCGTTTAAATAGAATGTTTTGATTGTTACTTGATTCTATTCTATCGTATCCTTTAAATACATCATCAAGTAACAACGGAAAGATCTATTTTATGTAACGGTCGATTTATTGTGATTGCATCATCATCTTAATATTTTCTACTCATTTTATCTTTATTTATTATTTAATAATCATATTTTTCATATTTTATCTTCCTTTTCATAATTATTGTTCTACCCCAGACCTTACTTTTCTTGTAGATTTATCACTCAAATTGTAGATATGTGATATTATGTAACGATGGAGAACGATACAATCTATCTAAACATTGTATTCACTATACGATATAGTACGATACAATACAATACGATATATTATGAAATAATACATAATTATCAACCATTCAAATAAAGTGTTAAAAGGAAAAAACACTCTCTATGTTATTTCTCTAATGAATTTTGTGACACTTCTATAATACCTCTAATTAATTTTGTGATACCTTTATAACAAGTGGAAATAGAATGGTTAAAGGCTATATTGAAAGTG
Source organism: Solanum peruvianum (assembly GCA_027705065.1). Taxonomy (NCBI): domain Eukaryota; kingdom Viridiplantae; phylum Streptophyta; class Magnoliopsida; order Solanales; family Solanaceae; genus Solanum; species Solanum peruvianum. Next base: position 75,568,591 of record JAKWJD010001755.1, read on the forward strand.
TCATTATTCATCGAGGATTAGAGATAAACCATAAATTAGGAAATTTTGAAGTTGATTAACTATATGAATTTTAATTTTGCTACTGTGAATTTGATTTTAAATAGTGTGAGTAAAATAAAACATCTTTAACAGCTCGAAATTAGAAAATTAAGACATTTTAAAAATATAAGAAGTGGAGGAATCAAGTGCACCTAGCATAGCCCTATTTTTCATCATTGTTATGTATCTAAAATATATCAATTTCATCGTACAAATTCACAAGTTACAAACCTGATATTATTATTCTCATTGTCTCTTACTTTCACTAATCACTAGATGTAGTACCCTTATTCCTTTCAATTAATTAAACTAAACATAGTTTAAAATATTGTCTAGTTGTATTTAGCAAAACAGAAATTTTAAAAGCTCTAGACACTTCTTTTTTCTCCCGTAAATGAAAAAAATGATCTTATATTTGAAATTCTTTAATCTGACTATTTCAAATTTGCAACGCACATGACTCATTTATTTAAGAATAAAAGCGCTCTAAAAGTCATTCCTTTGAGATTTATGTGGCACTTTTATAGTAAGTGTAAATAGAATGATGCTTAATTAAAGAGTGAGTATATTAGAAGTGCCACTATTTATTGAAGATTAGTGTTAGAACCATAAATATGGGAAATTATAGAATTAATTGACTAATTAAATATGATAAAAATTTGATTCCCACCTTATATTTCTTTTCCTACCTCCAATTTAAAAAAGAAGAAAAAGAAAACCACGAATGAGAAAATTTTAAAGCTTGTAAATGGGGAAATTAAATATCTACCATACCTAGAATTAATCAAATACAATTTGAATAATTTCGTTGGTTTATTATCAAGGTTTGGTATTTTAATAAGACTCCAAAGTCGATGAGAATTGTGATGCAACTATTTATAAAATTCATAGAAATAACTCAAATTCTATATTTATAGATCAAACAATGTATTCCAAACTCAATAAACAAAATAAAAAACATATTACTACCTTTGTCATATTTTTGTTAAATTATTTGAATTAATATTTTGGTATGTATTTTTTCATCATAATAATATGCAAAAAATTGCAATTTTGTAGTACTTTTCATATAATTTTTGAATCTCTGACTATTCTGTTTAATATACTGAATTAATGTATTTTAATTTAAATTTGAAAAACATATTACTCCCTTTGTCATATTTTTCATTTTTATAGTCAAACTATATGAATTTTGATATGTATTTTTTCATCATATTGATATGCAAAAAATTACAATTTTGTAGTACTTTTCATATAATTTTTGAATCTCTGACTATTCTGTTTAATATACTGAATTTTAATTTAAATTTGAAAATTAGTCAAACTGACTTTCGAAAAACACAACATGACAAATAAACGTGGACGTAGAAAATATAATTCAGACTTGTAACCTTAAAAAATCTTAAATATATTCGCGATCCCATCGGGAACAACTCTCCTCCCATCATTCATGAGTATAATAAGCATCTAAAGATTGAATGAAAATGACAGACTATATCATATGTCTGTAAAGTGTAACCTAGTACCTATGTTACATCAACTTGCTAAGTATATTCTAAATTACATATATTCTATAGTTTAATAATTTAATTTCGTCCCATCGTTCATGGGCTCGATGCCATTAAACTTTATATTATTCTCACATCAAAACTTTTTCCTTAGGACATCATGCCCTAACTCTACAAATAAATTTTAAAAAATGAAAAATTACCAATAGTAGAAAGGTGAGAGTTAGGCACTAACATAATGGTCAAAAAAGAGTTGCAAGATGCCCATTATTCATTATTTTAATAAGTACATGAACTGGATTCTCTTTTTACAATTAAAATAAATAAATAAATGCAAAATATCAACATGTCAAAACATTTAATATTACAAGAAAAGGACAAGGGGGAATGACGCATACTCAACAAATTAAAAATATTTCTATGGCTTTTCAGAAAAATAAAATTGAAAGATGGAATGGATTCTGATGCACATGAAGTAATTTGTTTGATTTTTGATTTAATAAGTACACAGTAAATCACTACACAACAATCAAATAAAGCATATAATAAAAAATAATCGTAACGCCTGATTTGTATTAAAAAGAATTGAGAGATAAAATTATTTTTATTATCGTGTTTAATAAATTAAAATTTTATATGAAAATTTTATTGTTACGGTTTCTTGTTTGATTTTTTCAAATTCATTGGATCCATTCTTTTGAGTATTAAAAATTAGGATTTTCCTTTCTTTTATTTCGTCCTAAAGAGTCACTTGAACTAATTTAGTCGTATTTTCATGTTTCGATCCAACAATGTCCATTTTGTTATTAATCTCAATTGAATAATAAGTTTTTTTAGTTTCTTTTACATGTTTGATTGGTCAAAGTGTTTTGGAATATATTTTCTCCAGAAAAACAAATTCTTCTAAAATAGAAAAATGATTTCTCCGATGAAAATAGAAAAAATAAATTCTATTTGTCATATTTTACTTTGATTTATTCCGTCCAACGTCCAACGTCCCACCCCAATACCGCTCACTCTGACCCTCCCATCCCACCTCACAACCTAGATTATATATAAATGCTCTTTATATTGTGCTTTAAATTTACTTATGAAGTAAAAGAAAATAAGTAAGAAATTACTTATTAAGAAAATATTTTCCTCATCCCAAACACATCCTCTATTTTCCTTCATCCCAAACACATCCTCTATTTTTATTCTTCAAAGTTTTAGCCAGTATAATTTGTATAATCCTCTATTTTTTATTCTTCAAAGTTTTAGCCAGTATAATTTGTATAATCAATGTATACATCAAACAATGATTCTGCACTTACTTATTATACATTTTTCATACATTCAATATACACCGGAGAAAACTAACACCTTGCTTGGATGGTTGTTTTCTGTTGTATTATATTGTTAATTCAAATATAATATTTGTCTATTGTTTCAATTCATTATTAGGTGACAACGAAAAGATTCATACTATGTAACAATCGATTTGGTGTGATCATGTTATTACCTTAATGAGAAAAATAATTTTTTCTGATTTTATCTTTATTTATTAGAAGAATGGAATAATCATACTTTATCTTTCATAATAGCTTTACCTCTTAAGCTGCTTAATTTTCTTGTAAGTTTATCACTCAAATTATGAATTGTGACATTATGTAACGACAAAATACTATACAATTTATTTAAACAGTGTATTTAGTAAAACAATATATATATAATACGATATATTATTAAACAATACGTAACAACCATTCAACGAAGTGTAAGTATACATAGTTATAGCTATTTCAACAGCTACAATATTAAAGAGAAAAAAAAGGAGGAAAAACCAGTAAAATCAAAGAAATAAAAAAACAAGAATGTGGTGATGTGCTTTGCAATATAATTATTCAATAATTAAATAAGTTTAGTTTAATGCCTTAGCTTTATTAGCTCTTAATTAAGTGGGCTGACCTAATATCTTTATGCCTTGCTAGTGAAGAAAAGTTTTTGTTGTACTTATAAGAAAAGTATGATCGTTTAGGGTCACCAAAGGTTATTAAGTTAATTTATTAATTTTTAAACTTTTTTTATTTTGTGTAACTTTTGGACCACCATGCTTTTTTTCATACTCATCATTCTCATCCAAAATAAAATTAGGTCTCTTACATCACATGTAGTTTACGTACACATAAAATTTGCCATATCAATTTATGGTTGACTATATTAGCTATGCTATTTATCAATCATTTCTAATTAATTTATCGCTAAAACACTCTAGATAACTGAATTTTCTTATGATCCATCGCCAAAGCTAAATGAGATTATCATATTAACATTAGTCATTTGGTGATTAGCTAAGAAATTTTATTTATCGCTAATTTCTCATTTTCTAGTAGTGCATACGTATGAGACATAATGAATTAAATATATATATTTAGTGACCATGGTTAAATGAGAAAAATCTATGTTCTAACAACACATCAACGTCATGCATGCATCTATTATTTTATATGTTCCATGTAATTACGTTTTTGTTGAAGGTCGGAGTATGATAATCAATCTCATCTAAAAGCTTATACGCTTATTTTTAATTTTCATTGACCAATTAGCATATTCATAAAAATTATTTTTTAAAAACAATCATTAATCTGATTTTATTTGTATATAGCAGAACAATACTTGTAATGTGAAAATTGATTAAATTACGAAAAAACAGATGATTATTAGTAGCACATAATTAAAAGGTCAGTAAAATTTTATGACGATTGAATTAAATATTTCTATTTTCAAGTGCTACCTAAAAATAATACAATACACGTAGTAATGCTTGTCATAATCATGCAAGCAAACTAAGCATATTATTTGGTTTCCACTTCATATAATATAATATTATTAATTAAGTCTTTTCAGGTAAAAACCTTGTTGCTATTTTTATAATTCCAAAAATTAAAGACAAAATAAAGACTTAAGGCTTAAAATTCCTTTTAATATAATTTTCATCTCTGCTATTAGATATTTTAACTAACTTTAATTATAATATGGATATACATAGATTTCTAATCCTTCTCCTTTAAGGTTTCGTAAGTACACCTAATATACGTCATTTTCAATAAGAAAGCTTACTAATACAAATATAATTAATTATGTATATGTTATGAAACTTTCATTTAATCATTTTAGTATGTTTAGGAATCCATGATGTCATGGACTTGTGGATAACTTAAGACATATATAGTTTTTATATTTATAATATGAAAATTACGTAGCAATATATCCAACTTACATAAATAATATTTAACATCACATGCATGAAAGTGAGTGACGTTGAAAGTGTCTATTGACATAAAATATTTTTTTTTCTTTCTTGTATATAGATTTGGGATCCAAATGAAAATTCTTTTCCTCCACGCATTAAAACATTATAATTGCAAAAAAAAAAAAGGACAATCACATCAATTTGCACTAATACGACAATACATGTATGTTCCTAAGAGTCCGTTTGGATTAGTGGATGAAAAGTAGTTGATAAATACGTTTTAAGCTAAGAAAATTGTTTTTGAGTTTTGATATTGAGATTGGTTTTATCAGTGAAGTTATTAATTTTTAAAGAGCGTGATATTTTCATTTAAAAACATAATATGGCAGAGAGAAAATATAACTTTTACTTATTTAATTATATTTTTAACTCGTTTCTTCATATGGGGCGTAATATATTTTTTTCAGAACAATTCTTTTTTAATTAATTATAGATGACACTGAACGAGTTCTCAAGTACCATATTAACACGTACAACAATCTCGTCTAAAAATGTATATAAGTAGTAAGAGAAGACACAATTCAAATGTATTTTCAACTATTATGTATTTGAGTTCAAATATTAAAATATTGAAACTCTAATACATAAAGGTTGAACCGTTAAATTTAAATTTTAGTATTTATGTATGCCAATATTCTCCGACTCCACTTACGAATGTATAATCGAATAAATATCATTGTTGATGTTCACTAAAATAATGTACAATCGAATAAATATCATTGTTGATGTTCACCAATAATTTTAATATTTGGATCTAAACAAAATATGAAAATGTGTGGAGCTAGAGAATAGCTTTTTTCTTACCAAAGTTTAGAGACATAGAAAGGGTACATAAAAGCTTAGTCATAACAGCTAGCAGAAATTGTGATCATAAGATATTCTTGAAATTAATACTACAAGGACCAAGTGCATGAGTTATGCCAGCTGCAAAATATATCCCTTTTTTCTATTTTCTTAGACCTCTTATCTTTTTTTAACTAACTAACCTACTTACTTTTTTTTTATTTAGTTCGATGTTTAATATTTATGTTAAATTTTAATTAAATTTAGATTTATATAGAAAGTCTTAAGTAAAACACTTTATAACAAAAGTAATTTCGTATCTAAAGAAACTTGAACCTGAAAAACTTAACGCTCTACTCAAAATTTGTACCAAAACAACAAAAATGCTTTTATATTAAGACGAAATTAAAATTTTGAATTTTAGAATTTTAGATATTAGAAAAAGAAAACCATCCCATTCTTGATAAATTAATTAAGTTGTTTAGCACAAATATGAAATTTCCTTAAAAGCTATAAGGCTTTGCCAAACTAAATACTAGCTTCGCCCGAGGCTTTTTTTTTTCTTAAGGATTTTATTTAATAATTAAGGTTCATTCATACAGGGGAGGAGGTAAAGATCAAAATTTTTTTAGTGAAAAATTATATTATTTATATATGATTAAAATAATTTTATATGTATATATAGAAGATGTCGAACCCCCTTCAGCTGCTTCATGTGTTTATTTCTACAGATTTTGATCCCCTTATTAAAAATTCTGACTCCACCTCTGCATATTCTATATGAGACCATTCCTTTAAGCATCTCTTTCAAAATAATTCGTAACATGGTAAGTGTTAAAGAATGACAAAAAGTCCCACATCGGTGATTAATGAAATGGGTAGACTCCTTATAAGGCTTGGGCAATCCTCTTCCCTTTGAGCTAACTTTTGAGGTGTGAGTTAGACCTAAGACCTAATTTCACATGGTATCAGAGCAGGGCCCGTCTCACCCGATGTTGGGGTCCCCAAAATTAAAATTGCTCACGTACCAGATGCTAAGCACTAGGCGTGAGGTGGGGTGTTAAAGAATGACAAAATGTTCACATCGGTAATTAATGAAATGGGTAGACTCCTTATAATGCTTGGGCAATATCCTCCTCGCTTTGAACTAGCTTTTGAGGTGTGAGTTAGGCCTAAGACCTAATTTCACATAAGGAAATGCTTCGAAAATATAGACATAATTTGAAGTCATAACTGAATTCTTTCTATATTCCGTTATTGCATCAACTACTCTATTAGCCTCCTCGGAATATGATCCAAATGATAGTTCTTCATAAGCCCTCAAATAATGACATGAGCAATTCTTTTTATATATATAAAAAAAATCTTCTTTTTATATTTAAAATCTAGTGAAATAAGCCCTCAAATTGGAGGGTTGCTTTTTCTAAAATTATATGTTTAGGGTAGGTCACCACTGTTGTAATGTCTACTCACATCACATGGCCAAGGAGCTTAGGATCAAAAGTTAATCAAATATTACTACAAAGTTTCTCTTACAGAGCTAGAAAAAAAATTCAAAGAATTAGTTTAAATAGTTATTTATTCAATTAATTAAATTTAAAATAGTGTACCAATATACAAAATGTGTATAATTTATAATAATAATACTATAGAATGTATAATATATATTTCGGTAAAAAATAAATTAAACCATAAATTAATCCGAGTAAAAAATACTAGTTATTTTTCATGTCAATGATGGGTACGTAGGTAAACATATAGCCGACAAACTAAAAAGTAATGCATTAGTGGAAGATGATTTCATTTCTGCTAACTTTATTTCGATGGTTTTCTTCTTGAATTTTTAATTAGTTGACAACATTGGATATATATGTACATATAATCACCAAAGAATGTGATGAGGTGAAATTTTACTAATTAATATCTAAAATGTTTGAAAAAAGTGTTGAATAGATTGCTACTATTTTAATAATTGAAAAAATAAATATTAGAAGATCAAATTGATTTTAAAATAAATATTATAACTTTATATTTTTAAAAGTTAGAAAAAACAGACTTTAAATAAAAAAGAAATAATGCACAAGTGTCTGAAATTTCAGAGACCCATTTATACTATTTTAAGATCGTATTATTCCTGAATTGTTTTATTAATAATTTTCTATCTTTTTGGGCCTGGTTGACTTTTTTTTCCAAGCTAATACCACGTAGGCCGAAAAGAGGTAGAAAATTACTTATAAAATAAGTTCAGCGAGTAACAGAACCTTAGTATAGCATAAGTGTGCCTCTGGAATTTTGGGCGAGGGAATACTTATGTATTTTCTCAATAAAAAATAAATAAATTGCAATTTGGCTTTATATCTTCAATGATATTGATATTGATCCACCCTTTTAATGATAAATAAATTGCAATTTATCTTTATGTCTTCAATGATATTGATATTGATCCACCCTTTTAATGAGCATGTGGAATGTAAATTCAAATTAGTTTGATATTACAAAAAATATATCGAACGCATTGAGTGAGAAACATGAACGAGTATTTATTAAGTAGTATTTTGTATGTTTAAGAATACTACTTGTTTTACTTTCCTTCAAGTTTAATGTTCTTGATTTTTTTGCAAAAAGTAACCTATAACATGTTTAAGATTATAATATAAAAACGTATTTTGATATATTCTATAAATGTTTTATTAAATTTATTATATTTTCAAGTTTTTTTATTTTTTAAAAAATTTGATCTGTGTCAAATTAGAACAATACAAACAAATCAAAACTACTCCTGACTCCCTCCCTACATTCTTACTTGTTCAGTATTGACTTGACATATTCCTGAAAATAATACATAAAATGTCAATTTTGCTATGTTATCTTTTGAATATAATAATTTATTTATTTTGAAAAAAATGAATTGAAAAAATAACTATAATTGATAATAAGGATTAATTAAAAAAAATTAAGACCACGTTTATTTAGAGAACAAATTACTCGAAATTAGTTGTCTCAAGATTATTATTTCACCTTAGAACAAAAATAAGCAGCTAGCTATAATTCTGGGAGACTTTATCTTAATTTTTAAACATGGGATAGATTAATCCCACAGTAATTATTTCCGAAATTAGTTACTCCTCTTATCCTTCATATATACTAAATAAGCCCTAAGAGGGTTCATCGATATAAAGATAGGATAAACAAAATTATCCTTAGTATATAAATGGAATATCCTATCCATATTATAGTACAATGATTGAATAAATCATTCAAAATTGATTAATACCTATAATCAAATACATGATAAAATACATATTTTGAAATTAATCTTTTGTTCATACCAAACAATCTTAGAGTACTAAATTATCTCTTAATTTTCTAAACTAGCTAAATAAAAAGTGATATAAGAAAGTATTTTTTCTGCTATATATACTTTCTTCATGTTAACTTATCCAAATTTTATTTTATTTTTTTAAAAAAAACAAATTAAAATAAAGGGATGAATATCTTTGACATGATAAACTCGTCCGTACAATTAGGTAAAGAGATAGCACTAAAATATAAAATTAGACTGCCTGATTAACCGACAGCAACAAAGGGAAACACCATTGAGTATGTTGTCGATTCAATGTCCATTTTAATTAATTATACTAGATCATTTTATATATTACTATATATGAGGAACAAGAGAATTTTTTTTTGTTTAGTTAGTTTTGGAGTAACAATTTATAAAAACTATGCAAATTTTGGTTAAGAAATGCTAAAATTATATCCTTAAATTATTGATGTGGTGAGCAAAAAGTTTACAAGTAAATTTTTTTTACTAAATATGAGATATATTCCAAAAAGTAACCCAAAAAAAATGAATGCAATTGATAAATTAATGCCTAAACTTAGCCATTGTGCTTTAAAGAAAAAAGGAGACATGTACGAATAATAAAATTTAGTTAGAGTAGATCTAGATAGATTTAAATTTACGATTATTATTATTATTATTATTATTATTATTATTATTATTATTATTATTATTATTATTATTATTATTATTGACATCCATTGAGTATCTAAATCCCAAGCATATCGTAGTTTCAAAGGATCACATCATTTTAGGAAGGGTTTGCTATTTATCCATTCTTATTTTATTGCTTTATTAAGTTTTTAAGACACGTCTCAAGTTAATTGTTACTTTCATAGAGACTCAATAAAATAGAAATATGTGATGGATACTATTTAAAGTCATTTTCTTAGCTTATTGTGGGTATACTGCTATGTTTTGCCGTTGTTAAACATATGTTTATATTATTTATATTCTTCTTTATTTCCTTAATTGATATTATCTTAATTTTAACCTGCATAATTTGCTTAAGTAATTATGATAAAGGAAACTCGATAAACTATCATATCCATAAGGTATCTTCGATGTGATTCCGTGTAATCATATCCCTATTGCGTTAGCATAGGAGGCGATCAATTATTATTATTTATATATATAAAATATATTTTCTGTCTTATTTTATGTGATATTTTAAATCACGGGATCTAAATAAATTTTATTTTAATAGTAAATTTTAAATTTTCAATTATTATAAATTTCATTAAAAAATATTCGATTTAAAATTAAATCATTTGATCAATGGTTTTGCCACTTCATTTACTATAAAATATATAGCACTCAATATCTAAACTAAAGAAAACGTTTCTCTTACAAATAAATCAATAAAAAGTCCAATTACACGGTTTGACTGGTATGACGTAAATAGCCTTTTAAAAATATTTTTGTTAGATTTAAAATGGTTTGTTGGCTTTCTGATGTCGTCTGCAACACTGTTTCATTTAATTTTATCATTTAATTTCATGCCTTCAATCATGCAAAGTAGAAGGGATATTTTTGTCAATAATCCACAAATGCGTGGAGAAATGAATTATATAAATATATGCACATATTTAACGGTGAAATCAGAATTTTTAATAAATTTTTTAAAAATAAATATATCAATATTTTTAATATATATCTACACAAAATTAATTTAATCATATATAAATAAAAAAATTATTTGAATAAATCCCTCAATTCTATCTGACTTCGTTACTATCTGCTCCATCACTTCCCAGAAATTTCAAGTGGCTTGGCTGGGAGGCTGTGATGTTCGATAATATATGGACATGAAACATAGATTTTGACTCTTAAAAATACATGGAGAAATTATTGGACTTCTTCTTTATTTTATTTATTGATTTATTTGTTTCTAAAAAAAAATGTAAAGTCAAATTTGGTGAAAGGAAGCTGTCCTTGTCAAAAAATATATGGGAGAATCCTTTCTTATTTTCTGTCTATTTGTAGCTTTGTTAAGGATATATTGAAAAATAACAAATTAATTTTGTTTTTATTTTGGGAGCAAAATGATAAAATCGACGTGTCCTTGTTATAATTACTTATTTATATGCGCGCACTTCAAAACATCCTCACCAATTTTTATTTTTTTTTATCTTTTTACGGCTATATTAACTCGATCATTTCATTTTTATTTATCGATTGTATTATATATATATATATATATCATTTAGAGAAAAAAATATATTTTTACTTATTTTATTTTTAATATTAGATTATTTTTTGGACAAATTATATAAATACACATCTTTCCATTATCCTCTATTACTTTTTAAAAAGTTTAATTTTTTTTATTTTAAATGTATCTGAGCTGCAAATTAATATATCTGAATCAATATTTAATGATTTGAGCTTCATATTATGTATCCAAACTAGTTTTTAAAGTATCCAATCTAATTTTTAATGTATTTGAGCTACATGTTAATGTATCCATAACGGTATTTAATGTATCCGTAATAATATTTGATGTATCCGAGCAACATATTAATGTATTCATTTTTTTTTAATTTTTAAATGATTAATGCAATTAGAAACTTAATACGAATAGATGTAATTTCATATTAAAACTATGAAATTTATGTAATTTACATTTTTTTTTAAAAAATAAATTAAATTATATATCAATTGATATTAATATCATTATATGACATTTATATTAGTCAATAATTTTTATGAGACATGAACAATTTTAAGTAGACAAGTAAAGGCGAATAAAAGAAGTATAGTATGTAACACAAGAATGGGAATACCACATTGGAATAATTTCATTCCTTTGAACTTTTCCATTCTTTGTTTCTTTTCTTGTTTTTCCGACATCATCATATAATTGTAGACAATAAAAATTGTGTTGGATTGAAAGTAATTTTTTTAGGATAGCTAAATAATCAGAAAATTTGTTCACAAAATAAAAAAAAATTACTTCTAAAATAATTTTTTTCATTTTAATTAAAAGATATTAAAATTAAAATGATAAAAAATATTTCTAAAAAAAAGTAAATTAGTATAGTTAAAATGCAATTTTAACTAATTATGGCCATGTTTTAAATTAAAAATTTTGAGAACTTTCTTTTAAGTAGAGTAGGTTTTATTTGTACTCAGACATAAATCTAAACTAACGAAGTTTAAAATAAATATCGAGCACGAAACGTAAATAATAATTTTTAAAAAAAACATAGTTGTACAATTCAAGTGGTGCAAAAAAGCACATAACCCCCACACCCCCAACACCCCACCCCCTCTCTCCCCTGTCTATGGAACTTTTAGAGCACTACAAATACACACCGACCCCTTCACTTATCCTTCATTCAATCTTCTATCTTCTCCTCTTCTCTCCTTCTTAATATCAATCAAACAAACAAAAAAACTCAATATTCTTGAATTTCATCACTCACCATGTCAACTATAGTATATCAAGACATTTTACAACCATCACAAATCATTGAAACAACTACCCTTAAGCTAAAAATCCCATCTTCAATTGAATTTGGAAATGTTAAAGAAAAATGCAATTATCAAGTTACAACAAAGAAGTCTTGTACAACAACAAATCTTGATTGTGGTGGTTGGAGTTCTCTTCAAAATCTCTCCAACATTTCTAAAGAAAGTGGAATCTACGTCCACCCTTTATCGAAAAAATGTTCATATTCATCGAGACTCAGTGAAAAAAGCCTTCAATTGTGTACTGAAAGTCTTGGTAGTGAAACAGGGACTGATATTATTGACGCAAATATCTTCTCATTCTCTTCTTCATATTCAAGAATCGAAAAATCACCATCAACAACCTCATCAACAACAGCAATTAATGACGATTATATGATGACGTCGTCATCGTCAAGAAATAACAGGGTGAATAGTAAAAGAAGTAATAGTAGTGTTAATAAGAAATTTCCACCTCCATTGACAACAATAAGAGGTTTGAATTCCGTACAATTTAAACCCCATCGTGAAGATGGTAGGTTAATAATCAAAGCTATTGAAGCCCCATTAACGCATAATTATCTTCAAGCTGAAAGAAGCAATGGACGACTTAGGCTCTGTTTTTACAAAAATGAAATCTCTTCTTCAAATTTCGACGAAAATGAAGAATTAGATGAAATTGAAGACGAAACTGACATGGTCATCGAAGAAGAAGAAGAAGAAGAAGAAAATACAGAGGAAAAAGAAGAAGAAAGTGATTTGTACAATGTGAAAAGGGACATAGATGGAAATAAATTTGATGTTGAGGGTGAAATGGGAAAAGAGAAATGTCAAAGGCTAAGCAGATGCAAAGAAAGTGGAAAAGGAAACAAAGTTTTTGGTGGTGATTGGAGAAAGGCATTACTGGTGGCTACTTCCTAATTATTATTTTTTTTTTAATTAAAACTTTTATTTTTCAATTTACTTAATTTTAGTTGTTTTTTTTTTGACATTTCCATATATTTAATATGGTTTTGTTTTCTTTTTCTCCTTTTAGAGTACCAGTTTTTTTTTCTTCTAATTAAATTCTAAATGTTTTTGCCAAAGAGGACCATTCATTAATGGTCTGACTGTATAAAACTTTTTTCTTGGGCTGAATTTTCTTCTTTGTTAGAAATAGACAATTTAAAAGATTATTATTAGTATAATATTTAATTTAAATTAGTGAAAAATTTGATCACATGAAGATTCATAGCCAAAAAAAAAAAAAATTCAAAATGATTTTTCACCTATAGAATAGATCTCAAATGCTTAAGTAAGCGATGGGCAAGAGACAAGAGTATATATATATTTTTTATAAATGTTATTATTGTTATATGAGATCCAAATAAAGTTTGTATTTTAATTTTTTTTTAAAAATATAGAATAGTATAACATTTCTATTAGTAGAAGAATAATTTCTAAGTTTTTATTTAATTGTCATCAATTTAGGTTCTGTGCACCTTAAGAAATAAGGTAAGTTTATTATTGCACCCTTATTTGGTGTTATCTTGAAGTCAATTTTTCAATAAATTAACATGAATTGATTTACTTTGATTAACTAATATGAGCAATGAACATAAATTACTTAGTTTTTTACGTTGGTCAAATATATATTTTCAAGGTTAATAACTTTTTCAAATGTTAAAGTAGGAAGAATAGTGATATTTATGCATTGATTTTGGAAAATGATAATCACTCTATCTATCTAACAATAATTGTTCATTACTATTGATTTGACACACCCATTATGAAACAATAAATAACGTTTTGTTCCTTTTTTACTTGTCCAATTTTGACCTTTACTTGTCCTCTTTTACTTGTTATTTTTGACAAATCAACAAAAAACAATTTTTTTTACCTATTATACTTTCAATTTATTCAGAGAGTTAATATTTTTGAAAAATGTAGGACCTCTTTAATGAGTAAATTGATTTTGGATATAATGATAAACTCACTATGTTGATTATATTCTTAATACGTGTGTCAAATGAAATATAAATAAGTTAATAAAGACAGAAAAATATTAAATAGCAAGAACAAAATAGACACAAAATAATAAATTATTTTTAATTTTCTAAACTAGATAAATATTAGTGAAAAACTATTTTAAGTATAGAAAATAAGTAAATTTGACATAAAGAATATTAAGAAACACATATTTTTAATAAGGATAACATGTAAATAAAAATAAATGGAGTAATTTTGTTTAAATTATAAGTACTCCATAATGTTTTTTGTGCAAGAAGGGAGTGGGTTGTAAGCTTGTGGTTGGTAGTTATTATGGTTGTTACTTATTAGATATAGCCTATCAAAAGTTTCACAAACTTCTATAAAGTCTCTTGCATGTCATCCTTTTGTTAGCAAAGTGAAAAAAAAAAAAGAGTAACAAATGGTAGGCTGTACAATTGTAAATGGGAACAAGAATGATTAAATTAAATTGCTTAATTTAGAAGTGGCCTTAAAGATAATTTTGGTCATTAGATGCACATGCCCCAATCCACCACATTTAATTTTAGGTACATCATATGTAGATTTAGACTTTATATTGTGACATGATAGAATGTATTAGGAAAAATATTGTATGTTAGTTATGATATTATTTAAATTAAATATTAAATAAAAAATAATTTTGTATTGTTAATATCTATATTAATAGTAATATATTTGAGTCAGTATTATTATTACATACTTTATTAAATATACGTTAAATAATTATAATTATAATGCGGATGCTCTAATCATATTCTCTCAAGAATTAAAAGAATCAAAGTAGTATGATTTAAGGTTGAAAATCTTAATATTGCTCAATCAATACACTTTCTTCTGAAAATCTTAATAAGAATTTACTGACATTCATTTACTTATAATATTTTTGTGTGTTTAATATTGTCCAACTTACACGTTTTTCTACAAATCCAACTAAACTAATAGTACTTTTTACTAATTAAAATAAAAATATCACTAAATTTATGGTGGGTCACTCAGAAAATAAATAGGCTGTTAATAAAAGATGATAAAAGCATCCAAAGGTGTGATAAAAATAATGCGGTGAAAAATCACGAGGATTTAGGCTATGCAACTTCTTCCTACAATTTAATAAATTAAGTTACTCGATACTTATAATACTGATGATGTGATAGACAATAATAAATTCAAAATTTGAAATTTCTTAGTTTCTGAAGTAACATTAGTTAACATATTTTAATAATAATTGATCAATTCATAATGAATATTTTAATATATATGCGATGTATAAGCAAAAGCTAGTACTACTAAGTTCTTATCGACCTATAACTACCACACTAAATCCACTACTATTAGCATTTACTTCTAGACTTATTCTAAGTTGAATCAGATATCACGATTATATATGGAAAAGTGTGGATGGTGTCACTTTCTCTTTTTATGTTGGAAATAATATAAGGGTAGGTGTAAAAAGTCAGCAAATGGATGCATAAATTGGGGAATCTTAGCCACCATTTAGTCTGTTAAATTGCCAAAAATCCATCCACCAAACATGACAAAAATGAATGTTAATTAGGAAATGTCAAATCGAACATAAACGATAACATGTCTCATGTGAATTTCAATCTTCAAGTGTATATGCTCTAAATTTCATGCATTCATTTTTTGGAACAATCTTTGTTTACATATATTTATAATCACTATAATATAAATTTATAAGAACAAAAAAAAAATCTTTAAATTATGTAAATTAAACAAAAATACCCTTAATCAATAAGTTATTCTTAAAATGTCTTTGTCGTTTAAATTTATTCCAAAAATATTCATTTTATTCCTAATGAGCCAAAAGTACTCATTTCAAATAATATTTTTTTAGTTTTAACAATGTTATTTTTACTATTGGCAATACTTATCGAGGAAAGTAATAGGCCTAAAAGAAAAAGTATATGCTTTTCCCTATTAATTAATTAGGTAGTAAATTCTGCAATGTTTAAGATGGTATATGGATTGACTTAAAAGTGGATTAAACCTATTTTTAAATCAGTTTTCAATTTTTGAAAGTGTTTGACAAATAGAAAAAATAATTTAAAGTAAGTTAAAATTAAGTTAAAATAAGTTATAAATGTTCGACAAGATTAAAAATAAGTTAAAAATCAAAAGTAGGTCTCATCTCCCTTTACTACTTTTTATTTTCTTAACTTAAAAAAGTTATTTACATTAACTTTTTTTTGGAGAAAATATGCAAGTACCTCCTCAGCCTATGCCTAAAATTCTAGAAACATACTTATATTATTCTAAGGTTCTATTACCCCCTGAACTTATTTTATAAGTGATTTGTTACCTCTTTTCGGTTTACGTGGCACTAGCTTGAAGAAAAAAATTAATCAGCGTTGAGCCCACAAGATAGTGCCACGTAGGCCAAAAAAGGGTAAAAAATCACTTATAAAAAAGTTTAGGGGGGGGGATAATAAGACCTTTGTATAGTATAAGTGTATCTCTGAGATTTCGGACATAGATTAAAGGGGTTATACATTTTGTTTTTTAAATGTAAAACTATGTTGCTAGTGAGACTTGAACATGCAAACACTAACTCAATTATATATGATCTCGAGAACCATATAAGGGGTCAAAATCTATTAAATTACAATAATTATTATGCTAGGGATGTTCAAAATATATTATCTAATTACGTTATATATATTTAATTTATACGTGTGATATTTTTTCGGACGAAGGGGACCCCCTCACATTCACATGGCTACGCCCCTGAGTGCTGCCACATATTATTTTATGTCTTCTTTGAATTTCAGAAAAAGTTATACAAAATTGTACAACTATTCAAAATAATCTTAAAAAGTCACAAAAAAATGTACGTTTCTTCAGAAAGTTATTGAAAAAATTAAAGGAAAATATTTCTTACATTTATGTTCTGAAAGGTAAAAAAAATAAAATAAAGTAAGATCTCCTACAACTTTTTGCAGAACGTCATTTCTTGTCCAAAATCTTTTATAATTATTATCACAACTTTCTTTGCTTAAACATAACGATTCAAATGAAAAGATAAAAAAAAACATCCGACAATTTCCTTTTATATTCTTTTTCCCTAACAGTCAAACGAAAGTGGTGCAATGTCAAATAATATTGGAGGCATAACTACTCTATATTCTCTATATTCTAAATCGGAGCGGAGCTAACGCGTTCAAAAGTGAAATTATAATTTTATTTTTTTGAATTTTTATTTTATGATAATGTTTTTAGATGATGATCGAATTTTAAATTTAATATGTTGATTAATTTACTAACAATAATATATACACTGTGAACAATTTCTAAATTTAAAAAATTTGATCGAATCTAATAACTTTAATTTTTTTTTCTTTGAAAATTAAGAATTATGACTATCATGATTGAAATTTTATTTAATTTAACATGCAATATTGTTTCACGAAATGTAAAAGAATGATAATAATTTTTAGGGGTCCCAAAATAGCAAAAATAACAATAATAAAACCTAGCTAAAATATATAATTGTACGGACAAAATGTGAAAAGAATTTAGAGTAACATATATACTTTAGTGATAGAGACAAGATATCAAACATAAAAAGATTCTAACTATGGAATAAAAAGTGGACCTTTTTATCTCAGACTTTTCAAAGTTAAAAGCAAGAAAAAATTGATGCCAAATTGGAAAATTTTGTGAAATTTAAGTAAAAACAACAAGTGAATGCCGCCCCATACACATTATTTTCAAGAAATTAAAGGTATCATGACAGACCAAACATAATTGTCACATCATCATCATCATCAAAATTTGACCTAGCTACCTAGCATAATTTCTTTGAAACTTTAGGAGGAAGGTTGTTTAATTTGATTATTTTCTTTTTGGGAAATACTTTCCAGAATTTATAAAGTATACATATAACAATTTTAGATTCAATGTCACTAAAAAAATATCAGGAATATATACAAAGACTGTTAATTATCATTAAAAATACATATTTAAAGACAATTGAGCTATTGTCATTAATTGATTGTCGATAAAGATAATTTTTTATATAGTGTTAATAGCCTGATGAATTTGTAAAATTGTGCCCATTGTGTTAAGATACAATTTCAAGTAACCCAAATTTTGCATTTGCCAACCCCAAAATCAAAATCGGCCTCAAATTAGATGTTAAGTTTTGAACGTGAGGTAAGATGTTTAAGAGTTACAAAAATCTTACATTGATGATTAATGAGATGAGTTGACTGGTTATAAGGCTTAGGCAAATTATTCCTTCCTTTAAACTAATTTTGAGGTTTGAGTTAGTCTCAAGACCTTGTTCGATAATAATAGATCCTATAATTAGTGAATTAGTCTATTCGAATCTAAATGTAATGATTTTATAAGACGACAAGATCTCACTAAGTTTGATTGTTAGTGCAAATGATTGTTTCTTATCCTAAAAGGATGATGTATATTTCGAATTATATATATATATATATATATATAATATATATATATATATATTATTATTATTATTATTATTAATTTTTTTTTTTTTTTTTTGCAAAAGAGCTTAATTCTATAAGTGGACTTCTATTAGAAAGAAAGTTAGTATTAAGCGTCATCATCTGAATGAAGGCAAGTTATACTTATGAAATATTGTGAGATTTTTGGCAAAATCATTCTTCAACTATAATTCAAATTTAAACTACATCTCTAAAGTATAATTCTTAGCAGAAAATATTATTTAAATATTCAAAAGTGAAATTGCTCTACTTTAATTTATTCGAAAACTAACAGATCCACAAAAGTAAAGTCATTCCTTCAAATTATTATTCTTAGATATGTCAAAAATGCTATCATGAATTTTTTCGATAATTAGGTTTAGCATTGTGCAAAAATTTTTAACTTGACAATTTTTCCATTTATTTTTCATGTAGTTTGATATTAAAAAATACTATTAGTTGAAATATGTTTCTTCTCAATTGAATATGTTAGAAGCGACGTGTATTGGAAACTTCGCTTCTAATAATGTAAAATGAAACTCAATGCAAAACATAATCAATATTTTGATTACTTCATTGACCCAAAAATTTATTGACTAAAATACAGCTTGGTTATGAAAAGAGTAAAGATAATTAAACTCCAACTTCATTCTGTTATTAAATGAGAAAAAGAGCAGATCATATACGTACTCTCACAACTTTCAAATGTTTTTTTCTGTTTCCATAAGCAATAATATCTATGATTTAAAAAAAATCAGGAACTTTTTATAGCAAGTAACGAAATTATGCAGGAGGATGAAAATTGTTCACCTTTAAATACTTGAAGAATGTCTTTTGCTAAGGATAATACTTTAAGGATGTAATTTAAGTTTGGGGTATAGTTGAAGGATGTTTTTAGCCAAAAACTCGAAATATTATCGTTGGAATGTATATGTCATCAATGTGATGTAGTACCAGGTCAAACTTTCGGATGAGCAATCGTAAATAAACAAGTCAGTCAATCAATAGAAGCAAAAAGTTTTATGTGGAAATTTTCTTACTCAACGGAGTAAAATCACGATTTGTTACACATAATTTTCAATTGTTTTTACTAATTACAAGCAAACGTGAATACAAATTTTGACTACAATAATGAGACTAAACTCTTAATCTCACACTAAGTAATATATATCTCTATTACTTAATGAGCCAAAATAATGCATCAATTTCCCAATATAAGCATTTAACAACACATAAAAATTGCTCTACTTCAGTCTATTAGATCCCTTGTTGTATGTGTTCTTTGATGATTGATTTTTGAAAAGACCCACTCTCTCCTTTTGGAATGAATATATAAAAGTTGTTTGTTTTGTTGAATAAATCAATGACCAACAAGAGTTATTTACCAATTGACAATCTCGTCCACTTCTATTGGTAAAATACGTTAACCTGCTTATCAACGATAGATCAGGTCTATACATATATAAGGATCATCAAAATATCTAGAACACAACAATTATGATTATCATATTATAATGAAAATTTTAATTCTTCTTATATTAATTAGCAACTTGTGTAAACAAAATATAAAAATCTTTGACAAATATAGGTTCGTTCCTTAAGAGCTTGCATTCCAACACATTGAGAAAAAATAGACCATTAAATATTAATAAATCATTAATAAGCTGGAGAATTTTTTTTTGATTTGTTTGAAATATTTTCTCATTCCCCTTGTTGACGAAGCACAATTTGGAAGTCCCTTTCAACACTAAAAATGTATCCACTTAAGAAGTAATAGCACTAATTAATATTTGAAAAATATTAGTATACATATATTTTTATGAAAGAATCATACCTGACGTAATATTATTTAGGACTATAGCAAGTTTAAACAATTTGTCAATTGGAAAATAGAAGGATAGAGTTGATATATGAAGTTAATATTCTAAGAAACATATCATATTTATTATCATTACTTTGAAAATCATGTGTTAATATTATCTTCAATCAAGTCAAAGTGCTAAAAAACTTACAAGAAGAAATGATGAAAAAGTCAATAGTAACACATGTACAAAGTTGCTCGAAAAAGTTCAACCTTTTTTTTTAAAGTATTGAATTATATTACGAATTTACATAGTATATTCATTATATATATATATATAAGTTAATTAAAAGAGATATTTATTATTTTTGAGACGGAAAAATTATTTTTTTTAATAATAAATAGTAATAAACTAATAATATATACCATTTTAGCTTACATAGCAAGTTGCCATTTAAAGTGCTGTACCCAAAGTTAAAGATAAGAAAAGAAGAAGAGGAATATTGGCTGGCAAAATATGACAGAGCTAGATTGATTGAGTATCTTCATCAACTTTTATAAGATCCCAACATATATTATATATATATATATATATATAGCAAAAGAGTAAGGTAACGTACATGTGATTGCTCATTCTAATCAAATGTACCTCTCACCGTACTATATATCTTATCTATCTCTTGAACCAATTAATATTCTACCTTCTCCTTTTGTAACCTATTTTCTTCTAACCCTACGTGATTCGTAAATCAATGATAAAGTCAGATATTTTAATAAAATAATATTGTGTTATAGAGATACAAATCTGAAACTTTTAACTCCAATCGAACACCAATTATTATTGCGTTAAAAGTGTAGTTTTTACTAAGAAAATATATATTCTTTAAATGCTAAATTTAACATATGTATACTCTAACGAAGAGCGTTCTGTTAGACACTTCGGAGTGGCTATAAATCCGATCCGCCCCTACTCACAAGTACGTATAATTTATCATATATAAAACAAATCAACCTGAGATTTGTTTAATAATTAATATAGACTTTAAAAAGAAAATATAAAATATAATATCAAGTCAAACGATATCACATAAAGTAAAGTGAAGAGAGAAGTATTATAAGAACAAAAAATAAAATATACACATGAACAAAGAGTGTTGTATTAGTTGATTGTCATTAGATATAATATCACTATAAAATTTAGAAATATATAAAGAGCGTTAACCATATCTAAAAAATATATTTAGAGACGATCAAACTATTATCGTTAATTAATCGATTACTAAATTATTGATACAAAAATTAAATACAAACAACTATGTCTTACCTGGAATCGAGAAGTAATCAAGACAATTTTTTAACTTTAAATATTTATTTCCAACTTGCTTTTCTAATTTAATTTTGAATGAAATACTTCCCTTTTTTTTTGTGAATTTTTGTATTTTCAAAAAAATAAAATAATAATTGAAGCAGTGTTTTGTCCAGGCAGCAGCCTCATTTAATTTGGAAAAATGTTAAAATAGCAAGTTGGAGTGTCAGAATGGAATGGAAGGACAATATAATGCATAATTTTTGGGGTGTTTCCCAATGAATATATGCAACATGTCTACCTCATCCTCATCTCATAATTTAAACCAATTAATGGAAATAAATATTTACTCAAATAGTTTTCTCTTCAAAAATAAAATAAAAATAACTATGGTTAGCTAAATGGTATCATATGATAAACTATTGAAGATTAACAAATAATATATTTATATATTTAATAGGTAATTATACGTTCACACACGATGGATTTATAGATTTAAATAATAATTTGATAATTTCTCTTGTTTTATATTTCTCGACTTTTGTTAATTTGTTATATCTTTTAAAAAAGTTTTAATGAAAGGTATAATTCTACTCAAATAACCTTGTTAATAATATTTTGAAATTCTAAATTTAAGTAGTATTTATGTAGCTCCTACGTAGTTCTTTAAAACTAAGGATAGTATAGAAAAAAAAAATCTAATAACTCTTTCTCAATAATAAAAATATACACAATATAGTACCACAAAGTAGAATTTAAGGAGCTTAGAGTGTGTGGAATCTCAATTTTATCTCAAAGGTAAATAAATTGTTTCGCTAGACTCTCAATTTTAGAAAATTATTGAACCGTCTTTAAAAAAAAGTAACTAAAATACAAGAAACAATAAACTATAACAAAACCAACATATACTAACAAAACATAAAATATAACAACACAATAATCGAGGTATATGCTAGAAATCAAAGAATAAAAAACTACAAAAACAATACTATATGTGACTATCAATATGAACGGACAATAAGACGACACGTTATCTTATTAACCTTCTATCCCAATCTGTATCCTTAATTTTGCCTAAAGTCATGTTTTTAATAAGCTAAAACTGCATCATGTCTTGTTGAATCACCTCCCATCAAACTTCAATACTTCTTCGATCTGTCTCTATATTTTTTTAAATCATTCATAGCTAGCCAACCTTTCACACCTCTACATTGAGATATTTTATATATTGCCTTTTCTTATATTTAAACTATCTCAATATCGCTTTTTGCATCTTATCCTCCACCGAAACTCTTGGTTTACTAAAAGTAGGGAGAATTTTGTACAAGAGGAAGGCAGTTGATAGTCGTGGAGTTACAAAATCCACTCAGTACACCTGATCAATTTGGAGATATATACTTAGGTACTTCCTTGGAATTATCCCTAAAGTTACACTACATTTTGCTTCCTGCAAGTCAATCTCTATATAATTTAGTACTGGTGGCCTGCCAATGAAAGAATAAAAGAAGTGTATTCCCGTTATCTTTATTTTACGAATCAAACGATTTCATAGGTTAAAAAATAGTCACTAACAAAAAACGTGTGTACATTAGGGTTTGATGCTCCCATGGTCCCTGCAATGTTTATAAATTAAGAAAATAATAAATAGGAAAAAGAAGAAGAAAGTGACAAATTATTTCTCACTTTTCTGATTTTGGTAAAAAGAAATGGTTAAATTGATAAACATCCAAACGCTATAAATTTATATGGGTTGTCCCTCGCTTATTATTTTTTACTCCCCCGTCCATTTTTATTTGTTATATTGTGATTTTTGAAAATTAATTTGACTAACTTTTAGAATTAAATTAGATTACATTAATTCGATATATTAAACAAAAAATTAGATATTCAAAAACTATATGAAAAGTACTATATATTGTAATTTTTTTGCATATCAATATGATAAAAAAATACATCTTAAAATGTTAGTTAAAGTTTTTTTAGTTTAGCTCTAAAATAGAAATCATGACAAATGATAGTGAATGCAGAGAGTAAATTATAAGCACTTTTAATTTGATCGAAATATTAACTATTTTATCAATAAACAAACTATATTTTCCAATATTAAAACCCTAACTTCCTTTATGTTTTATGTCCGCCTTTTATTTTTTCAATAATAATAATATATAACAAATACAATGTGATCATATATAAGTGAAGTCTGAAAAGGATAAATTGTCAACAGTCTTTATTCCTACCTTTCAAGGTAAAGAGATTTGATTTTTGATAGACTCTTAACTCAAGAAAAATATATCAAAATAGTTTGAAAAGAAATGATACGAAT
The DNA here is from genome assembly GCA_027705065.1 of Solanum peruvianum. NCBI lineage: Eukaryota > Viridiplantae > Streptophyta > Magnoliopsida > Solanales > Solanaceae > Solanum > Solanum peruvianum. The sequence goes on from JAKWJD010001755.1 coordinate 75,592,918, forward strand.
AAAGAAGCACCATTCTTTTTTTTTTTTTTTTACAAAGATATTCTTAAATCTATAATTTCTCATAAAAATTAAAAGTATATTATCCATTCTATTAAAGCAATAAATTATCAATATTTTTTATTAAACACATCAATTTCTTTTCGCAATTTCATTACTTTTATCCAAACACGAACCACATATAACTATATATATATATATATATATATAAAAGTAATCATACATTATATATGAATTATTCATGGCCCATTTTTGTATTCGTCTAATTACATTGTAGTTATGACAATGCATGAAAATAACAAGGCCAATTCTTAGCATTTCTTCGTGATAAGATTAGTAATTGAATATTAATTATTCACTTTCAACTCAATTCACCTTATATTTCAAAGAGGAAAAATCACAAAAACCAATGAGTAAAAATTTAAACTTTACAAGTTAAAAGACCTAAAATTATTCACAATAATTTTAGTTTTTTTTAAAAAAAATATATATTTTAAAGCGTAAACTAAAGTAACTAAATTCAGTCAACCATATACGTCATTTAATAGATCCAACCTTGTCTAAAAATAAATGATTACTTGCAAATGGTGGTGGTGGAGGGTAGAGAAGCACTTTGAAAATAATGTTTTCATCTTTGAATTTTTTTTTTTGTTTCTTTTGAAAAAAAAAGGATGAAAAGATTTCATAAAAATGGTATTAGCCCCACCCCACGCACAATTCTTTAAAGTTAGTTTAATCACATCCAATTTTTCAAATTTCGTTACATGATATTTCGTTCTTTCCCTGGCAAGTATTTATTTTTCGAGAAAAGACTTCATATATATTTAAATTTTGATCGAAATTATTATAAAAATGCTAAATGTTGGAACAAATTTTTTATCCCTGCACTTTTTAATAGTATATTTTAAAGATATATATGTGATGTATACACGTGAACGTCAAAATCATTGCATCATTATAAATAGTAATATGTCCACGCGAGCACATATATACCTTTAGAATACACAATTAAATAGTGAAAGGGAATAAAAGATCGTCCATAAAATTTATTATTGCAACAACAATTTTGATCAAAGTTGAAATATTTTTCAGACCTTTTTCTCATTTTTTATTAGTCCAAAAATAATGATTTCTTTTTATATGTGTAGATGATTTAATATTATCCTTTTATTTTATTTTACAAATTACAGATATATAAGATCATAAAATTTTCAATTTTACATCATAAATTTTTAAAGATCACAAAATTTAAAAACCTTCATTTTTATCTTAAATTTCCTAACCAATCAAAACTTTACCCATTTTTTTCCCAACACATTGAACTTGTGGACTTTTTCTTGAAACCCTATAAAACTTCATTACAACACTGCTACAGTCTTTATCCTTCAAATGAGCATTTTGTGTTCCTGAATAAACTTCTTATTGTGTAATAGCTAGCCTGCAAATTACACAATTTCTATCCTACGAATGAGCATATTGGATAAACTCCTTATTGTATAATAGACTACGTTGTACACAGTAAATTAAAACGCATGAGATTAACCTAATGCGCTAAACTCGATTTAATAAACATTGAGTGTAGAAATCAAATTTGAGTCATTTATGTAAATGACTACCTTCCGAACCAACTTGCTATTCCTAAGGATGACCAAGTGGATTTGCTTCATAATCAAGTAAACATTTTGGTGACGATATTAAAAAAGAAATTACGTATTATTTTCCACAATCTTATGTGTTCACCACACAAGTAGTTAATCCAAGAGTTATCCAATAACAAAAAAAAAAAGGCCTCAATTATTATTCAAATAAATAATAATAACAACTTGTAAAAGAGAAACCAATTGTTCACCAAGAAAATTAAAGTGAGGCCACAATATATATGAGACTTACTAACTAAGCAAACACAAAAAAGACGTACGTACACCTAAATTGAATGAAGAATATAATATGTGGTCGGTGACAATCTACAAAAGCTTTGATCATAATCTTTTTTTCTCTTTAACTAAAAGAAGAAATCTCAAAAGCCAATTATAATGAGACGTTTTGTTCAATAAAATATAATCCTTTTTTCATAACTTTCGTAACTTCTTTTTTAGTCCATTAAAGAGCTTGAAGATGACATAATATATACTAGTCAATTTATTAAAAGAAACATATATAAATATATATATATAGAGAGAGAGGTGCACCTTTTGAGCTATATACATAGGAGGGAATGGGGAAGAGGTCATATTTATTTTCGCGACAATAAGAGTAAGAATACAGTTTATAATGTTATAACAGTATATATAGTAAGTAAAATCATATAAAAAGAAAAAAAGATATGCGATAACCAAATTTAAGTCAAGTGATTGTTATTATTCGAAAGGGGTGACTCGACAGTGTTAAAAAAGACCAAATTTAAGGGACCTCAGTTTTTATAATAATAAGTTATAAGATATTATTTGTTATAGGGATAATGTATAAGTACCACCTCAATCTGTGCTCGAAATTTTAGAGACACACTTATACTATACTAAGGTCCTATTACCCCTGAACTTATTTTATTAATAATTTTTTACCCCTTTTTGGCCTACATGACACTATCTTGTGGGTCCAATGTCGTTTGACTTTTTTTTCAAGCTAGTGCCACGTAAGCAGAAAAGGGGTAGAAAATTACTTATAAAATAAGTTCAGAGGTAATAAGACCTTACTATAGTACTAGTGTGTCTTTGAGATTTTGAGCATAGGTTGAGAGGGTACTGTGCATTTTCCCTTTGTTATAATAAATATTGAATACTATTTGTAGAAAAAGTGAACATTTCATGAAAAATGAAGGGATTGTTCGAAGAAATTTTACATATTTAGAGTATTATATCGCATGAAAAATAATTTAAAATAAGAATGATTATATCATCATATGAAAACTAAAAGAAATATATTATATAAAAGTTATTAACAATTTAAGTTAAAGGCCCCATTTAATTTTTACTTTAGGTCACTAATACCCTTGAGCCGCCCTTGATCCTCCTAGATTAAAACTTCTTATTTATGAGGGTGAATTTATCAAATTTGATTAACCAATTAACGAGTAACAGATTTGATCATATATATATGTGTGTGTGTGGTCGTTCTTCCTGGCAACAATAATTATTCGTTAGGATTAATAGAAAGCAAAATCATCTCTTTCTTGGATAGCTTGTTATATAATATTGAATTATTGACAGACAAAACATTTATTAAAATCTGTAGATAAATACATAAAATAATTCAAAGTAACCTTGTGATAATCTCATTGCTATACACAAGTCGTTACGTTGGACGAAAATAGTAAGGTTATATTTTTTATTAAAAAGGTTTTGAAAACAAATACAAAATATTGAGGATTGATATGTTATAAGGCAAGACTTTATCTTTAACCTTCACTCAATTTGTTAATGCATTGAGAGAATACAATATGAAAGAAGAAGATATTGAGAAAGATCATATTGATAAAGTCACAATTTTTTAAGCTCAAAACATACGACGTTTATGTTGGGAATAAATCCGTAACAGAAATAATATTTGCGGTAATAAGCAACAAATGCGGACACACAACAATGCGGTTAATCAACGAGAATAAAAGAGAAATAATGACACCAAGATTTTACGTGGAAACCCTTCTAAATAAGGGAAAAACCACGACCCGAGAGGAGCAACGAATATCACTATAGTAAGGATTTTACACTTGTATGTCTGAGTAAAACTCAAAGACCACTACACATTCAAAAGAAATAACACTCTTTTGATTTTCCACCTCACTACAATATAGCTCACACTCTCTATTTTTCCTCACAGATTATTTTCCTCTGTGATGCCTCACTCTTCTTTCTCTCCTTTGTAATTCTTTTTTGGTGTACTTAGAATGAAGAATTGTCCTCCCTTTTATAGAGAACAAATACACTACCCTCCAAATATGCTATAGAGAAAAAATAACTTTTTCTTCTTTGTAGCTTACCAACTCTACCAAACTTTGAAATTGGCACAAAACAAGTTTTTCTTCTTATAGATTACCAACTCTACCAAACTTTGAAATTGGCACAAAGTTATTCAAAGTTTGGTACATGGGGATGGACCTCACAATCTCCCCCTCCAGACCCATGCACCTGAAGGAGGTAGCTCCAGGTTTCTAGCTTGAGTACATGCCGACAAGTTCTTGCATAGCTCAAACTTGTCCTTTGATACCACCTTGGTCAGCATATCTGAAGGGTTTTCAGTAGTAGGGATCTTCATGACCTGCATAGATCCGTCCTCTATCTTTTCACGAATCCAGTGATATCTCACGTCGATATGCTTCGTCCTTGCATGATACATGGTGTTCTTGCTCAAGTCTATTGCACTCTGACTGTCACAATAGACGACATACTCCTTCTGATGCAATCCAAGTTCTTGAAGAAATCGTTTCAGCCATACCATCTCTTTGCCAGCTTCAGTAGCTGCAATATATTCTGCCTCAGTTGTAGAGAGTGCGACACACTTCTGCAACTTTGACTGCCATGATATAGCTCCCCTGAAAATGTAAACAAAATCCAGTAGTGGATTTTCTATTATCGAGGTCACCTGCCATATCAGCATCAGTATAGCCTTTCAGGATTGGATCAGATCCTTTGAAACACAAGCAATCTCTTGTGGTACCTCTTAGGTACCTGAGTATCCACTTAACTGCCTCCCAGTGTTCTTTTCCAGGATTTTCAAGGAATCTGCTAACAACACCAACTGCATGAGCAATATCAGGTCTGGTACACACCATCGCATACATCAAACTCCCCACTGCTGAAGAATAAGGAATTTTAGCCATTCCCTCTTTCTCCTCTTTGTTGTAGGACACACTGTTTGCTCAACTTCAGATGACTCGCAAGAGGCGTGCTAACAGGTTTAGCACTCTTCATGTTGAAGCGTTCTAGTACACGTTCAATGTACTTCTCTTGAGAGCCACAACTTTCTTTTTGTTCGTTCTCGAACAATCTTCATCCCTAGAATTTGTTGTGCTGGGCCCAAGTCTTTCATGTCAAATGACTTGGACAAATCTTTCTTCAACTTTGCAATCAGCTCTTTGTCTTGTCCTACAATTAACATGTCATCCACATATACAACAAAATAATAAAATTGTTGTCAGAAAATCTTTTGAAGTATACACATGGATCAGAATAGGTCTTTGTGTACGTTTGACTTTTCATGAAAGAGTCAAACTTTTTGTACCATTGCCTTGGGGCCTGTTTCAACCCATAAAGACTCTTATTCAATTGCACACCATGTGTTTCTTTCCAGATACTTCAAATCCATCTGGTTGCTCCATATAAATCTCTTCTTCCAAATCTCCGTGAAGAAATGCAGTTTTCACGTCCAATTGCTCCACTTCAAGATCTAGACTAGCTGCTATGCTCAAAATAGTTCGAATAGAAGTCATTTTGACAACAGGTGAAAAAATTTCATCAAAATCAATACCTTTCTTTTGTTCGAAGCCTTTTACAACCAATCGAGCTTTGTACCTCACCAACTTGCCATTTCCATCTTTCTTGAGTTTAAAGACCCACTTGCACTTAAGTGGTCTTTTTCCTTTTGGAAGTTCAACTAGCTGGTATGTGCCATTTTTTTGTAGAGATCCCATCTCTTCGTGCATGGCTTTCATCCATTGGCTCTTTTCTGGATGAGACAACACCTCCTTAAGATTTTCTGGCTCACCTTCATCATTGATAAGGACATACTCTGAGGAAGGGTATTTGGTTGATTCTACCCTTTGTCTTTCTGATCTCCTCAGGGGTTGAGATTGTTCTTCTTCTGGGTACTCCATTTGCTCGGTATTATCACCAAGTTGCTCCCCCTGCTCAACAATCTCATCGGGTTGCTCTTCATGCTCAGCAACTTCATCAATCATACTTTCATTCTTTTTCTTGGCCTTCTCGGATAGATCATCAGCAGTTCCAACTTCACTTTCTCGAAAGATTACATCTCTACTTCTGATGACCTTCTTCTTCACAAGATCCCATAGTCTGTACCCGAACTCTTCATCTCCATATCCGATGAATATGCAAGGAACTGATTTATCATCTAGCTTGGTTCTTTGCTCCTTCGGTACATGTGCAAAAGCTTTGCAACCGAACACCTTTAGGTGCGAGTAAGAATCTCTTTGTTGGTCCAAACTCTCTCCGGAATGTCAAACTCCAACGGAACTGATGGACTACGATTGATAAGATAACATGCTGTCCGAACTGCTTCACCCCAGAATGTCTTGGGTAATTTAGCCATTCTGAGCATGCTTCTCACCTTCTCAACGATGGTGCGATTCATTCTCTCAGCTACACCATTGTGTTGTGGGGTTCCAGGAACTGTCTTTTCATGTCTAATTCCATGGTTTGAACAGTACTCTTCAAATTCTCTTGAAGTGTACTCACCTCCATTGTCGGTTCGGAGACGTTTTAGCTTTCGACCTGTCTCTCTTTCTATCAGAGCATGAAACTTTTGAAATACTTGAAACACCTGATCTTTGGTTCTCAAGATATAAACCACAATTTTCGAGAAGCGTCATCAATAAAGGTAACAAAGTATTTATTACCTCCTATTGATTCTATCTCCATTGGACCACAAACATCAGAATATACCAAATCAAGTATATTCGACTTTCTTTCAGATAATGTCTTAAATGAGACTCTATGTTGTTTACCAAATAAGCAGTAGTTACAGGGTTTTATCGTGTACCTTTGGCAAAAGAGATGAGTGACTTTTTGGAAAGAATTTGCAATCCTTTCTCGCTCATATGACCCATTCTTTTATGCCATAAATCTGCAGAATTTTTCGTGAGCCGCATTTAATTCACCTTGGCATATTTCTGCATTTGTCCTGTATAACGTGCCACGAGCAACTCCTTTTGCAATCACCAATGCCCCTTTGGTGAGTCTCCATTTTTTATTTGCAAAGTAGTTCTCATATCCATCTTGGTCCAAAGCAATTCCCGAGATCAAGTTCATCCGCAAATCAGGTACGTGGCGCACATCTTTCAACACTAATGTGCATCCAACATTTGTTTTAAGCAAATGTCTCCGATCCCCGCAATCTTTGAGTAACTTGTGTTACCCATTTTCACATTGCCATAATCACCGACTACATATCTGCAAAAAAGATCTCTTACCGGTGTGGCATGATAAGATGGCTGCTGTGTCGACCACCCATTCCGACTCTATACCTGCCAAGTGCATGCATTCTTCTTCCTCATTTATGAGGAGAACAACATCGTCATTATTTTGCACCATGGCAGCTGTGTTGTCATCATTCTTCTGGCCGCTGCTTTCCCCTTTGCCCCTTTTTAGATTTGGACAATCTCTTTTGAAGTGTCCTGGTTGATCGCAATTGTAGCAATTTCTGGCCTTTGATTTTGATCGGACCTTGGACTTTCCACGAGCTCCGGATCTACCATAGTTACTTGAGCTCCTTTGGTAACTTCTGCCTCTACTTTCCGTGATGAGAGCCTGTCCGTGATTTTCAGGCCTTTTTCTCATCTTCTCATTAAGCAAAAGGGCTGATGTGACATCCTTCAACTCAATAGAGTCCTTACCATGTAAAATGGTTGTTGATAAAGTATCGTAGGAAGATGGCAACGAGTTTAGGAGCACTATGGCTTTATCTTCATCCTCGATCTTTACTCCGAGGTTTGCTAGCTGCGTGATTAGTCCATTAAGTACATTTAAATGAGACAAAAAATTTGTACCTTCATCCATATGTAGTGCATATAACTGTTTCTTTAGGTACAATTTATTTGTCAGCGTTTTGGACATGTATAGATTTTCTAACTTTGTCCAAATGCCACATGCACTCTCTTCATCGACGATGTTATTAACTACATCATCTGTTAAGTGCAATCTGATTGCACTAGCAGCCTTTTCATCCAATCTTCCCAATCCTCAAGTTTCATGGATTCGGGCTTTTTGGATTTGCCGCCTAGTGCCTTATGCAAACCCTGTTGGATGAGCAAGTCTTTCATCCTTCTCTGCCACATTGAGAAACCGCTATCACCGTTGAATTTTGCTACCTCGTACTTTACTCCAGACATTTTTTTTTTATTGAGTATAGTACAATGAGCTGCAAAAAATATTTCTGTAAATGAGCAGAACCTGTGCTCTGATACCAATTGTTGGGAATAAATCCGTAACAGAAATAATATTTGCGGTAATAAAGGCAACAAATGCGGAACACAACAATGCGGTTAATCAACGAGAATAAAAGAGAAATAATGACACCAAGATTTTACGTGGAAACCCTTCTAAATAAGGGAAAAACCACGACCCGAGAGGAGCAACGAATATCACTATAGTAAGGATTTTACACTTGTATGTCTGAGTAAAACTCCAAAGACCACTACACATTCAAAAGAAATAACACTCTTTTGATTTTTCCACCTCACTACAATATAGCTCACACTCTCTATTTTTCCTCACAGATTATTTTCCTCTGTGATGCCTCACTCTTCTTTCTCTCCTTTGTAATTCTTTTTTGGTGTACTTAGAATGAAGAATTGTCCTCCCTTTTATAGAGAACAAATACACTACCCTCCAAATATGCTATAGAAGAAAAATAACTTTTTCTTCTTCATAGCTCACCTACTCTACCAAACTTTGAAATTGGCACAACTGTTTTTCTTCTTTGTAGCTTACCAACTCTACCAACTTTGAAATTGGCACAAAACACAAGTTTTTCTTCTTTATAATTACCAACTCTACCAAACTTTGAAATTGGCACAAAGTTATTCAAAGTTTGGTACATGGGGATGGACCTCACAGTTTATTTATCTAGATTCTGAAATAAGTTTAAACTTGTATCATCGTCAACGTCCATCTTGAGGGTGGATGACGTATCGTGGAACCTAATTAGTTAGAATTGGTATGTTATTAAATGTTGACGTAGTTTAGGATTAGTTATAAATGAAGATTGAAATTGTAGAGTCAATTCAAATAGAAAAGACATGACGACTCATCACTCAAAGGTACGAAAAGAAATACAAAAACTTATATTTTTTTACTCAATGTTATTTTATAATCTCTTCTAGAGATACAAAATCTAAGTATAAAAAAATGGTATGACAGATAGAAACACAAATTAAATCCATATAATAATAATAATAATAATAATAATAATAATAATAATAATAATAATAATAATAATAATGGATAATGTACAAGTACCTGTACAAGTACCCCTCAATCTATGTTCGAAATTTCAAAGACGTACTTATAATATAAACTTGTTTTATTAACAATTGTCTACCCCTTTTTAGTCTACGTGATACTATTTTGTGGGTCCAACGCTGATTGATTTTTTTTCAAGCTAGTGCCAAGTAAGTAAAAAAGGGTAGCAAATTACTTATAAAATAAGTTCAGGGGATAATAAGACCTCAGTATAGTATAAGTGTGTCTATGAGATTTCGGACATAAATTAAGGGGTTACTTATGCATTTTTCTTAATAATATTAATAATCATTTTAACAATTAAACTTATTGTGAGATGATCAAACCATTCACCAATTTGATTTCTATCACTTGGAAAAAAACATAAAGATTCCTTTCGAAGTTATATAAATGAGGATACAAATGGCAATATTCAAGATTTATTGTCTTTAGGCTAACTAGCCAATATTAATGGCATCCCCATTAAAAAAAGTTTAAAACTTTGTTATGAAAAGCACACATTTTACATTCTAAAGACACCAATAGTCACACTCCACACAACCTTTTAGTGCACATATTAAATCTTTAACTTCCAAAAAAGAAGATGATGTATGCACAGTGTCTTATTCATAACTTGTCTTTAGGATAATACTTAATTAAAATTTTCTAAGAGTTTGCTTCTATAGCCCCCACCACCTCAAGGGCCCAAACCATGTGTGAGTGTGATCCCCCCCCCCCCCTCCAACCCCCCCACCCCCCACACCCCACATAGCCTTTTTCAAGATGCCACATATCCATTCAACACATGTGATTATTAGGTCTCTATACATTTCATATTCATGTTTTTATATGTTTTGCTAATAGTTTATTATCATACAATAGTTATTTCTAGCAATTAGCTTTACATCATGCTAAAGTGGTGGGTCAATGAAATTATTACGACAATAATCAAACTCATGCCTCTAAAACATGTAAAATTAAGTAAACGAAAAAAAAAATTCAAATAACATATCCTCAAAAACATGTAGAATTAAAGACAAAAATAGTGTAGAAAATTACTATCGATTGTGCAAAAGTTTCAAAAGACTAAACAACAAAAGTATATTTATAAATTATAATTTTTATCGCTGAGGATATGTACGTATATATTTTTTACATTGATATATTGTTATCATGCGAAGAGTAACAGTATTTACTTGAGATGTAAAATTTACAAACAAATTTAGGAATTAGTTATTGACTTTGATGGTTACGTAAAGTACAAATAGAAATGAAATGTTAATTTTTTACGTGTTGAAAAATGTTAAAAACTATTAAAGGAGGACATATTTGCTCAATTTTACATATTGATTAATTAAATTAAAGTAATATTTGGACTAACTATTGAAAGTAAAAACACATATTTACTCAATCCTAAAACCTATGTCTATTTATGTCTATACAAAGGATACTAAATTTCCTTAATAGACATCTAAAATTTTTTATAAAGAGATCAAGTCTCGAGTATTCCACAAATTGATGAAATATTCATATAGAGATCAAATCTAAATCATCATAATTCGAGAAATACGTCACTAGCAGGCCTCGAATCATCTGAGAAGAGTAGAATCAATGGCTCAACAGAATTATACCCGCAATCTTGATTAACAAAGTTATGTTTCTTCTTATTTTATTGTGATTACAATTTATCTTCTGTCGCTTTAAAATTTATTGCACTCACACATATTTTCAAGTTTGAATTATTTAAGGACTTACAAATAAATAAAAGTATGTCTTTGATAGTTTAAACTTATATTACTCACTATAAATGACATAGGAAAAACATATTTGTGTTATTTTATTAGTGTTGAATCCTTTATTTGTTATCGTGAAGGCACAATTAAGTAAATTAAAAATACGCAATTTTTAATAACTAAGACATTAAATGAGATGTAAATGTCATATTTATCATTAGTAAACATTAGTAAACAAAGAGTACGAAACTAAAACGGTAGAAAATATTAACAAAAATTCTAAAAGGGTATATAAAATTTTATATAAACCAAAACGGTAAAATCGCTCCGCACGCGCAGCGATTTACTTTTACTGAAAAGTTAAATCGCTGCTGGGGCAGCGATTTTGCCAAAAAATATTTTTTTTTTAAAAAAAAACATAAATCGCTGCCTAGGCAGCGATTTACAAAAAAAAATAATCTTTTTTTATATATATCGCTGCTACAGTAGCAGCGATTTATATCATTTTTTAAATAAATCGCTACTGTAGCAGCGATTTATTTAAAAAATTTTTTTATTAAATCGCTGCGATAAGTAATTTTTTAAACTAAAAAAAAATTAAAAATTTTAAAACACAGCGATTTTATATATAAAAAAAGATTATAATATTTTTTAAAATTTATGTATATAACTTATAAGAAAATATACATTATTTTAAAAAATTAAAAATAAGTAAAGTAATAATATATTTTCTTTCTAAAAAAAGATATTATATTGAATTTAAATTTAAATAATTTTGAATTTAATAATTAATTTTTTTAATAAAAAATTAAAGGAAAAAAATTATTTAATTGAATTCAAGTACATCCCTAATCACACCTATTAATTATAATTTTTTTTTATATATAAAATCGCTGTTTTAAAATTTGTAATTTTTTTTTAGTTTAAAAAATTGCTTATTGCAGCGATTTAATAAAAAAAAATTAAATAAATCGCTGCTACAGTAGCGATTTATTTAAAAAAATGATATAAATAGCTGCTACTGTAGCAGCGATTTATATAAAAAATATTTTTTTAATAAATCGCTGCTACTGTAGCAGCGATTTATATAAAAAATATTTTTTTAATAAATCGCTGCTACTGTAGCAGCGATTTATATAATTTTTTTTTTTTTTTTTTGTAAATCGCTGCCTAGGCAGCGATTTACATAAAAAAATAATTTTTTTTTTGTAAATCGCTGCCTAGGCAGCGATTAATGTTTTTTTTAAAAAAAAATACTTTTTTGGCAAAATCGCTGCCCCAGCAGCGATTTAACTTTTTCAGTAAAAGTAAATCGCTGCGTGCGAAGCGATTTTACCGTTTTGGTTTATATAAAATTTTTATACCCTTTTGGAATTTTTGTTAATATTTTCTACCGTTTTGTTTCGTGGTCAAGTCTTAATCAATTGGTTGCTCCCTATATAAATGTTGTGAATATTGCTTTCACAATTTCCAATCATGATGTAGTAATATAAGAAACAAATAACAATATTAAACCAATGAATTTGTGTCCACTAGCTACTATCTATACTTATCCAATATTAGGTCTTGGAACCACACAGCACGTTTTCTTTTTTTGCTTTGGGTACCTTTCTCATATTTTGTCTAGTAGGGACAAATTCAAAAAGATAGGTTTTCAAAAAAAAAATTGGAGTAGACCAAATTTCTTTTTTGTGTGTGCTAAAAAAATAAATTTGAGTAATAATACCATTTGTTGATGAAAAAGGTGGGAAGGAGATATTATACTTAATAATAACTTAAAATTACACTATCAAAGAATTTCGTTGGAAGGATAAACTTTATGTATTCTTAATTAGAGATTTTGATTTAAATCCTAAGAGAAAGACGTTTACCTTCAATAAACGTATGAGTTGTGAATTCTAATTAATTAAGGATCCAAAATCGATATTGAATATTGAATGAAAAAATCAAAACAAAATAAATAAATAAATAATCTACAAAGACCTCTCTTTACTATTTCACTTTTACGTTAAAAAATCAAAAGAAAGAAAAATTATCACCTAAAGTTGAAACAACAAATCTTTAGAATGAGACATGGAATACTCTTCCACTCATTACTCATGGGCAACGTAGAGTTTAATTAAATCTCCATTATTGGAAAAATTATATTGCAAAATAATTAGGATATCGATAGGGAAGGAAAATGTGTGTTTAATTTAAAATGTTTGATTGGTCTAATTTTTTGAAAAACTAGGGAAAAAGTAACATGAAAAATAAGTTTTACAAATAACATTTGCACACTGATTGTGTCTCTCACCTTTCAACACACATCATCTTTACCTATCTGACCTACTAGACTATCACCACCTCACCGGTAGCGTAGCCACTCATATTGGACACTCTTCGTCGGAAAATTGTGTCATATATAAAAGTAATATGATAACCAAACTTGCTAAGTAACATATTTTAGATACTCTTTACACAACAATATGATATAGCTTAGTGATTTCAGGTGTCTTGAAAGGATAAAGAAACACGAACTTAACGTGTTAGTGTGTTTGAATCTCACTAGTAACAATTTTTTTTCCGCTTTTTTAAAAAAAAATAGGTTCACTTTAGCACTTGAACTCCTTCATAAAATTTCTGACTTCGTCACTGCATCCTACGCCTCTTCCCTCACCCTATCTCCCATAACAAAATATTTTCTTTCGTACTGAACACTCCCAAAATATAAGTTTCATATTATTATTATTGATTAAGTTATATTGATAAAAATATAGTATAGTAACCAATGGGGTTCCAAATTTTGTTGTAGACATTATAATATTTTTGAATTTTCCTTACTATTTCCCCTTGTGAACTTTCAATTCAAGATAATGATTTCTTATAATCTCTTAAAGATATTTTCCTGACCTCAAATCTAGCTCTTTCCCATTTATTTCAAATTTTTTTTTTTAATATTTCAAAAGAGTTAAAAGACATGTCCTACTCATCCATCTTCAAAAATCTTTTGCATACACTTTAATCATTATTTTTTTCTCCTCAATCTTTCACAAAATCTAACCCTCAGCTATTGCATTATTCAAACCATCTCCAAGAAAGACTTAACTTTTTTGTGCATAAATGTACCACAATCTTAAAGCTAAAGAAAAGATGTTGAAAATAAAATAAAATTTGACTCAACAACCAAATCTATTTCTTTTGGTGAATCAAATAAGTGTATATATATATTATTATCATTATTATTTTAGATTTTCTGTCTGGAAACATATGGAATATTTAGTTCTTTGATTCATCATTTTGATATGAGAAAATATTTACCAATGCATGTTTGGTAAATGGGACACAAACATGGGTCGGTACTAATTCATCATATACATTTAAATCATTTTCCTGACCAAACTCTATGATTTCTTTGACTTCTATGAACAAAAATTTACTGTCTTGCCGGCAAACTTTCAAATATTTGAAATATTACCGATAATAAGGCGGGATATCTCATCTTATCTTATCGAACTTGATAAAACTATGTAATTAAATATACTTTACTATCATACATATTTACATAATATTAGTATTTATACTTTTAAAATGTTACGTATCTTATCATTAATTAAGAATTTTCTATCATATATCGAAGAAAATATATTCAAATACATATATTTTTATTACCAGATACATAAAAAATAGGGTAAGAGGCGGGTGAGATTCCTATGTATCCTAAATTTATGTGAATCACACTACATATATGTATCTGTGTATATCCAGTGTGCTTCATACTGATACATGAGAGAGTGACGAGCAACTTTTCATACAAGTCACAACTCTTCACAAAAGTCATAACTATTCATTAAAGTCACAAATCTTCATTAAAGTCGCAACTCTTCATAAAAGTCACAGTTCTTCTTGAAAGGTGAAGGCTAGTTTTGAAAATAAATAATTTAAAAGGAAATTCTGATTAGTGATGGTGCCACGTAGGCGAGCCTATAATATATATATATATATATATATATATATATATATATATATATATATATATATATATATATATGATATGATTGAATAAACGGACATAGTTGGAGGCACCAAAATCTTGTAAATATGTAATATTGCAAACTAGAATATATCTAAGTAATTCACTCAATTAGTTCTAGGATTATAATTCCATGATAACTGTCTGCTAAACAAACGATAACTTATTTATTGTACGTACTACTCTGATAAAGCAAATACAACTTCAACGTCTTTTAAAAAAAATCAACTGAAGATCTAAATTTTGACCATGCTTTACTGATTATACTTTCTTCAGGTCTTTTACACAATGTTCTTTTATTATTATATTGCTAGTTTAGAAACTGCTATCCAAAATGCATTTCTCATTCAGAGAAGATTTGACTTCATCAAGATTAAGATTTTAGTGGTCATGTTTTTACTACAGGGTTAAAGTCCTTGGTTGCATTCCCAGTAAGATGTGAAGTTTCATAGCTTTCACATCCATTATGATTGGCTTAAGAGCATTGCAATTGGCACTTAAAAGATTCACTCAACTACTAGCAAAAGTTGTGGTAGAGTGACAAGTACTCCTTCATCCTTAACCAAGGTCTTAGAGGTCGAGTCTCGGGTTCAAGTCCCCTCGGCTATAGTCATTATTAGGTAAAAGTTTACCCCAATGTAGGTGCAAATCCGGGTTTAATCGGCCACCAAACACCGGGTGGGCAAACAAAAAAAAGAGATTCACTCAACAGCAGGATGTTTGTAGCCTGTAGATTGTAAGAGGGTAAAAATACATTAATAGATCACATTTTACAAATAATTCAACAGGTGAGAACTTAACTTTTCTCTCTGTTCTAATATTGGTAAATACCACAAGATAACAGCTTCTGTATGTGAAAGAAGCCTGCAGGCTGCAGCTTTCTTTTTCTTACAAAGCCCTCTAGGAGAATGATCAAAATGTACACAACAAATTATTGATATTTTATCACAAGATTTGGAGATATATTTCTGCAGTAACAGCTCACTCAACCTGACGAGCGCTGATGATCCTGTAGTAACAGCTCATTTCGTCATTCGATGAGAACCTCTAATCCTCTAAGAAAACCACACATTTGTCTACCTGGCCAAGACATCTAAGTCTCTGTTCTGTGATTGCAGGATCACGAATATATTCTTCAAGCTGACTTTAATTTAGAGTCAAGGGTACATACATTTATCTCCCAGGAGATGCAAACCTTGATTTACTTCTACATCGATTTAAAACCGGATCCATTGGGGGTGACAAGTTGACAGCCTGACGCATGATCTCTGCAGTATAAAGAGTTTCAGCATTACATTATCGTATTAATCAATCAAGCAAGAGTTAATTCATAAACGCCTTCGACAATAGCAACATAAATAGGGTTGGACTTCCAGGAAATACTAATGCAAGATTGGAAAGAATTTGACCATCAAAATATTGTCATCAGTAAAAGCAATTGCAGAAAAAATGTTTAACTATCACTTCATACAAGACAAGAACAGGGGCAACAAGTAAAACAAGATGATACTCTCTATAAAAATAATGGCATATCTTGCCCCCTTGATCCATTTTAATTGACCTGGGTTCACTTTCATGACAGTTAAATTGAAAACAGTTGGATGTATCATATTGAGTTTGGGAAGAACAACTTCAAGTTATAGTATGAGTTGTAAAAAAGTAAAATAGTTAGTTGAACGGATGTCCATAAAAATTTGAAACAAAATAGTTTGAATATGGGCAAAATTTGTCATTGCAGAAAAGAATTCATATATCACAAGCAACTAAAGTCTCCAATAAAAGGACATAGGATGAGTTGTGAAACATGGGAAACAGTGATGACAAGGTACTTATCAATAACATAAACTACAAGTTACAGATCACTCCTAACAATTTTTTTTTAAGTCAGTATGGACCGGTAGCAGGAAGTATTGGGTAAGACAAAAAAGGAAAGAAGCTCAGATGATTGCCATAACTCTGAGTCACCTACAGCAGCCCTTAATCAAATCAATGTGTAGGAAGTACAGAGTAAGAAACCATGACAAACACGTTGAACAAAACGGTGGATCAGAACCATGAACATCAGTCCTCATGACATTGAGAGCCTTGTAACAAAATACAGCAAGGCTTCAAAAATAAGTTCACCCTAGTTGTATTTCTTTTTATTAGTCGAATTTCATTCGATAAACACAAAATCTATCAAAAATATGCATAAGATCTGTATGTGAATTTCCTTGCGTCACCCACTTGTTTCCACAAAGTTTGACAAACTGTCCATAAAAACAGGGTGCTTTTCTCATCCCAAAAAAAATTTGCAACTAAAAAGATCTCTAAATGCTTTTTTTTACGTCTTTCTCATTATAATGAGAAGTCTCATATTCTTATCTTTCACATAAAATCCAGAATAGAATAGAGATTATTTCATTATGATGAGAAGTAAAAAGAACAACCAAAAATATTAAAGAGTTAGGTCTGAAAGACTAATATTTAGCACACAAACCATGGATTAGAAAAAGAAACAAGAAATTAACAAATACATGCACTCCTAGTATTATTATTCCAATCCTTTTCTTAATCTCTGATCCAAATTAGATCTCTCAGTTTTCTTTTCCTTCATCCTATTTACTTAATCTGACTTCACTCATTCACCTTTTTATTTTCTACTCTATTTTACTCTGACTTGATGGTTCATTCATCCTTTAGTCTCTTAAATTATATGATAGTTCATAATGTATTCTATATTGAGATGTGTGGAAAACTTCATCAGATATGGACTGCTGTCCATATTCTCACACAATTGTCAAGCAATACTCCTCATAATTAGTTTAGTTTTAAATCTTATCCGAAAAACAAAGGGTCAAAACTTGCCTCGTTTCCTTTGCAACTCTTCATCAAGCTCTTCTTTCCACTTTCTTTGCCTCTCAGAGAAGCTTGAAACAATAGCAATTATTCAGTCTCAACAGCCAACGAAACTGAAATTAGTCAGGAAGGAAGAATAACACAATGCATTATCACCTTGAATTGACAGCGTCACGTTGAGAACCAAGAGGATCTTTCCATTCATTGTTCCTTGGTGATTGAAGTTCCTGAATAGCTTCATTACCTAAGCCACCAATATTTGATATTCTCTTGGAGTGAGTAACTGGGCTGGGAGCACAAGCACCCTCATTGGCAGTAGAAAGTCTTCTGCTAAGAAAACGTTTTGGGGACCTACTTTTTGGTGGTAAGTTAACATTACTTGGAAAATTTTCCTTGTTCCCAATGCCAGCAAGACTTGGGGTGCTGGAAACATTCATAGAATTAAGGAATTCTTCATATAGTGGCGATTGCAGCTTCTTCAAATCCATTGCCTACATAAACACGAACAAATAAAGATGAGAGTAATCATGTGATACATTGATTTGCCCACAAAATTAAAGATAACTGTGATAGCGTAATGACCAATAGAGATAAGCCTAGAGAGGAATAAGAATAAAGTTTCAAGTCATGATAATGAATTGTTGGTGATACTGCATGAAATTTTACACACTGACAAATAAAGATAAGACTATAGAGAGGAATAAGATTAAAGTTTCAAGTCATGATAATGAATTGTTGGTGATACTGTATGAAATTTTACACACTGACAAACAGCTACCTTTTCATCAAGGAATGCTCTAATTTTGGACTCCGTCAATTCATCATCCTCCTCGGCTGCAGATTGCCCACCTGAAAATGCAAAAGCATCCTCCTTGTATGACATGATGAGGCTATTTGTGGGCTTAATAGTTGCTTGACCAAAATCAAGGTTAGCTTGACTTTTCGTTAACTCAGGACTTCCATTGAATTTGCACAGCCAATCATTATCAGGTTCAGACATCGGGTTAAAACTCTACATCCAAGAACAAATGAAGATATACATTATGTCTTCTCATTCACAACAATACATTATATTGACAGAAGGAAACTGCACCTTATAATTAGTATGGGAATGCATATCTGAACTGCATTTCACAGATGCACCAAACATAAAATCATCATTATCCATCTGGCACATGTCATCATCTGAATTCCCTAGTTTCCAAAGTGACTCGTTTCCGAATGAATTCTCAGGATATACAGTGGAGCACCTCACAGTGCTCACGTCGCAAACATCTTTCAAACCATTGCAGGTAGCTCTGATATCAGGATTGGTTCTGCAGCATCATAGATCCTCAGCTTTTACACAGATTGTCATGATAGACAAAAAAGAATCTTCAGATATCCAAACATAGGAAAAGTAAATGCTTACGAGGTTCTAACATCCATCCTTTGTGCTGCCATGTTTTCGGGATTTCCCTGTTGATTGATGTATTAGCTTTGTTTTAACAGAAGTATGATGAGTATTACTCCACAGTAAAGAAGTTTAAACAAACTAACCAGAAAGGAAGAACGAAGAAAAGTGCGTGCTTCCTGATGCTCTCCCGTAACAAATGGATGCTGCGCACAATTAAAAAAAACACATGTTCCATCAGTGACACGTTTTTTTATGTTTCTTACTGTTGCTAAAACCTATAAGCTTTGCACAAGGCAGTATTATACATATTAAAGCATCACGACTCTATCACCAAACTAAAATAACGTTTAACCCAACAAACATTCAGAAGTGAAGGACCAATTTCATGAATACCTGTAGCAAATTTGATGCAGAAGTCCTCAGGTGTGGTTCCCTGCCAGAACATTAAGTCAAAACGAAGGAATAAGGATGAGAATTAAGATATATGATAAACCTGAGCATCTCATGGAAATAATCCACAGCGTATGCTTCATTTGCTAGTAACTTCCCAAGAGAGGGAATGCATAAACTTAAAAATAGGGTATAATGGCTGGGTGGAAATAGGGGGGGAGGAGATCAAGCAGAAAATCCAGACATACTTCTGCAAACATTTTAATAGGAAGTCCTTTGCTTCAGCAGACAGATGCTCTGGGATGGGAGGATGGGATTTAGTTGTCCCTATATGAAAAAGAGCAGCAACCTGAATAGAAAAGTGTCAGGCACGAGGGTACCTATAATATTGAAATATTTATGTCAATTTCACGATGTAATTACTAACAATAAATGAAACACAAGCTTACCTCCTGATACTGCTGGCTCCAAGGAGGCTTTCCAGTAGCCATTTCAATAATAGTACATCCGACACTCCATATGTCAGCAGAGCTATCATTTTTAGAAAAACACAATTATTGTGGTGTCAAAATTCAGAAAATGTAGGTTTTTTGTAGAAGGGAAAAGCAACCAAACACCCAATCAGAAGGAGAGGCATTGATTCAACAGACAAAGTGCTTCTCCAACACTAGGACATTTCATCAGTAAAGTGAGGCATTTAAATTGTACTATAAACTTGAAGCTTGCCAATTTTCAAGTCCAAGGTCAAGTAACCAATTCATAATGGCACAGAGGATGATTAATTGGTTGAAGGATCTAAAGTTTCTATCCAATGTTCTAATGAGGTTCATTCATGCCATATGTTTTTAGCAAAACTTCCATGCAATTTGGGAAAACAAACACTGATGCTATTAACAATATAGGAGGATGGGTGAAGTTTAACAGATGATTGTTGGTAATAATTTATGTGCTATATTTGACATCTTCTACAAATTTGCATGTGCACCATTTACTTTGATCAATAGTAATTTTTTCAACATAATTTTGACAAAATTAGACTGGAGTTAAATCATAAATACTAACTAGTTAAGGAAAATTGATTGAGTCTCTATTATGTTTTTTGTCGGAACAGCTGAACAGACAATTCAACAATCCAATCCTGCAAGTACCATTAAAATCCCACTTAGGGTCTCTACTCTGAAACGACTAGACACAATACCAATCATATGTCATATATACTGAAACATGAGGGTGATGTTTTGCGTACATTAAGTAATCAATTGTTAATGTAAAGATGTGACACTTGGGCTTAACTCAAACCCCAAAAGCTAGCTCAAGAGGGGAGAATTGC
The DNA here is from genome assembly GCA_027705065.1 of Solanum peruvianum. Taxonomy (NCBI): domain Eukaryota; kingdom Viridiplantae; phylum Streptophyta; class Magnoliopsida; order Solanales; family Solanaceae; genus Solanum; species Solanum peruvianum. The sequence goes on from JAKWJD010001755.1 coordinate 75,613,787, forward strand.
TCAAGTCCACATAAGCAGACCACCGGTCCATTCCCTTACCAACGCGGAACTCTAACAATTAAAAATACTATGTGCCATACACAATCAGAAAAACATGTCTTCTTTTTATAGTTACAGCTGGTCCTCTCAACAGTCCATACATGACAACTTGGATATTATTATGAAATAATTCTACTCACAAGCTATGGCCAGTCTGCAGAATAACTTCAGGAGCCATCCAGTATGGAGTACCCTTCATTGACTTGGCACCAGTCATAGTAGCCTGAAGCAGTGCCAAGAGTCAGCTATAAAATACCAAAAGCAAGACCAAAAATAATAAGAGACAGTGAAGCCAAAGAAGTCCATACCAATTCAACAACCTTCTTGGATGCACCAAAATCAGCAAGTTTAATGCAACCTTTATTATCGACAAGTATGTTTGCTCCCTAAAGGGAAAAGAAACCTCATCAAACTCAGAGAGTTGTGGGGAGGTGAGCATGAAAACAAGCTAATCTCATACGAATAGTTGAAGAAAAGAATTACCTTAATGTCTCTGTGCATAATTCCATTCTTATGCAAGTATTCCAGACCCAATAACAATTGTTTGGTGTACATTCTTATAACCTAGTATGCCATCAAAAGAAATAATGAGACGCCCCAGAAGATAAGGAACCACTATCTGTGCTGAAAAGCAAATTTCAGGTAGCAGTTACAGTAGTTAAGTCCGTTCTGACAACATACAAGTGTTGGCTGTTGGCTATGGGAAGAACTTAAGAAAGGTTATACATTGGGCGATCATGGTATCCCAGTTGCCTGGCTACTTGTACCTTGTTGGCCAGGGTCCGATACACACCTTGTAATCCCCTTCCTCCTTTGTGTAATACTAAAAAGTTCTGTTATTGGTTCCTCTTTGAACTAGTTACAGCCAAATGGAATGAGTTTTTCTTGAAAATAAAGCCAGAAAAACAAATGCATACCAGTATGTACCCTTTTGTAATTCAAATAATAGACATACGCAGCCAGCACTTACAGATTCAGGGAAGGATCCAAATTTTCCCAAAAGTGACGAGATTGAGCCACCAGGAACAAATTCCAACAATATATTTAGTGATCCCACCTCTCTTGCAGTTCCCAAGTATCTCTGTGAAAAAAAAAGCACAATCAAGAATTTTATACTCAACCTTATGCAATTCAATAGACAGCAGAACTGCACTCACCACTATGTTGGGATGGGAGAGATTCTTCAATAGATTCACTTCTTCCTCGAGCTCTCTAACATGAGCCTGAAAATAACAAATACAGATCAGCTATACAAAAAATAGAACCTTCCATAGAACTAAATGAAGGAGGTTAAAACTAGTAAAACATAACTATAGTCTGTACGAACATGATAAACAAACTTGGTTCTTCAGAAATCAAATTGCTCGTAATAAACTACTGTTATTACTGAATCTATATCAGCTAGAATCATTTATATGATTCTTATATATCCACCGCACTGTTCAGACCCATTTCACACCACTGGGAAAGTAATTTATCTTATAGGGAAATTGATCATACACTAAAGCGAATAACTGAAGCAATCAGCTAAATCAAAATCTCTTACTTGAGCTCGCTCTCTTGAAGCACCATTCATCGCAATGGAAACCTGCAATTGAAGTAAATCAAACAGAAACAATTAAAAATACAATAACCAAAACTCACAAATCTCTTGAAATGTTTTCTCAAAAAAATGGATAAAAAAATAATGAATATTACTAATCAACTGAAACAGCAAAAAAAAAACACCTCCTTTATAGCGAGCAGCTCTCCAGAATCAACATTCATCCCCATATACACCCTACCAAAAGCACCACATCCAATCATTTCACCTTTCCTCCAGCGGATTGGCGTATTATCATCTTTCTTATCCGCCTTCACCGGTGAAGACTCGGCTTTAGAAATAGCCGGAAGAGCAGGAACTTGAGACTTGGAGAAGATCCCTATACTCGATTTACGTATACTGGAACCGATTTTCTCAACGAAACCTCCAAATGCACTGCCGGCACCGATTTCCGAGTCGCCGGAGGGTTTGAAAACTAGAGATCGGCGAACGGAGCCGATGAAATCCTGCATTTTGAGGGAGCAAAGAGAGGGAGAGTTGTGGATTAGGGTTCAGTGATTCGCATTTGATCGTTGAGAAGTAATGGGGGGATTTGTTTTCAAAAATAAAATAAAGCTTTTTTTTGAATTTGTGCCTTACTGTTCTTGGAGTTTGTGGATGTGTGTGTCCACACTCTTTCTTATTTAAGTTTCCCATTTTACCCAACTAACGGCATTATTATTTGGTCCATTTTTAAATGCTTTGACCAATTGACAATTTTTAATCTTTTTCTATTTCTTTTTTAAAAAAAAAAAAGAAAAAAAACTAATTTTTACATTGCACAATATATTAAAGAGTCATGTAATTGCACAATTTTATGAATTAATATCATATTATTAAAATATTAATAAAATCTTCGTCAAATAATTATACTTAAAAAGAATAAAGTTTGAATATTTGTGAATGGTGAATATAGATTGAATAATGTTTATATGTGAGTTGATTATAAATTTTATCTATATCAAATTTTTTTCTGACATTGAATATATCAAATATTTATTAAATAAAGTGATGGAATTCTGACTTAAAACAAAAATAATTGGGTAAAATTATTGGAAGGTCATGAATCCTTTTACAACATGAGGTGCTAGAAGATCTAATGGACTAGCAAGCTACTTTATGTCTAACTTTTCCATTATGCATATATTAGTAATGTAAGGATTAATTTTGAATTATTCATAATTTAGTTATTCATGTGCTGGTTATTTCATCTTTCATAAAAAATTAATATGTTATTGATTTTTTCATAACTTGTACATATATTAGCAATGCAAGATTGTTAATCAAACAACGTACTTGATTTGCTGAATTTATATATAACAACTAAAATACTACCAAACGTGATATAATTAGTTATGTTGGTTTAATAGATAATTAATTCATGTTCTAACCAGCCACCAAACAACCTTTTAGCATCAATTTGTCAGTCTCATTAGAATATTCTATTAATATCTCTTCAGTATATTTTTTTTTTCGATAAATTGCTTATTGTCCTAATTTATTTTCCTCCCATTTTTTCTGATAAGTTTAATTCTAATCAGGCCTTGAATTCATAGCGAGTCCCGATATTTTCTTGACATGCTTTTTAATCTTATTATAGGCTGACTTGTTCTCTGAAATAACTTGAAATCCTTAAAAAAAATTGTCAAAGATTCATTATCTTCAATATTGAACCCGCACAGTTGACTAAATATTATAAGAAAAAAGTTATTAGGTAGCTCCCTATTACAAATAAATTAAAAGTTTATTTGCTAAGTTTCTTTCTTTTGTAAATCGTATTGAGTAATATCAAATAGTTTAGTGTAACTATAAACATAACATTGAATTATGATAGATAATTAGAATACACAATAATCTGTCATGGACGACCTCAATGAATGAATATGAATATAAGAGCAAATTAAAAGCAAAGTTCGTTGAAAATGGATGAATTTTAAGCTCATTTAAAATCCGCTTTAAATAAATTTTAAACATGCTTTCAGAAAAAATCAAATGAATTACCATATAATATACACATTATTTTTTACTATGCATCTCTTAGTCAACTCAAATACAAATATAATTAAAAAAAATCTAATTAAAATTTTAAATTTTTTAAATTTCAATGATTGATCATATAACACACACTAATATGACTTCATGGACCTCAATGGCCGTTAAGGCTTGATCCGTTCATATAAGTCATGTAGCGTGTGCAATTTTCACCATTATTTTAGTCAACGTTGTCTTCTCTACATTACTCCGTGCTCCAATTTGGTAGACACAACAAGCTAACAACTAAAAATTGATATTTTACGTAGTATAACAAACACGTGTTGTGTATTTAATAAGGGTCATAAATATATGTTTATATCCTATTTTCCAAATATCGTTACTTTTTTCTTTGTATATCTAACTCACCTCTCTTCACCTTTTCTCACAGCATCTCCCTCTCTCGCCCTTCTATATATTATACTATATCGCGAATGAATAATTGGTATGTATTGAATACAATCTATATTCTTATATCAAGAATGAATATAAGCATTACAAGACCAAATAAATACAAGTGATACAAATGTATTGGTCTGTATCAATTTGTATTTCTACATTGTTTTAATCACAAATGAATACAAGCGATACAACAATGCTGTACATATCAGATATATTCTATATTAACATGTATTCCTGAATCACAAAAAAATATACTATACAAGTGCAAATAACTATAAATAATACAATTTTATATATATCGAAACATATTGTATAAAATCGTATTATTACTAAAACCTGTATTTATCGAATTACAGCTTATATCTAGTCTCTCTTCTCTCTCCCACAATCTCAATCACTTTTTTTTTTTTTTTTTATGATTAATAAACAATTAAATACTCAAACTATAATTATAATTTATTACTTAAACCTAAAAATCAAAATGAGTAGAAGTGACCCAAGTCAAGACCGGTGGAAAAGCCCTATAGATTTGACACCTTGAGAAATGGACACACAAAAGCAGTCGCTTGTCTCTACAGCATGACAAGCCCATTCCCTCACGTTTCCGATTCCCTATGCGCTACTGCTTGAACTCCAATTTTGATTTTTGGTAAAATTGAGTTATCTGCGATTGGGGTTCATTTATCTCCGGTCAAATTCACTTGTTCTTCGATTATGGCTTTAAATATGGAGTCTTTGGCTGAGGCAACTTCTGGGGCCATAGGATCTTTGCTAAGCACCACTATATTGTATCCTTTGGATACTTGCAAGACCAAGTATCAAGCTGAACTTCGAGCTCATGGTCTGGCCAAATACAGGTGTTTTACCTTTTTAGATATTTCTTTATCTGGTCATATCTATCAGTATCTTTTTAACTTTCTCTGTGTGTCTGCTTTTATTTTTTTCAAAAATGCTTTTTGTCTCAGTTTTTCTTATGATTGTTTGTTATATGAGCATTTTTGATAATTATGATTTATGGATTTTCGTGGTAAGTGGGAAATGATCAGTAAATAACTCAAAACATTCAACCAAGTTCACCAAATAGACTTCTTGTAGCATGAGTGCAAGCAGATAATATTACACCAATTTTATAAAATATATACATGAAATACCTAGTTTTATGGAGAGACCACAGGTTTGCGTACCCCATTTTTAGGCTATAAACTTGCCCCTACAGCCTATACACCCTCCTCATTTAGCGGAACTTGAAACCTGAGATGTTGTAATATTTACATTAAGTCATGTATTTAGTGTTGGAAAGAAATGAGTTAGAATAGGGTGATTTGACAGTTTGATATAGCGGAACCCAGTTAGTTTGGAATTGAGTGCAGTTCATCGATTGTTTGATTTGTTCATGGGGCTTCATTCAAGGATTTGTAATGTAGATATTGTCTTATCAATGTATGTGATAATGAATATGTGACCGTTATGGCTTTTTCATGCTAGAGGGGTCGATCAAGCTGTTTTCCCCACTGAAATAGCTACTTGTCCTCAAGGTTCAAGTAGAGCGACATCAATTTAGGATGTGGAACATACTCCATCACCTCAAGAGCAAATTTTGTGGCAAAGCCATCATTCTTGTTCACTCTTTTAACTATTCCAGTGTTTGCTTTCATGTAAAAGGCATGGTAGTGTCTGAGCCACCTTGAATGCATCTCAATTATTCACCTAGTGTTTTTTTTTACCTGGTAACTTCGTCTGCTAAGGTCGAGGAAGATAGGAAGAAATCAGCTGGTGTTTTTTTTTCCTGAGGTCTGCACCCATTTCATTTACTACTAGGTTACAACTCTGTCGGATAAAGTACTTCTGGATAGTGTTGTTACTGTTAGAAAGATATAATTAAGAGAAGGCTTTTGTTCCCAATGAATTCTGATAACAAGGTTTCTTCGAGTCTGATGCAGATGTTTGATCTGAATTAGCTTTTATATTACCTGTCAACCTTTTGACACCCGAAGTGCAGCTCATTGTTGAGGACTTTCAAGACTTTTGATCTCTCTGCGAGTTAGTTCTGAAATATTGAGCCTCAGTAGTAAGAGGAGAAACAAAGGGGTGATATTAGATGAGATTGTAACTGAAAAGCACCAAAGGAGAATGTTATTGATTAAGTCCTTTGAGGACGTAAATAGCATGAAAGCCCGTCTAGAAGTGAAGAATGAGGTAGCTGGCTAGAGCTTATGACCCAGGCTCCAATGTTAGGTTCAAGGCCATTAGATGATAAAAAAACATTAGGTTCAAGGCTATTAAGTTCTTTTTCATATCCATTTGCCGTCTGATAGACTGACAACATGCAATCTTTCTCGGAATTGCATCATCAGCTCGCCAAATCAGGAAGGAGGTTGGACTTGGAATGAGTGCTTCTTTCGCTGCTTAAGGATAAGCTGCCAATGGAATTCCGTGATGTCCTAGCTAACCGGTGGTTTTTGGGGAGGGGAAGTTTGACAGAAGTGAAGAGATAATAGAGGAAAACTAATCTCAAGCGTTGCCAAAGCCTTTAAATCAAATGTATACAGTAATTGCATCAAGAATGTTTAGAGGAAATCATTCATAAAGATGGGTGATCATGACTATCTGTGACTATCTAAAATTGCAAAATGAGTATATATTTATCTTGTATACATTTTGGAAGTCCCATTTTAAATAAATGGAAGTTGATTGTTGGAAGGAAATTGTCTCCATTTCACCCGTAACTAATATAAATATGTAATGGTCAAATTTCTGAGTTGAAAATTAATGAAATGTAATTGTGCTTTTCAAGCAGTAAATATGCCAACGATGCACATTTTAAGAGTCATTTATTGGTTTGAAATGTAACTTTTTATATTTGAGGAAATTAGAAGTTTAAACCAAAGAAGATCAAGTTAGCAAAATATTTTTGGGTTTGGTTATTGACTCTTAAAGTACCTAACATGGAAAAAGCTCAAAAAACTCAAATCAAGAATTCTTATTTGGTGTTCGGCATGATTGTGCATTGAAAAGGCTAGAGTAGAAAAAATCTCCTTAACTTCCTTAATATATGTTTGAAAAAAAATAAGAAGTATGTCATTGCCACATGATTCAGTTTAAGGAGTTATTATCATCAACAACAGACCATTGAAACCCTATTTATGTTATTGTATTTTCTTGAGGATTGTCTCTATAGTAGTAGTTAAGGAGGTTCAAGATTAGTACGAGACTCCGCGTTCCAATCTCGTTAGCACGATTTCACCACCTTTTTCTGAACCTTTTTAGTGAAAATTTTGGGTCAAATAACAATTCCAAGAGGGTCCTCCCACATAAGAAAACATGTGGTGTTTAATTGTGTACACCTTCATACATCAAGATCTCCGAATACCATTTGTGCTTTTGATACATCTCGTGGTTAATTGGGGTAAGAGCTGAAAGAAAATGTGGCTCATTTCTATTATTAGGTGTCACACGTGCCATCTGTACACAAGAGGCATGTTTTTATGTACAAGTAGAGCGGTCTGACCAAAGAAATGGTTGTTAAAGTTACTCTTCGTTGGACTTTGATAGTGGAAAAATGATACACTCCTTTTATGGTGTATGCCACAATAACTGACCACTTGTACCGAGTAGCATAGTTGAGAAATGTGCTTAGCTAGGAGAACTAGGGAGCCATAGATGATTCAGATACGTTCTTTGGTAGGCTACAACATGTTGTGAGTGCTTATAAATGAAAATATTGGAGTGTGGCCCTTATTAGCATGTGCTTCGAATTATGATTTAGCAATCAATACTTAATTGCTACATAGCCAAGGCCCAAGGGTAAAGTTCCTTTACTATTCCTTTTGCTTTACATCTTATTTCCAGTTTTTTGGTTTGCAAGTACTTGTATATCGGAAGTGTCTCTATAAACTTCAATTGCTGCAAAAGTTTCTCATAGGAGGATTTTGAGTAAGGATTAAGGTTAATAAGATGTTTATTATCTGAAATTATTATCACGGAAGATAAATTTATCTCCTCTAGCTATTGAATCCTTTACTTGTATATATCTCACTATTTGTTCTTTATGTTTCAATGCTAATTATGTTGGATGCTGATTGCTAATAACTGGTTGTAGGTCCTGACACGTAAAAGAATGAGGTTTATAACTCGAACTTTTACCAAAAATATGCATAGAAAGCTACAATATTTATAGCATCTACACTGAATTCATCATCTGACCTATTTCTCCCTCTTTTTACTTGCTGTACATGGATATATGCATCCATACAGACATATCTGGTAGCACTAATTTCTCTTTGCTTTTATACTTTCTGCTCATTATGTACTGATTGTCAGTGCTTTTTTATTGCATGATGTTACTTTTGCTCAAAAACCATGTTCTCGTTTGTTCATTGTTTATGTGAAATAAGAGGAGGAGAAAGAAGAACATTTGGAATTAGTTGCTTAGTTATTCCCTCAAGCCATTGAGTTTAAATAACCTTCACGAGGAATAGAAAATAAGAAAATAACGAATTTTTCATATTCAACAGTCCCCCTCAAGTTGGATAGTACATATTGCATGCTCCTAGTTGTTACAAATATAGTTGACTCTGGATCCTCGAAGTGGTTTTATGAGAACATCTGCTAGCTGGTCCTTTGAGTTGACGGAACTCGTAAAAATGCAACCAGACTCAATCTTCTGTCGGATCAAGTGACAATCTATTTCAATGTGCTTAATTCTGTCATGAAACACTAAATTTGAAGTGATAAGTAGTACATTTTGATTATCACAAATCAGTTTCATAGGTTCAGTGCCTCCAATCTTTAACTTTTGAATAAGTTGTCTTAGATACATAAGCTCACAAGTTGCCAATGTCACAGCCCAATATTCTGCCTCTGCATTTCACCTGGCCATCACATCCTGCTTGCATACTTTTTTGAGATATTGGATTGCCTCCAAATAAAATACAATAACCTGAAGTGACTGTCTATCAAAGGGTGATCCTGTTCAATCTGCATCACAATATCCAACAATATTGCATGTTCCTTGTCTTCATACCATGAATCTTGTCCTAGAGAGCCTTTCACAGATCTTAGGATGTGAATCATTACATTCTAACATCAAATAAATTGTCAGGTTGTGTGACCGTAATATAGTTGAGTTTGCTAACAAGTCCTGGAACGAGTTTAATGTTTGAGTCTATGAGAGTGTCCGTAGGTTTGTAACTCATTATACCCGTGTCTTCCAAATGTCTAAGGCATATTTCCTCTGTGAAATGGCAATGCCTTTGCTAGATTATACCACCTCAGTGCCTAAGAAATTGACCTTGAGCCTAACTCAACCATAAAACTAACTCACCTAACTCATGAGGTGAGGATTTCCCAAAATTATAGAAAGAGTCCAATTGCCCATGCCACAAACAACGTGGGACTACTAAACTCTGCATGCCCGGGCCTATGAACTGGAGCGTGAATAATATAATATGGGGTCCAACATCAGATAAATAAATAATTGAGATGAGCATGCCTCTGATACCATATGAAATAAGAGAAAGAATAAGAAGAAAATTGGGAATTAGTTGCCTAATTATTCCCTCAAGCTATTGGGTGAGTTACCTTTACAAGGAATACAAAATAAGAAAGGGAAAAGGGTGAACCCCATGCACAAAGCATCCCGCGCTCACGCAAGGTTCAGGCCTTCAGGAAAGGGCCGCACCCCAAGAGTTTGTGACGTAGGCAGCCTACCATGATGAAGTATGCCTTTATTACTTAATTACAGGAATTTGGGAATTTTTCTATATTTACAATTTTACATAATATCGACTTTTGCCATGTTTAGCAGTTTATTTAAATATCTCTACTGGATTTTGTACCCAAGTATGACCAGTGATGTGATTGCATCAACTTCTTTTGAAATGCAGGAATACTCTTGATGTCTTACTGGAGGCCATTTCTTCTCGGCAAATTCCTTCACTCTATCAGGGTCTTGGGACAAAGAATGTGCAGTCTTTTGTTTCGTCTTTTATTTACTTCTATGGATATGATTTTTTCAAGAAACTATACTTGAAGAAGAGTGGATTTAAATCCATTGGAACAAGAGCTAACTTAGTAATTGCTGTTGCAGCGGGGGCATTTACAGTCATAATAACCCAGGTGAATCATACTTGGCAGTTATTCTTGGACTAAAATTGATTTTAGTTTTCTCAAATATTGAAAAGAAGGTTGTCTGCAATTAGACAATTATGAAGTTTTGTAATTTAAATTGCTGTGGTTTAAAGCTATGATGGCCTGCTTCCAGGCCTAGTTGAAACTGCAAAAGGAAAGGTGATTTCCCATGTGAAGTGCGCACTCTTATCTTTGTCCCTTTAAAGGATGTGCCTCTGGAAACCGGATTAATGCTAAAGTAGGTTATATGCTTCTGGTGATTATAGAACTCAAAATTTGGTGATGTATACTGACCCATGAACTCATACATGTGGTTCTTTTTTCATCTGTTCGTTTTCTTAAATCATTGAGACCTCATACAGTTCTTGCGTTTGTAGGAAAACCTTGATTTCTTTACTAATCAAACAAAAAAAACTTGGATTTCTTTGGTAGCTGCATAATCAATCTATTTGATTAAGACAGCATACTTTTCGTTGTCTTTCACTTTGAGTTGTCTACATCTGTAAGCTGGATGGCCTTGTTGCACAGAGGTGGAGATCAGAGAGAGTCATTCTTTTATTATATTTATTGGAACTTATCAAAAAACGAGTTCCAAAAAGCTGTTATTTCCCAGTTCATATATGTGCTTAATGCTTTTAAAGATTAAATAGAACAAGAAAGTTGCATGTCTCTTTTAGAGTGAAACTATCTGTACCACCAATGTGTAGAATAAGGATCTCTGACAGTGGATGTGGAGGTGTCTTCTGGCAGTGGTCTTTACTTTTGTTCTGGTTGCATCTTCTGGGAATTGTTTGCACCAGCTTGTGTACTTCTGTTTCTTATAAGGTTTCTTTTATATCTGTTCTTCTATTGATCTGAAGTTTTACTCTGATATTGCAGCCTCTAGATACAGCAGCTTCAAGAATGCAAACTAGTGAATTTGGTCAATCGAAGGGATTCTGGAAAACCCTCTCGGAGAGCACTTGGAGTGAAGCATTTGATGGTCTAGGAATATCCATCATTCTCACTTCAAATCCAGCAATTCAGGTATTTACATGCTTTATTTTCTAATGTGAGAGTGTTCCACCATTTCTTTCAATGTTGTATGTTTGTGATGCTTAAAGTACTCACCTGATACCCACTTGCATACTATTGCTTTACCTTCCAAATTTCGCATTATGTCTCGACACATGCAATATGATATCACCAAATTATGTTCAGGGACATCAAGGAATAATTTTCTGTTGCAATATGTGGTATTGTGCAGTACACGGCCTTTGATCAATTTAAACAAAGAATGCTGAAGGGGAAGATGAAAGGCAATAGAGAGGTGGAATCAAGTCCAGAATCTCTTTCTGCTTTTTCTGCTTTTGTTTTGGGGGCAGTCTCAAAATGTTTTGCCACCTGCATCACTTACCCGTTAATAAGGTATATTCAGTTGAGCATTTCATACTCAAGCGTGAGTCTATGCCAATTGTGTCAAACATGTAAAATGGTACTTGAACATCTGCTCCTTTTCTATTGTTATATACTTGGTCAGACACTATTTGCTCAAACATTAGAGAATACCAGTGCCAGAATCACCAAGATTTAGCCGGGAAGTCCCATATTGGGGGTAAAGCGCTCCCTAACAAAGGCGATTCCGTACATGGTGGGATTCAAACCCGAGACCTCTAGTTAAGGATGAAGAAGTACTTACCACTCCACCATAACCCTTGTTGGTTACATTTGACATCTTAACTCCTACTGTATATCTAGTACGTTGATGACTCCTTTTTCTTTGGCGTCAACGTAGCTGTATTTACTCATATGCACTGTGTATAGGTGTAAAGTTATGATTCAAGCTGCTGAATCAGAAGGAGATGCAGAGGATGAAGCGGAGTTAAAAGCCCGAAAAACAATCTCTGGATCACTTCATGCCATATGGAAAAAGGAAGGGCTCATGGGATTCTTTAAAGGGTTACAGCCTCAGATCCTGAAGACAGTTCTAAGCTCCGCACTGCTGTTGATGATTAAAGAGAAGATCTCAAAAACCACATGGGTTCTGCTATTAGCAGTAAGGAGATATCTGTTCCTAACGAGGACCAGACTAAAGAGCTCTTGAATTCTCTTATAAGAGCTGCTGCATGATTCAAATGTAACAATGCAATTGGCTCGTAGGTCCTTGTTCGAGACGTGGAACCACCTTGCACACAAATAAATTGTTTCATCTGATACCGCAATTCTCTTTCAGTTTGTCTGTTGAAATGGTATGTTTCAGATTATCTTTTTATGTCTTCTTCCTGTATACAACAATCACGATTTGTAGTTCGTCTTCTTTCAAGTTCTACCTCTACATATCACTATTAATGTAAAGATATGGTCATATTTCTACTTGTCTGCATTTGGTCTTCGTTCAGTAGAACTTCACATTCTCCAGAAGTGGTTCAGTTTCAACTTTAGATCTATTTTATATTCAAGCATTTCTTTTCCCCTCCAATTTGGTCAGCTTGTGATATTAAGCTTTGACGTTTTGTCATGTAAAAATTATATAAATTCCTACAGCCCCTGCATTGCAAATCTCTCTTTCTTTTTTACTTGTCTGATAATTTTCTGTGTTAATTTTTTCTGTTAAGCAATTCTAGCAAGTAAATTAAAATACAAACTTTAATACTAAAGCAAGAATAACAAGAGAAAAGTACATAAACAGACTGATAAATATGAAACCTTGTTACTCTAAACTATTACCCAATTGACACAATGCAAAACCTTCCTAGACCCTATTGCATTTTACAGTATAGGTTCCAAAAGCCCTCTTTGGAGCCAAGCTTGTTTTGGAAGGTTGTTACCAATTGAAATACACCGCGTTGTTTGTTTGAATACAATGTTTATTTTAATTTTATCCTTACATAGCAATCTAAAGTTATGTAATGACTGATTTGATATGATCATATTACCTTTTTCTTTTTCTCATTTTGTTTTGACCCTACACAAGGGTCAGAGCTAGCTTGTGGTCTCGGCAAAATTTTATACACTTTGTATTGTACATGTGGTTAATTGTTTTTAATGTTTATACCGTAGATGTCAACCTCCTTTTCTTAGATAGCGTTTGACCATAGATTTCCAAATATTCTTGGCAAATATTATTTGAGTGAAAATTTGGGTGAAATTTCACCATGTGTTTGGCCATAAAATTTGGGAAATATATTTTACCTTTTTAGAAAAATATGATTTATACACACAAGTTTTAAAAACTATCAAAACTAACTAAAAGTTTGTATTACAAGTCAATTGAATGTTCGTTACAACAATAACAAATAGTGTCCATGACACTAAAGCAATGTGATAATTTGGAGTGAGTGCAACAAGAATTATTCCATACATCGTGAAGTAGACAAAGCACATGACTTTGTTACCTAGAGCCAATTTTTTAATAATTTTAATCAACAATCATATCATTATTTAATATTCACTAATTATTCATCACTATTTGGTGTTAACGTAAAAATTATGTAATACAAACGCAAGCAACTAGTAGAGAGGGTGTTTTTTGTAAAAGATAAAAGATTGGGGTAAAATTTTAATTTTAAAATATCCCAAATAATGAGATTTGGCCCAAATACTAGAAAAAACTAATATTTGGAAATTTGGGATATTTGCCAAAAATATTTATCAAATAATGACAAATTGTATGGACAAACATTATTTGCCAAATTTTTCCCAAATATTATTTGGAAAATTTATGATCAAACGGGCCCTTAGTTCGTGTTTTTACGTCCTCCGATTTTGAATCTCCCTAACAAAAAAATACTCTACCGATTGTATATATCTCCACTCTGTATTTATCAAAATAATACAATACGTAACAACCATCTAAACAAAGTGTAAATCCCAACGGAAAGAAGAATATGAATTGATGATACTGATCTCTCCACGCCTCTGTTTCTTGCTTTTCTGAGAGGATAAGATTATTAAGAAGAAGAAGAAGAACCAAAACGGAAGATTGAGACAAATTAAGCATCAAATTCGACAGAATCCATGGCGATGGGAAGTGGGTTTAACCAAGAAACCAAAACTGGGGCATTTTTCATGGCCACACTGCTCATCTGGGTTTTCTCAGTTTTGTGGGAAATACTAATTAACAAGCGCACCAAACTGTTCCCAATCGTTCTGGGTTTCATTTTCTACCAATCGGCCAATTGGGTCATCCCCAAATTGCTGCGAAATCACGATTCCCTCTTCGTCAACACCTGTGTATCTCTTCTCCATTCATCCACTACATCTGCTTCAGTGCTCTTCATTTTGGTCAATCAGTCGATGATTTCAAATGGGGTAAATGTAAATCAGATGTTTGAACATTCACAGCTTGTTGAACATACATGGCCATGGGCATTTACAGCTTTATGCTTTTCGTGTGGTTATTTTGCTTACGATCAATTGGATATGCTCTTACATAGATTGTACAGTGGATGGATTCCTTCGATTCTATTGCATCATTTCTTACTCCTTGTCTGCTTCACACTTGCCTTGTACCGAAATGTCGCAATCAATTACCTCATTCTTACTCTCATTTGTGAGCTGCATTCTGTGTTTCTGCATCTGCGCAAGGTGCGGAGAATGGCGGGTTTTCGTGATTGCAGTGGCAGCATTTTTGTGAAAGTAGAATGGGTTCTCAACTGGACAACTTTTGTTCTAGCAAGAGTTGTATCTCATATTCTCATTACTGTTAAGCTGATAAGAGATGCTTCGAAGTTTGATAAGGGTGGTGTGGAGCTCCCTCTCGCCCTTTTCGGTATGGCTGGGATGAATTTGCTTAATACTTTCTTAGGAATTGATCTCTTTAAAGCTTACCGGAGAGAGATGAATCCTCAGAGGAGTCGTCAAAATCATCATGATTGATAATTCCAGTTGATCAAGAAACCTCTAGTGTAGAGTGTACTTTAGGACTTGTGTTGGGAGCTTTGAACTCATGTATTACGTCTTTCTTTTACGCGTGTTTTAGGATAGTGAAAGATGAAGACTTTGTGAGTTAGGGGTTATCGCGAACCTCTCCAATTGAATTGTGAATCTCATATTTGAATGTTAATCTAGTTAAGAGTATCGATCGTTCCTTCCTTTCTTTCAATTCAAGATTATTGGTTGTACTTATGAGGGTTTGTAGCTTTCTTTTTCATGTTCATTCAACTATAGTTCTTGATCTTCCTATGCCTTTTACTTGTTTTCTCTACTTATTCTTGAGTGTTTTTGAGGGTTGATGTCTTTATTGTTCGAGTGTCCTGGATTTGGTGCTGTCATCTATGTCCCAGTAGTTCTTATATATTGACATAGGTCAATGATTTTGGCAATGTGAGTTGTAAAAGCCAAGCAGATTTGATGCCTGAAATGACATTGTATGTGGAGAATGAAAGCTGCAATATTTCAGAGTAATGCAATACAGAGAATAAATGAGACAATGGTATGTGTTTGTAATACAGGTTTTGTAGTCTTTTAAGGTACATTTTCTGTAGGGATAGTAGCTGATATTCTCCCTCTTTCAAATCAGAATATTACAAAATTAACAACAAAATCAAGTACTGGTAAACAGAAACTACACTCGAGATGTGAAAAATATATTAAAAAAAAGTGTGAAGGTTTAACATTTTCACAGTAAGAGGAGAAATGCCATAAGGAGAAAGACTGCCTGAGAGATTAGACCAAGCTGAAAGAGTACGTTTGCTGAACTATTATCCGGTGTAAAGCTTCCCTCCAGGTTGTTTGTGGTCAAAATTACGACTATCCAGTTGTCGTCAGACCCAATTCCAACACCAGTAAACTTGGTATCATTCAGAGAAGCAGCATACTGGGACATTGTATAGTTGGAAAGAACGAGGTCTGGGACAAGGTTGGGAACACAAGCAGGCATTATCGCTGCATCTCTGGTGGTTGTGACGTTCAATTTGCACTTGGATAGTAGATTAGGATAGTCAGAGAACTGAGGTTCAGTGCCAGGTACAGTATTGGCGCCTGTTGTGTTTGTACAGGGTTGATCTTTAAATTGGTCAGCAATTTCATCAGCAAGGCATTTTGCTTTGTCATTCTCGCGCAGAGTTGTCAAATTTAGGGATGTCCTGTAGCTGTTAATACTTCTAAAAAGGTTGTCTTCCTCATCTGCACCAAGGTGACAAATATGAAACCTCAAGTGCAGATATTGAACCATATAAAAGATTAAAAATTAGTCTTTTAAGGGGATATTATGTGGAAAAGACATCTAAAATGCACTCACAATGGACCCATTTGGCCATAGATTTCCCAAGTAATATTTGGGAAAAAATTGTCAAATAATGTTTGTGCATACAATTTGCAATTATTTAGCAAATAATTTTGGCAAATATCCCAAATTCTCAAATACTAGTTTTTTCTAGTATTTGAGCCAAATATCATTATTTGATATCTTCTATAAATTGAAATTTTAAATCAAAACTTTTATCTGCTACAAAAACACCCCCTAAAATAGTTGTTTGTGTTG
This sequence comes from Solanum peruvianum, assembly GCA_027705065.1. Lineage (NCBI taxonomy): Eukaryota > Viridiplantae > Streptophyta > Magnoliopsida > Solanales > Solanaceae > Solanum > Solanum peruvianum. The sequence continues at coordinate 75,630,433 of JAKWJD010001755.1, forward strand.
TATTACACAAGTTTTTACGTGTGAATATGAAAGTGATGATATGGTTGTTGATGAAAATGATGAACAATCGGCACAGGGTAACAAAGTCATGTGTTTTGTCTACTTCATTACGTATGGTATGATGCTTGTTGCACTCACACCAAACTACCACATTGCTCCAGTGTCATGGATACTACTTGTTATTTGTTGCAACGAATGTCCAATTGACTTGTAATACAAATTTATGAGTATTAAATCATATTGTTCTAAAAAAGTGAAATATGTTTCTCACTATGGGCCAAGCACATGATGAAATTTAACCCAAATAATATTTGCCAAAAATATATGGAAAATTATGGTCAAACGCTAGCTTTCGTCTAGGAAGTGAATCAGATAGTGATGACTGATGTTCATGAAACGTTACAAGGTGTGGTGAATGCAGTTCAAGTTCTTCTCTTAGTATACATGATACTCTCTCCATCCACACCACAAATAACCCAAGAACAACAACATTATATCCACAGTAATCCCACAAGTGGTGTCTGGGAGGATAAGTGTATGCAAACCTTACCCCTACCTTGGGAGGTAGGTAGGTAGAGAGGTTGTTTCCGATACTCAGCTCAAGGGAAAACATATCAAAGCTGATTGATGCAAAGAGACCATGGCAAAATACAATATAAAGCATGACAAAGCATATAGAAAAGATGAAGAGTAACTAGACCACAAAGAACCCAAAAAGAGAAAAAACAGAACAACTCGAAGCTGAAGCGAAATTTCTGCTGAAACCTCTTTCCACATTTCGATTAATATCTATTTCTCAAAGCAACACATTAACACACTCTCTCTGTCCAAGAGAGGTTTTTCATAATTGATTTGCTTGAGATATTGCTGAGTAAAACTAGACTAGGTCACATGAATTTCTCTGATGGCAGAAGATTTGTAGAAATGATCCAACATGATCTCAACATATGGGTTGATAAAGATGATAAAAATAACTGCTGATGTACAAGGCCAGTTTATCGCTACAGATTAAGAACCTACAGATGAAATATCATCCCTTATTTGAATATTGTTCCATTAATAGCACCCATTTTACTAACGTAAGTTCTGCCACTTCCAAAATAATGGAGCAGCCTCATCGAGAAGAATCACTTGCATTGAAGATCATTTAGCTTGAGGTAAAAATATTTTGATTCTTAGGTAAAAAAAAAAAGAAGGTAATTTAATAAACCTCAGAGATCTATCTAATTCATCAAATCATCAGGTATTTGGGAAGCAGATCTAGCCCTATCTAATAATATATAAACTTCAATTACTTAATTTTCCACTTGCTCAAAAGAAGCTCAATCTTTCTATAAACAGTAAATTTGAAATACCATAAACTCAACACACAATCAGGATCCAGACACTCCTCTACTACAATTACTACTACCACAGTAAGCAAGCAAGATAATAAAGAATAAAGTTGAACTGAACAACCCCAAATCTTCAAAAATAAAAAAAATTGAAATGGGTCATCGCTATCAAACAACAATACAAACCCAGATCTTCAAAAGAGGTAAATTGAATAAGCTCAACACCTCATATGCAGAATCCAATTAGCAATTAGAAATGATGATAAAAAATAACAGGTTTGATGCAAAACGAAGAATTAAAGGTATAGTGAAAAGAGTGAAAAATTACGTACCGTCAGATTTGACAAAGGAGAAGAGAAGGGAATTGAGAAGAAGAAGAGAAAGTAAAAGATAACGTGGAAGAAACGCCATTGTTGATCCTCTACTTTTGATTGAGTTTTGAGCTTTTTCTGATTTTATAACAAAATCCAAAGAGGAAAAATCATATATGGGGACTTGTCTACAGCACACACAATTAGAAAGCGGCGCACCACATGATACGACGTCGTTATCATGCTTGCTCTTTTCTTTTTTTAAACATGTTTTTATTTTTTTATTTTTTATTAGTCCTCGTAGCTCGAATAAATTTATTTTCTTCATATACAAAACTTGAATCAAGACCTCTATTTAAAGTGAGACTATTCCACCAGCATCACGTCCAATTTCATTTTCTTTAGTATTGATTTCATATTTATCAAAATTTCTTCATGTTTAAAGTAGATTGTTCGAAATCTTTGTCATTTATAAAAATAAAAAAGAATTTAAGAGATAAATTGAATATATATTTCTCTTTTACTGTTAGTAATAATTATTTTTAGAAGTAATAAACAATTAATTAGTATAGAAAATCTAATTGAAGGGCACCTAAACATATTTTAACATTGTGATTGTTTAGATTTATATCACCTGCTCCAACTGACTGTTGATATTATTATCAATTTTTAGTACTCAATTTAAATTAAAGTATCCTTAAATTTGTTAATACGGTAATCATTTTTAATATTCGTTTTCACACACAAAAAACAAAATATTTTTCATTGAAAATGACTTCCTCAGCACCAAATTAATTTCTTAATTTAGTACCACGGCTGGAAATAATGAATAAAGAAATATAGATTCTCAATTTTCTTAATGAAACTGTTGCTTAATTTTTTTCTTTTGTATTGTACAGAATATATGTTGAAATGATTTTTTAGTCGGTGCAAGAATCCAAAACGTAGAATCATATTTTTTTTAGCCTCGTATCAAAAATAATTTTTAACGACAATAGTTTAATTATAAATATTTATTTTAAGAGGTAATTTTAGTGATAATCATATTTTAGCACTCTTTATAAATGTTATTAAAATTATAGTGACATTAAATTCAATAATAATTAACTAATGTCGATAAAGATAATATTTTTTTTTATTAATGTGTATATTTATTACCGCTAAAAATTATTTTTATAATAGTTTATATATTATAGACTAATAGTAGCTACAATATTTTGTTGCTCTAGATTGTATTTTAGTAATAATATATGCATACATCAAGCTTGTGATTATTTTATTTAAGTAGACTATCCTACGTTAAGTCCATAAAATTTTTGCATGGTTTTATAAATTTTAAGAAGGAAGAAGTTTAGAAAAAAGAAAAAAAAATAGGAAATTTTAGAGCTTGTTTGGTGGTTCTCAAATATTAGGTGTAGAATCAACGTCAAAATGAAGCTATCAGATTATGACTATGACTCATCGCCAAACAGAACCTCTAACAAACACACAGGTTTATTTCTATTTTTTTGGTTTAAGTTTTATATTTTAAAAAATGAAAATAATATGAATAACCAGATAGATCTAGAAGTCTGATTACCCTGAACTCAGTAACTTTTTGCTCTGGTCGTATATATATATATTTAAAAATTTATTAAATATCTAATAAATATTTAAGTAAAAGTTCATATACTTCGAATCATAAATTTGCCTTTGTTTAGAATTTGTATAGAGACAATTTTGGGTTCTAACTCTTGTAAATGGATGAGGTTGATATACAAACTAATTAACTCCAATATTAGGGCTTTTTCTCAATATTTAGTTTTATGTACTACATAAAACCTTTGGAAGTTTTGTTGATATTTCAATTTAAAAAGAACTTATAACATTTATTTTATTTTTCTTTCTTTACATGTCAAAATAGTAAAAATGTATAGCTGAAGAAAGGTGGATTTACTTTAATTCGTAGTTATGTACTTTCTTTTGTTTAATATGAAATCCGACTAATTCAAATTTGGTACCTAGAAACCAATAGGGAGAAATGTTCTTTATCAATAATTTTATCATACCCACATTCGCTAAATCATTTTTAATAGTCTTGTTACCTCTATTCTTTGTTTGGATAAAAATGTTTAAAAAATTATACGTTACGCAAATCAAACTATTTTTTCCTAGGTAAATACGTATATGCTTTAATTTACTATGACTGAATAATTTAATAATTCACATCAATTAACCACGGTTAAGTGATACTTTATTATTTATGTTCGAATACATATTCCATGATTTGATATAAATAAATTGCCTCCTTTTAAATATATGTGTTATCAAAGACCAGGAGTTATATTTTTCATTTGTAGTCTTCAATTTATTTCCAAATTTATCCAATAATTCTGTACGGCACCACCCCGAGGCCTAAACCTGAGATGTCATTTAATTTATTTTTTAAAAGCATTTCCTGTTCTTTTAGGCTAAAATTATAATTATATAAAAAATTCTTTACATCATTATTGTCAAGATCAAATTTTTTACCATGTTTTAGCTATATAAATTAAATCGACAAGATAAATGTCCTATACTGTAATTCTAAGGAAAATAATTATTATAGTACTAATTATTCAAGAAAATTTGCATCAACTAATGAAATTAATACTTATTGGTCCAATATTTAAAAATTGACCTAAAATTACTATTTATTACTTTTTCGACTAATAAAGTAGCAAACTATTAATAATACTCGAGTTCCCCCCCACTCCCCTCCTAAAATCTCTCGATTTAATTTGTAAATATCTCAAATCCATTTACAAGAATCTCTGCATCCATATCTTGGTTAAACCCTATAATATTTTACCAATTTTTTCAAAAATATTCTGTTTTTTTTAAGGTTAAAATGTGTCGAAACAGTTTTGGATTAAGAAGTCAATTCTGAATAGGACTTGAAACTAAATACGAATCCCAAAAAAAAAGGAATTAAACAATCAGAAGAGATGCCTTAAGTTCGATATACAGAAACCAAAAGCATATTCTTATGCTTTACAAGTTATTATTTGCAAAAAGAAAAAACAAAAGAAGAAAAATCACGTAGATTTTCTCTTTTGAAAGTTCAAATGAATTGGTGGATACCATTAAATTTGGATAACGCGGCCACTCCAACCAATAGTATGCCCCTTACCCCAACCCCTGTAAACATACCTTGTTGTTTCCAACTTCCTAGTCCTCAAGTTTCATCACATCAACCTTCATATATCATACACAAATATAAACAGCCATTTCACTACTATTGATTCTCAGAGGGAAAAAAAATGTCTGTGGCTACTGACGGGAGATTCGCGCTACTTCGTAGTAACCCTGCAGCACTTACAGGGACAAATTTGAAGGTAGTGAAGTTTTGCAATGGAGAATTGATGGGGAAGAAACTCAAGTATACAAAATTTCAGTTAAGGAGTAATGTAGTGAAGCCTAATATCTGCATGTCACTTACAACTGATATTGCAGGTGAGGCTAAGGTGAGTCTTCTATATATATGTAAATATCTTTGCTTCATTTACAATTTTGAATGAAGCATTGGTGACTACTGTATATAATAAAAATATGGCCACTTCTCTTCATAAAACAAGTTAGGTCAAATGAGCCACTTAGCTAATCACGCTATATCATTATGATGTGGTATTGGAATGTAACTTAAAATCTTGAATCAGTCTCCAACTTTACCTCTAAAAATGGCCATTTTGACTAACTGTCAAATGTGGACAGTTAAAGGATCTTGAAGCAAAGAAGGAGGATGCAAGAACAGTAGTAGCAATCATTCTAGGAGGGGGAGCGGGAACTCGTCTTTTCCCCCTCACCAAACGTCGTGCTAAGCCTGCTGTAAGTTTTCTTTTCAGATAATCAGAGAAAATATTACTACGAGTTCTTGCAGAGTTATCTGCATCTCACCAATGAGTCATTATCAATTTGCTTCAGGTTCCAATAGGAGGAGCATACAGGCTAATTGATGTACCAATGAGCAACTGTATTAACAGTGGCATCAACAAAGTATACATTCTCACTCAGTTCAACTCGGCCTCACTTAACAGGCATATCGCTCGTGCTTACAACTTTGGCAGTGGGGTCACATTCGGAGATGGTTATGTTGAGGTAAACATACAACACCAATTCTCATTTACTTAGTTTCAGGTTTTGATGTTATTGGCAGCATCATGGCTGATAAGTTGTAGTACAGGTCTTAGCAGCAACTCAAACACCGGGTGAATTAGGTAAAAGATGGTTCCAAGGTACTGCAGATGCTGTGAGGCAATTTCACTGGCTTTTTGAGGTACACACAAGATCACATTGAATTGCAATATCCATAATTTAGTAATTTACCCTAATAACAGTGCAAACATCAATATATTCCAGAACTGCAATATTTCTGAAGAAAATCGAAATGCATATATTCATACATCATAACTGGAGATTTCAATTATAGTCGACCTGAATATAATTCTTGATGACTTGATGGCATAGAAGTAAACTAAAGGTCCACTAATAGTTTTCATACTCAACAAATTACCAATGCAAGATCAAGTTAGCTAAGTTGTATAAGCAATACTTTTTCTACACTCAGCTATAGCCAAGCCAAAATTATCTCATTCTATGGGTTAGTCACAAACATGAAACTAATTCTCGTAAACATTGAGTATGCAATGTTCACACTGATTTTCCATAACTTAAGGATGCAAGAAGCAAGGACATAGAAGATGTGCTCATTCTCTCTGGAGATCACTTGTATAGAATGGACTACCTGCACTTTGTTCAGGTGAAGACTAGACTAAGCTATAAGTACTTACCTTGATTGATATCATACATCTGAAATTACCCATAACTCCTCATTGATATTTCCATCTCCTTGACAGAGTCATCGGCAAAGTGGTGCAGACATTACCATATCAAGCTTGCCAATAGATGACAGGTAGCATTAGGAGGGATAATCTAAATACTACATAGGCTATTTTTCCTCTCAACGATTGAATCACTTCTATGTTTTCATGATAGTCGAGCTTCAGATTTTGGCTTGATGAAAATTGATGACACAGGGCGGGTCATGTCCTTCAGCGAAAAGCCAAAAGGAGATGATTTGAAGGCGATGGTAATTCTTGAAACTTTGACAGTCTCAGAGCTTAATCTACTTTAAATTTTAAAGTTGTTGCAATCACTTGACAACAAGTACTTCAGGCAGTAGACACAACTGTTCTGGGATTATCTCCAGAAGAGGCTAAAGAGAAACCTTACATTGCTTCAATGGGAGTTTACGTCTTCAAGAAGGATATTCTCCTCAATCTTTTAAGGTATGTAACGAGTTTCTTCTATAGTACCCTTATTTAGAGAGTGTCATGGTCCTTTCAACATGCAAATGAGAGAAGCTTTGGAAAAAGGACAAAAAAAGTCAACAAATTATATGCATCCAGCTTAATAGGGGTAGCTACACTCAAGAGAAGCAAATTGTGGTCTTATAATAAAGCAGAAAGAGACCGCATAAAATCTTATGTTAACCCCGAGTTCCCTCATACTTTATCTATAGTGACATGCTGAAGATATCAGGTAAAAGAAGATCATGAAATGACTACTCTTTGTCTTTTTAGATGGCGTTTTCCAACTGCAAATGACTTTGGTTCAGAGATCATACCTGCCTCTACCAAAGAATTCTGTGTCAAGGTGTGTACCACTTAATTTCTGGTATGCATTTATGCAGGACCTTATCAGTTTGTTCAAAAAGTTTTACTACTACACCCAATCTTCTAGTTTCCATCATAAGGCAAGATATTCTATGTGCAAGTGGTACTACATTGCAGTTCACAGGCTCACAATTCCTCTCCCCCTCTATTATCTTATTCCACCCCACTCCACCCCCCACCCCCCCGGCATGTCTTTAACGTCAATTCACTATTTTGGTTATGGTTCCCTAAGCAGCTTAACTTCAACCTGTTTGCTTGATTTTGCAGGCTTACTTGTTCAATGATTACTGGGAAGATATTGGTACAATCAGATCCTTTTTTGAAGCAAACCTTGCACTTACTGAACATGTAAGAACCGGAGAGCTATTATATGATTTTTATAGTCTTTAAAGGGTTTATTTCTTCAAACAACCTGAGTAAGATGGAATGTGGCCATTGAACACCAGTCAATCTTATTTGACAATATTAAAACGATGGTTCGTACTAATCATACGGCCAACTATGTTTTTTTCTTTTTCTTCCAGCCACCAAGATTTAGTTTCTATGATGCAAAAAAGCCAATATACACGTCAAGGAGAAACTTACCTCCATCAGCGATTGATAATAGCAAGGTTCAAGACACAGACCCACGTCTTCAATCTTAAACAGATAAATCTTTAAATTTTCTTCTACTAACCAAATCTATTTGTTGCCAGATTGTTGATTCAATTGTATCACATGGTAGTTTCTTGACCAATTGCTTCGTGGAGCACAGTGTTGTCGGCATCCGATCCCGTATAGGCACCAATGTTCACTTGAAGGTTAGTCTAGTAAAACAGCTATTGAAAGTTCAGTATTATGCTTTTGCACAACAAAACCAAATATTGGTTCTCCAACTAGATTCCATGTAGATCCAACACAAGAACATTCGTGTTTCACATTAAAACAATTAGAACATACCATACAAACATATTAAGTACTTCTACGTTTACTTGATTTTGTAATTGCTGCTAATTCAGCATACACTTGGTTGAAATTCATATAGGACACAGTGATGCTTGGTGCTGACTACTATGAAACTGATGCTGAGATTGCTTCACAGCTAGCTGAAGGGAAAGTGCCTTTAGGAATAGGAGAGAATACCAGAATAAAGTAAATCACTAAGATTGTTCTCCTTTAGTGTTTATCAAGCAAGAAAATGAATGTGATTCTAATTTCATTTCTCATGTTATTTCAACTAATATGCAGAGAGTGCATCATTGACAAGAATGCAAGAATTGGAAAAAATGTTGTTATTGCCAACTCAGAGGTATGACCCTCCCATACTCCCAACAACAGCAAGAGATCAAATTTTATCTTGTTATTACTGGGAGTCCCTTATTTTCCTCTGACACATCAATTTGCAGGGTGTGCAAGAAGCAGACAGATCCTCAGAAGGATTTTACATACGATCAGGCATCACAGTCATATCAAAGAACTCAACAATCCCAGATGGAACTGTGATATGACAAGTGTGACAATGTCTTTTTGTCTTCTCTTTCAAGTAGAATTGGCACCAAGAAAATTGTGAAATATGAGAAGTAAAAGTTTCAGATTATCAACTTTTCCACATGCAGCAAGTAAATATTGAACTAAAGGCCGATGATAAGAAGGGTTGTTTCTCCCATTGATGAATTTTGAACTAAGAATAAAATGTCTGTTCAAGGGTGAACTTTTTCAATAAACTAGCTGATGACACTAACAAAATATGGTTTTCACAGTAATATTTTATATTAGTTGGAAACAACTTTCTTCAAGTCAGAAATAAAGAAGGATAGGAAGTTTAAACTTACAGGTAACACTATTTATTGCATCAAAACCTGTACAGCCTTGCACTAGATTGCTGCATTATTCAAACCTTTCCTCTGTTTTCTCACGTGTACTGCATCCTCACCAACACTGCTCTACTGGATCTTCTTTTGGGAATTTGAGGTGGTAAGTTAACAACTTAGTAAAGATAAAGGAACATAGGGCTAATTTTCTTGAAAGAGAACTATAAAATGTTGACATTATACAAATTTGTTCGGCAAATGTCTTCCTTAAATTGAAAAATTATACAGCTGTTAGAACTTGAAAGAGCAAAGGACTGAAATACTGTCTGATGTAATATTCTTAGCAAAATTATATTGGAAAATAAATGATTTTCTTATTCAGAATTCTGCAAGCAAAAAAGTATTGTCCCAAATGCATTTATATGTAATCTAGAAAAACACTATGTGGGGTGAGGTGGGATGGGGTGACGGGGGTCGAGACGTAGGAGATGAGGAGCAGACAATGAATTGGAATGTCATTTATGAATCTTGTTTTTCTATTCACACTAGAAGTCAATTTCACAATTTATATAAACATATTTTCTAGAGAATATTTTCCAAAACATTTTGACCAACCAAACACGGGAGCACTGAAATTTTTTGTTCCAGAATACCATACACACCCTAATAGATCGTATCAGTCGTTTATTTATCTTTTCCTTGGTTTTGAAAAGAAAACAGCAAGAGAGAGGCAGAGATGACTTTTGAGGCCAACAATTATGGAGAAGAACTCAATGCACAGTTAAAAGAATAATTGTTCGCAACAGAACATTAATTCATTTTCGAATCTCTGTAACACAAACCGCTCTTCCACTGTTATAATGCTGGTAACAAAACATTTTTTATCTGAAAATGGTTTTCTTCCAGTTCTTCCAGCTCGATGAAGATAATTTACTGCATCTTTTGGGATATCAAAATTGTATATATGTGTTGTCTCTGGTAGATCAACACCTCTAGCTGCTATATCTGTTGCCACCAATAAATAACCTCCTCCTGCTCGAAGCTCCTGTATCCCAAGAACATATAAACCACACACTAAGATAGGAACAGGAATTACAATATGGCAGCAACACAAAAATTAGTTCACCGTTTCCTGGGATCTATAATGATAAGTCGACCAAAAACAATAATATCTCAGCAAAACTTACAGATAAGGATGCAGCTCGTTGATTGAAATTCATATCTTCCTCTAGAAGAGAGACGTCGGAAAATCTTCCACAAGTGGACTTTAGAAAATCTACCAAAAGAGTAGTTGGAGGTGCACTTCCTGCCTTTTTTGACTTCTCAGACTGCTCAAAAGTTAACATTAGAATTAAGGTATGTGATTGCTATAACACTAGAAAATCAAAGTTGCATAGATAAGTAACATTCATTTTTTCAAATTACCTATGAGACTATGGCCGTGGTTCTTTCCAACTTATTCATTTAGACATGTGATTTACAGACAACTGATTTTTCTTTGAAGTAAGTCTGATTTCTTCTGATGTTAAAGAGAGCATAAATCCAAAACATAACAAAGGAAGGAAATGGAACTTCTAAAATTCCAATAGGGGAAGTTTACACATCCAATTTATACATAAAGTTGAAAAGAAGCTACTAAACATACAAATGCATCCCCTTAATGATATTTAGAATAAGAACCGTTCCCAGCAAAGTGCAACTTCTTGCAGCTCCTGTGCGGGGGGTGAGAATTATCACATAGCTTTTCTCTAGTCTCTACAAGATTATTCTGGAATCAACCAACCTCTAAATTTGAGAAGTTTCTGGTGTGTGCTTTCATTGATTATGAATTAAGAGGGATGTCAATACTTGAAAGTGATCAATATCACAATTAATCCTTCTATGTAAGGAATTAAAGTTTCCAATCACTCATAACGGAACACAAAAAATAATTATTGTACAGAGACTTAACAGGGTTGAAGATACTAACTTGCTCGCTGACAAATATTATGGCAGATTCAGGTGAATCCGTCTGCAGTAAAGAGAGTAACATTGGATTTTTTACCGTTCTGTTGCATACCTGACACATGAAAAGTTTAAAAACATTAGACATTCATGGAAATGGAAATAAAACAACCAACGAACATAGTAAGTAGGATCCAGCAACATGAAAGAGAATGATCTAATTACAGGTACTTTTTCAGTATGGCAGTTCCATCCCACACCAGTTAACAGAAAGATAGCTGATTTTATTTATTCTATGCATGTTGAGGATTGTCCCGACTAATACTTCTAGCCTCTAAGATATCGTAAAACTGTGCAAGTGAAATTAACAAAACTCTAAATGACAAGTAATGAGCTTATTCCAGTAAATGGAATTTGTAAGTGAGTTAATTTGCAAGAAAAGAGAAGTAAAGAGAGTTGTAGAAGTTTATGATAGTATCACCACAAATCTATGATGGAGGCATGAAGGCATCGGCTCTACTGAATTCACATGGACGTGAACTACATCAGCCTGCCATTATAAATAAGATAAGTACGTTTGTAATGCGATTATGAGAAGATCATAACAAAGTCATAAAAAGAGAAATCATGTCAAAGATACTTGTTCCAGCTTACCCTGGTCCATTTTTGCTGCATACAGTCATACAAAAATCTTCTGTGCTGTGGAATTGAAGCACTAGCAAAGATAGTTTGACGGTTCATGCTGGATGAGTAGGATGTCAACAGCCTTTTAAGAGAGCTGACTTCTTTTGAAGAATTGAACATGAAATCAACCTAAAATATGTAAATGAACATAAACAACAACAAATCAATCCCAAATAAGCTGGAGTCAGCTATAAGAATCCTCATTAACTTTGTTCTTCACTTAATAAACTCGACTCACGTTATCATCATAACACAAGAATAATCCAAAATAAGTCAAATACACATAAATAATAGTAATAACAATGACAATATTAAAAGTTCTCTATATTGTTACTGGCATATCAATCAATGATAAGGTCACACTCATTGAAAAGCAATACGTTCAAACCAATGCATCAAACAATAGCGCAGCACTGGCCTCTTCTTTTTATTGATTCAATACAATAGGGGAAAAGATGGTACAGTTCCCTACTGAGACAAACTATCAACTCCTCTGCACACTCAGCATACATCTTCCATGTGTCTTTCTTCGGCGGGAACTAACAAGATTAAAACCTATTCTCAACTATTAGATGCTATTGGATCTTTTTCTTCATGTGCTCTATCTTTAGATAAGCCTGCATATATTCCGAAAATTGTTTAACTTTTCTAGACAACTTCTTTCTATGTGATTTTAGGTCTACTTCCCCTTTTAACACATTTCTCGCCATAGTTCGTACCTACAAATCGGTGCAATAATGAAAATGTAGTTCTGTTTCAAGCATTGAGTTGAAGTTGAGCAAAATAGTTGCAAAATACAAGCATGCATAAGATTCACTTGTTATGACTTATGAGGCTTAGGAATAGTATAATTACATAGCTTGTCATGACTTGTTCATGATATAGAATTTTCCAAAGAATATATTATTGTAATTGTGATTTTACAAATGGAAAGGAAAAACATAGAAAAGGAAAGTTATAACAACATTGTAGCATGTTTTTTCAATTGCTCAGCAGCATCCATATGCTGATGCTATTGGTCTCACTGTTCACGGGATCCCATCCAAGTAAAGGATCAACAGAGGCAAGGAGAAAATATATGATAGAAAATGCATCTTGATTACCTCATCAACAACAAGTACTTGGCAGGTATCTAGCTTCAAAATATGTTTCTCAAGCATTTGACACAAACTTCCTATAGTTGCAACAACAATGGTGGGTGGCTCAGCCTGTAATGGCACAAACATCTCAGAGTCACACCTCGTAAAAAAATGCTGAAGCTTCCTCTTAATTTCAGGAGAATGAGCAGTAATAAACAAAACAGAGGTGTTGAGAGAGAGGCAACAGAAGTAGGAACGAGTTGACAGACTATCATGAAAAAATAAAATTGCAAAAGTACAGCAAAAATGAGCTAAAGCTCCACAGTAGTACCTTTAAAAAGATAAGGTGTGCTCCCTCAATACCACCTTACAAAGAATCTACAGAACGAGTCTAAGCCTTTTCTTTTTGTCTCTGTGTGTGTGTGTGAGAGAGAGAGAGAGATGATGGATGGATATCAGTAGTGTTTCAGCTGTATACTAAATTTGTTTCACGCAGTACTGAACTAATCTCTTAGTTTTACGGACAATTGCATATGTGCATTTGTAAGTTACACCCTGAATATCATTCCCATAGTGAAGAATGTAAACTGGAGATGCAAGATAGAGAACAACAACAACGACAATAACAACAATAATAAACACCAAAACGAGAACGAAACTTGGACACTATACAACAAAAGTATCAAAGATTTACTAAGAGGATCCCAGAAAAAAAAAATTAAAACTTAATTAAGAGTTCTGATGTCGACATATTCATGTGAGGCAAGTAGACGAATTTAAAAAAGATAGACTCTGGGGAAGCATGAATTGGGATTTAAACTTTTCTCGCTCACGGACATTAAATTTACAAGCAACATTAAAAGCTTCTGTACCTTTAGCCAACTCTTGTGTCGTTTCAACATCCCCCCATCTAGAAGAGCCATAACAGTGCATGATTTTAGTCCTGATTCATGTTCTGAAGGATTTGCAGCAAGCATCCGAGCAACTTTTGTAACCTAGATAAAGCAGAAAACAATGTCAGTGCATCCCGAAGTTTCCTACTTTCAGCAAACATACATTATAAATGGAAAGCAAAAAGGAATAACTCCACAAAAACTTACTTGCATACCAAGCTCCCTAGTAGGTACCACGATCAATGCCTGTACTGCTGACCTTTGACTGTCAACGACTGACAATACTTGGAGCAGGTACGCTAAGGTTTTCCCAGAACCTGTCTAGTGGGATAATAGAAAGAAAAAGCAACTTCAATTTAATTAACAATACAGGAGGCCAGTTGGAAATGGGCAAAACTGAGCAGAGCATAAGAAAAGGAATAACGATTAAAAATGGTCAATGAATAGTTTCTATTGCTAAGAACTAGTAGTTCTGGTCTCTTCACATTTCCTGTTTTCAACTTCTACATTTCTCCTACTACGGAACTTGGAAGTTGAAATTTTTAAGTACCATTTTAGCAGTTCGTTTTCCCTGATAAAAAACAATCACATGATGGATATCATTTAAATGATAATATGTCAAGCACAGTTAAAAGGACGATTCAGCCCTCGCTATTGGATATGAGGAGTGGGACACAACGAAACAATAAAAAAAACAGAAAGGACATATACTAAAATTGATAAGAATTTGTAACATCCACATTCCACCCCCTAGTATCCACAAGAATATGCTCAACAATACATAGTACTATAATCACCCAATGGCATTTAAAGAGATTGTGCTTAAGTCAAGAATTTTGTTCGCCAACCCAGAGTAACTCACAATTTACTAAACAATAGATGCTAAAAATGATGATAAAATGGCTTCAAAGAACATTGAAGTTTTAGAAAAGTGAAACATCACCCAATAAATAAATCATTATTGCAAGAAAATTCAGAAGCAATGCATAAAGCATGTCTTCAATACAAAGTCCTCCCCATATAGAAACATCAAAAATCATAAAGTCAAGTTACAACACTGAAGCAACAGTCCAAAAGTATGTATCAACCTGAGCATGAAGCACACAATCACGTCCAGAAAAGAGGAAAGGCAATGCCTGTAGCTGCACTTTTGTAGGCATCACATATCCAATCTCTTCTGCCCTGCAATTTGTGCTCCATATATCAGTTTGTCCTTAGAGCCAACCTTTTGAATAACACAAATCTATACATAAATAAAAAATCTATCAAGCAATTTCTACAAAAAAATAAAAAAAAAATTCTGCTTCCTTTATTACGAAACAAAAAGTTCAATCACTCTATACTTAGAAACTTAAACAGATACTACAACGATTTCCAACAAATATTGCCTAAAGCTTATAAATTTTAAAAAATTACTTAGATAATTACTTCACAAGCAAAATTTAATCTATTTTTAATCAAAATTTGGAGCTTACGAAGTAAAATCACACTTTCTAGTTTCGACAGGCTCAATTTCACCTTTGCAAGTATCAATTGAATCAATATTTGGAGAAAATTTCTGTAGCATTAACACTATCCTTCTGGAAAATTCCGGAATATCAACAATCAAAGTAATGTGACAAATTGAAGAGTGAAGCATAAAGGAACATAATCTTACCGGAGAATCACGTGCTCCTGCACGTGACCATAACAGAGTTCCCGGAGCGTTGTCGTTGATGAATCCTTCGTTAGAGTTGTAGTTTCAACATTGGTTGAGCTGAAGGAAGCTCTCAAAGGCTTTGGATATAACAAGAGTTTCGGAGTTCGATAGGCAACGTTAGGGTTAACCGATGAAGTCCATGAAAGAGTATGCAGTTGAGTTGCAGAGAAATGCGCCATTCGGGAAGAATGAATTGGAGTGGAGAAGATGAAACAAAAGAGGACGTCAATTGTTTTGTGAGGCTGAGCTGTGCAAATACCAAACCGTGAAAAAATAAGAGAAGTATCAAACACACTCAAGAATTTGATTACATATCATTGGTTTTATCACTAAATTATTGATAAATTTTAAAATTTTTGATAAATTAAAGAAAAACCTTTCCTGCTTTAGGTGTTTGTATTTAAAAAATAATTTAATTCAATTAATTAAATAAAATAAAGTAAAAACAATTAAAATTTAAATATATTAATATTAAATTGATATAAATATTCTGTACGAGTAAGTTTTATTATTAAGTAATCTTAAATACCTCTAGTGTCACGTGGCATATTAAGTGATTATAGAGAAAAAAATTAAAAGAAAACGTACATCAGATTTTATTTTATTTTTTAATTTTTTTCCTTCAATTTTTAATTATCAGCCGCTACAATACCATTCCTCTTCTTATTTAATTTCTCCTCCATTAAAACTGAAAAGTAAAATTTAAAAATGTCTCGCTCTTATTTAATTGCGTAATTTCGTATGCTATAATATTCTTTTTCTTCATTCAAGTATTTGAAATTGACCAATTTTTCAACGAATAATGAGATTATGTGATCTGCACATGCTTTTGTGTAAAATTCATTAATTAGTTGGCAAAGAAAACTTAACAAAAAAATTAAAGTGATGTTTTGTGTTAAGATAGACAATTTGAGAGTGTAATTTAAATTTGAGTTAATTTTTCAAATGGTCACCTAAGTTATTAAATTGCCTTAAAATATCATTTATGTTTCATTTAGGATTAAAATATCACTCAACTATCACTATTTTCCTCCAAATATACTTGACAATTCAAAAGCATTACTTTCTCCTAGTTGGCATGACATGTCATTAAAATCTTTTTTTAATAATAGACTAACTTAATTCATTAAACTTATTTAACTAAAATAATAATTATATTGTTTTAAATTTTTTTAATTAATTTATTAAGAATAAATTTTCATACTTAAATTTTTTTATCATAATTAAACTTTTTATTTTTTATATTATGCATAATGCATTTTTAAAATGTACTATAATCTCATCAATTTTAAATACTTATAAACACATACATTCAAAAATATTGATATACAAATTACTTATGAACGCTAATTTTACTTCAATTAATCATAAATTGTATAACAAATCAATAATATTAAAGGTCGATTAATTATTAAAAAATAATTATTTGGATGCTTTGAAATCCATATATACTTACAATATTTCTTTATAGAAAATAAAATTTTAATCTTTATTTATCAGTATATTAATCTTATATATCATATATACTATGAATTAAATAAGTAAATTCAATTAATTGTTAGTTTATTTACTGCTGTTTAATCGTATGAAAATTTATAATATAATATAATATAATATAGAATAAAAGAATAAAAATAAAATTAAAAAAGTTAAACAATTATTTTTTCTTTCTTACCAATTTTTTTGTCAGTCTTATAAATTTATCTAAATACTTTTTTATTTTTTAAAAAAATTGTTTAAATTTTTGAATAATTTAGTTAGGTTTTTAAAATTATCAGGTAATAAGTGCACACAGAGATTTTTCATTGAATTTTATTTGGTGACAATATATAAAGTTACTAGACTTTTTGAATTACTTTTCTTATAACCTTCATAAATTTTCATGTAATTTATAATTTATTTAGAGACATAAGTTTGATGAATTAAATAGGCCTAGTATTTTCTAAATACGATTAGTAATGACAGGGCATATCAACTAGAATTTAAAGAGACTTTTGAGGTATTTGGTATTTCTAATGGATAAAAAATATAATATTATTTACTTTCTTCTTTTTTATTTTCAAAAAAATAATATTGGAAACATAAATTGCAAAATATACAATTAATATTATTGTATTGGCCTTTAATATTATTGATTTATTATACAACTTATGATTAATTGATGTAAATTAGTGTTAATGAGTGATTTGTATATCAATATTATTTTGAATGTATGTGTTTATAAGTATTCAAAATTAATAAATAATAATACATTTTTAAAATGTATTCTTCGTAATATAAAAAAAATTAAAAGTTTAATTATGATAAAAGATTTTAAGTATGAAAATTTATTCTTAATATATTAAAAATAATATGATCATTATTTTAATTAAATAGGTTCAATGAATTAAATTAGTCTATTATTAAAAAAATGACTTCAATGATATGACATGTCAAATAGGAGAGTGGTGATTTTAAAGTGTCAATTATATATGGAGGGAAATAGTTGAGTGATATTTTGATCCTAAATTGAACATAAATAATATTTAAAGACAAGATATTTTGATCCTAAATTGAACATAAATAATATTTAAAGACAATTCTCTTAACTTTGATGACTATTTAGGAAATTAACTCTTTAAATTTAAGTATAATTTTGAGATGCTTTTGATAAAAAATAAATTTAGACATTTCTATTTAATTTTCTACTTTAGGTAAGGAAATATTCATCTTCTAGAATTTTGGGACGAAATTGCTTCAATCGAATAGTATTAAATCTCTTATAAAAACGATTTCTTTTTTATTATTTTACAAATCGTATCATGATCAAGATTTATACATATTTTTGTTTTTTTTCTTAAAAGAAAAGATACTGTCTAACTTTTGAATAGGTTGATCTAATAATTTTTTAGTTTTATATTTCTTTAATACTTTATGACTATACGTATTTAGAATCTAAAATAATTTGAACATAGTATGCGAGGTCGGCACGATCCACGGCAAACAATTAATTCTTTAAAAAAATGTATTAATTAAATAAGAAAAGTCTTATTAAAAATTAGTGAATCCAAATTAGATTTGCTCCTATTTTTTAGTACGTCGTTGTTGATTTTGAGATATTAATTCAATAAGTAGTAAAATAATAAGATTTGTTTAGATATGACTTATAATTAGTGATTAGAGATTATATTAATTTAAAATTAATATTTTATTTAGATATATAATTTGCATTTATTAATTTCTCTTTTCAAATTTTATAAAGTGAATTATTTTTAAACATTTATCTGTACAGTCTTAAATCATAGCTATTCATAAATAAGATATTAAAATATCTTAAGTACATGTACTGATCACTTATATATCTCTGTATTTTTTGTAAGTAAATACTTTAAATAACGTACTTTCAAATACATATAATTTAATAAAATTCACTTGTCAATAATAGTAAAAAATTCTTTAATATAAATTATTCATATAGTATAAACAATCAATTTATGCCAAAGTGTTGGTCAATATGTACCATAAATTATAGTTGAGAAATAATATGAACAAAATTAAATATTTTGGTCAAGCAATTGATATCTTGCTCACTTTTAACTTGGTTGCTTTAAGATATAGCAATCAATATTATATAACTTAAATAACTCTAAATTAATTAAAAAGTAAAATTTTATCAAAACATAATTCTTACTTCAATATAGATTTATTTATTTTGTATCATTTGTAAATTATAAGGATATATATATATAATATATATATATATATATATATAGATATATATATATAGATATATATATATATATATATATATATATATATATATATATAGATATATATCAATTCCCTCTTTCACTAAATAGCCTTCAAAATATAAAACCTTACACAAATATAAAACACAAATGAACGTCAATAAAATGAGTAATTATTTGAGGAGTAATAGAACAATGAAATACTTATGTAAGGTATAGTAGGATAATTAGTGAAATACAGTGTGAAAATTATGCTACAGTAATTACATAAATTACATAAGTCACATAAATAATGACATTATGTTCTTCACATAAACCTCGTAATTATCATGTATTATAATTTTTTAAATTTAATATTAATATTTTCTTATCTAATATGCAAAAATTTGAGCAATTTAAAATCTAACATGTCTACTTCAGCTATTCAAATCGGGTGCTTATTATATAACAAACTTTGTATATTTTACTCTTTCTCTTATTTAAGCAATTATATAACTTAACTATAATAAGCAATTACGTAGCAATTATACAACTTAACTATAATAAGCAATTATATAACTTATTATAGATTAAAATTTTAAAATCTATAGTATTTAAATATTTGCAGTCATTCATTTTGCACCTGATGAGATAATATTTAGGAAAAATTATATGAATAAATACATTTTAAAAAATAATTACTGATTTTAGCGATATTTTTTGTTTATTATTATTTATAGCAATATTGTGATAAATCTGTAATATGTATTAAAAGTGAATTATGTATGCAATATATTTGAATTATAATTATTTTTGAAATATATTATGTTTGTTTGGTAAAAAAAAATATATTAAAATATGTGATAAATGTATTATCCGTCACTGAAACATGTATTATATTTGATAATAAAATTATCTTTGTAATATGTATTAAACTTTTATTATAAATAAATTAAATGTGGTCAAGTGAATTAAAAATGTAACTTCTATAATGATAAATATCTTTTTATTATAGTATATTTATATAAGTTTCCCTAATATTTATATATTTTTTATTTTTCAAGCAACTACATTAGAATAGCAATTATATAACTTACTTTAGATTGTTATCTTTTAATCAACAACACTTTCAATGTTAATAACATTTAAGTATTAAATTTTACGATAAATGAAACAATTTATTGCTATAAAAATAATTTCAAATAATCGACATTGCTTAAAAGATAATTTTATGCGTAAATATTTGATCTGTGTGATAAATACTTGTTTTCGCCACTAATATATATAACTAATAATTAGTCATTTTTAACCCGATATAAATTTATGAATCAATTATTTTAAAACGAAAAACGACGTCGTATTTCACAAAATAAATAAATACCAGGCAATAAAAAAAAAAGACGAAAATAATAATGGAACAAAAATAGAGTAAGAAAAGAACAAGCAAAAAATGTAAGAGTTGATTGATTCCAAGTTCCAACAACCGTCTGAATAGAGATCGGACTTTTTGTTACTCTCTCTCTCTCATCCATAATTCTTTTCTTTGACCTTTCTACACGCTTTCTCTCTCTACATATTTCTAGGATTTTGTTAACAATATTTCCTCCATCTCCCTTCTTCTTTACTTTATTCTCCCCCCTCTGTATGCTCTCTCTTTCTCTCTCTATACATACATTCTCTCTCTATATCTACACATATACTTACTTTTTTTTGGCATTGTTACAGTTCTAGCTGAATTTCATGGCGAACGATTTGGAAACATCGCCGGCGGCAGCAGCAGCAGCAGCAGCATCGACCGTCGTTGATGATAGCATTGAGGATGCCTGTAGTATTTGTCTTGAGCCGTTTAACTCCGATGATCCTCCTGCTGTATGCTATAAGCTTCGCTTTTCTGTTTGATGCATTTTCCTGTTAAATTAAATTATATTTTTTAAAAAATTGTGTATGAAGTTAGGGATATCTGCCTGTAGCATTTTTTTTTCCTTTAGCTGTTTGTCTCTGATGATCTTCCTGCTGTGTGTTATCTCCAAGCGTGCCCTGTTTATTTTGTTGCGTTTTCTGTTTTTTTTAAAAAATTTCCATAATCGGCTATATATTGGTAAAAGTTAGGGTTTGTTTCTGGCTTTTAGCATATCCGTGATGCATTTTCTGTTTATTTAGGAGAGGTTATATGACTCTAATGTATGTTGATCAGAATGGATGAGTTTTAGCAGTGTGTAGTTTTAACACCTTGGAAGTTCCGACGACTTTTTAATGGAAGCAGTTGGTATATAAAACAATAAAAGAGGAAAAAGTTCGGATTTTGTGGTCTAATTGTGGAAATTTAGTGTGAGATGTAGTCATGTATATCTTTATTGATGTCATTTGGTCAGTGGGTATCATGTTACATCGAATCTCTTATATGTTTTATTTTTGTGGACATAATTTCAGTAACATTTTTTCCTTCTCAATAGGAGTAATGTGGCCCAAATGTGTATCGTGTTCTTCTATAACTGGACCTTGCTCTAATTTCAGGACTCTTTTGTTAACCCTTTACCTCTCATATATTAGGATTTCCATAATGACAATGTAACCGAAGAAGATATGCAAATAATATGCATGAAGTAGTGGTATGATTTATTTCAGGACTCTTTTGTTAACCCTTGCCCCCTCTTGTTGATACATCCATCTCAACCTTAGTCTTATGATTTTTACTTATTCTGGTCCAATGTGATACCAGTTAAACCTCAATGGAACATAATGCTATTAATCGATTTGTCTAGGATTGGTCTTATTTTCCCAACTAATTTTACTTTGTGAACTAGTTTGATTGCTACTTTAAAAAAAATTTAGACAGTTTTCTTCAGTTTTTTGACGTAAAGGGAGTATGTATCAAAGTGATGTTGCAAAGTTCTTGCTCTCTCGTGGTGATACGTTCCTTTGATTCTTGTGGCAATTCCTGTGTATGCTTGATTATTGTGTTCCATTATGCATTTACCCTAGTTTCTTAATTTCTTGTTTTCTTTCAGGTAACAGATTGTAAGCATGAATATCATTTGCAGTGTATTCTTGAATGGTACATTCAAAATTTGTTACTGTATTATATTTTGGTCAAATGTCGGGGACATACATTTCCTCCCTGTCTGCACATTTATAACCGTAGTTCTTGGTTGATATGCTCAATAAACATCATGTGGATTCTGTTCAGGTCTCAGAGAAGCAAGGAGTGCCCAATTTGTTGGAGGGTTCTTGCATTGAAAGACTCTGCAAGGTATTTGAATAATTCTGTGGCTAAGCACACAATTTTACTAACCGTTGACTACCTTCTCGTGGAATTGATCTTGTCTGTGGACAATAGCTGCTAGCTGCAGTATCTTTTTTTCTTCTTAAAGGAATTTCATATTGTTTAAGAGCCAAGCATTCTGATTGATTCCTCATTGAGATGTATTTATTTCCCTCTTTTCTGATGATCTCCAGCCAAGAGCTACTAGCTGCAGTGGAGATTGAAAGGAACATGAGGTCAAGGATTAATGTGCGTCATACTAACGAAAATGTTGAAGCCAATCATGTGGGTGACATTGCCAAGCTTGGAAGTGGCTTATTTCTTTCCATTACATTTTGCTTCATTCTCACTGAGAGCCTTTGTATTTCCAGGATGCCACACAGCAGAGTGATTCAGATTTTGAGGAGCGAATTATGCGACATTTTGCTGCTGCGACCAGTAGAGTCCGGCTTGTCAATAGAAGGAGAAGACAGGCGTCTTCAGGAATTGGTCCTACACAGGTTGTACCTTCTGTGCCGGTAGGAGTTAGTTCAAACCAGACACAGAATAATGATACCACAGTACAGTTCCAAGGCTTTGGATATTTTGGGGATGGGTCTGCTGCTTCTGCAACTTCATCTAGTATTAGACCTGTATCATCATCAGTTCCTGCTCATGGAAGTGATCCTTCTAAGCTTAGGTATGACTTAGAACTATCAAGCTTGATGAATAACTCGGTAGTGTAACGAAGCTAACTACTCAAAATCCTTAACATGCACCATTTCTTAATCCTAAGTGTGGTTACATGTTTTAACTTTGATGTTTTTGTTAAGTTTTTCCACAATTGATCTGGAATCGTATGTCTCACTACTTGGTTATTTGTTGGAATTCCTTCAGCCAACCACCAACTTATGGTCCCCAGGGGTCAAGCTCATCCGAGTTTCTTGCATTTTCTGAATCTATAAAATCCAAATGGTCTTCTGCTTCTGCGAGGTAGGGGAACTCCAACCTTTTCATTTCCTTGAAAGCTTTTTTTATTCCCCTCTAAGGTTATTGTTTCTGTTTCAACAGGTATAAGGACTCAATCTCAAAAGGTACTCGTGGTTTTAAGGAAAAACTATTAGCACGCAACACCACTGTCAAGGAATTTGGCAGAGAAGTTCAGCGTGAGATGAGTGCTGGAATAGCTGGCGTTTCAAGAATGATTGAACGACTTGATCTTACTTCAAAACGTACTGGAGCTACTGAGCCATCTGCATGTAGCATGGGTACCTCAAACTTTCCCGGTAGAGGAGTGAGTGAGCAAGGAAATGTGACATTTCAAGCGCATGATGGTTGCAGGAAGAATGCTACAATTGGAGTAACTCCTACTAATCCCTCATTGATCTCCAACACCAACACAAACACCAGCACTGGCCAAATGGAAATTTCTCTTGGACAGGTTTGTAGTTGGTCCAGCGATATTTTGAGTAGTTGTGAAGCTTTACTTGTTTCCGTGTTCATCATCCCTGATGTTGCCAGTATGCTTATACATAGCTTCTGCTGGATGTTTTTATTGCCTTTAAACAGAAAACTAAACTTAGAAGCCTAATCTGCGTGTATTTTTTCCGATTGGATGTAGAATTAGCATACAACTGCAGCATTGGAACTTCAACTCAGAAACTAAAATGACAATTTCCTAAACAGAATACTTTACATACTCTGAGAAAAAAGAGAGTTTGGGAGAAAACTCAGCTTGATTATTCTCTCAAACATTTTTGTTTAAATAGCCAAGTGTACATATTTTAAGGAAAGTAAGAGAATCAAAATACATAATCAGAGGAGTAAATCCTAGGAAGTACTTCAATATATCTACCTAGGGTCCTATCTCTTGTCTGGAAATGTTAAAAGAGATGTTGCTTCAATTGAATTTACCAGCTTCATCATTGCCCACGATGACTATATCTTTTACCCCCACCTCCACCCCGTCAGGAGTATCGATAGAGTTCCCACTTACCCTCCACCGTGACTCGAAACCTCAACCTACCGATTGATGGTGGAGGTGCTCAACCACTAGAGCAAGCCTCCCTTGTCCGTGATGACTATATCATCAAATGAATGACCAATTGAATACAATGTGATTAACCTCACTGAGAGTCGTACCGAAGTCCTGAATGATCATGTTGGAACTTACCAATTCATGTTTGAGTAGATTGTTTCAAACCATATAGGGATTGATGCAACTGACGTGCAATACCACAACCACTATACTCTACTTGAGTAACAAATTTAGGAGGTTGCTCCATATATACATCATCCTCAAGATGACCTGGAGTAAACATTTGTGATGTCCAACTGATATAGAGGTGACAAAGAGATCAATGAAGAAAAATAACTATGGATAGTAAAGGATGACCATATGCTAAGGTAACGGGGAGAAAGTGTCACTTCAATCACGCCCGAATCTTAAGTACCTTTGGTAACAAGATGAGCTTTAAGTTGATCAATTCGACCATCTGGATCAACTTGGAGGTAGAGGGGAACAAGCTCCCAAATACATGCAAAAAGACATCTCTTGATCATCTCATATCACCGTCCATAATGGGATAACACTTCACTTGTGGACTTAGGGATAGGGATGGGATTAGGGTTATGAGTGGATCGAATACCTTCCAGAGTGCAACTGGTGGACTAGGAGGAAACAAGTCCGCAGTATGCGAAGGATCCGGTACAAGACGTGAATCATCTAATCATCTAGATACAATGCTGGATAATGACGGCGATGGTAAGTCAAGAGTGGTGGAAATGGAGCTGTAGGTAGTGGAGTCGGATCTGTAGGTGATGAAACTGGATTTGTAAAGCAAGATGGAGGAGAAGTGACTGATCTCCAAAAGATGAAACTGTCAACACCTTAGTAATATTTAATATGATCTGGATCTGTGAAGTATGGATGAATTTGAAAGAAGGCAACACCAGCAGAGATAAGGAACCACTAGAGGTTAGGTGAATATCATTGATATCCCTTTGTGCCCTCGAGTAACCTTGTAATACACATTTAAGAGCACGAGAAGCTAAATTATCTTTTTTCTGAAATAAGGTTATGGCCAAAACACATGCTCCTGAAGACAAGAGGTAGAAGAGACCCGGTAGCTTTGGCTTTGACATTGTATATATGCGTAGAAATCTACAAAAGAAGTACAAATGATTGATTTCAAATCAAGTGTAAATCATATGGGTTGTTTTAGACACCTGAACAACTCAAACCTAGAATGTTCAAATCCTGAATTCACCTCTAAATTTTGGAAAATGATTACAAGTGAAACAGGAATATGTGACACAGTCGTGCTTTGACAGGATTTTAGGTGTTTGCGTTTCCTATGTTTGTTTCTTTCTGTTCTCCCACCAGAAATACTACAACTTTTTATTTATTTTCCATAGTGCGATGTGTTATAAAGAGCTTTTCCATGACTTCTTTTATTCCATCTATCGCTATGTACTTAATAGCGAAAACGATGACGGGTCTTTTTTGATTGCCTGATCAGCTCATCCTAAAGCCGCTAGAAAAAAAACATTTATTTTACTTGAAATGTGTCTTCTCCGAGTCTCTTCACGTGCATGCTTATTCTATTTCATGATCATGTATGTGTAAATATTTTTTGACAAAGAGAAATGCAGTAAGACTTGAGCCTAGCCTCCTTTTACTTTGATAACCAAAAAGAATTTTGACTTATCCATCTTGATAGTTCTCTTTGTTTTTGAAACGAGCTGTTTCGACTGTTTAACCGTTTTTTCCTCTTTTTCCCCTTCAGAATGGAAACTGATGCTGCAACCCCGTCGAAGTCACAGAATAAATGATGCTTGATTATGGTCCTCTTTGTCTCTACTATTAACTTATAGCGTAATTTATAATCTGCAAGTGATGTACGCTTAAAAGGTCAGTTATTGCAGTAGGTGACTGACTTGCGTCCTGCAGTTGTGGAAACCTGGAGATTTAATGTGCTGTTGGAGAAATTACAGTTTGTGCTTAAGCCTTAAGGTCTCATGACCTGTTCTCTTAACTGTAAGCCTGTAGGATAGGAAGATTGTGGTGCTGATAAGCCTGTGTAATTAACCATGTCCATTAGCTTAATGGATATTCAAGAAGGGATGTCTTATGGACTATCCGTTATTCTTCTTTATGGTGGTTATATTTCTTCTTGATTATGTGTTTGTCCAGTTTATCTGATTTTATCTTACTTAAGAAGGGACACGTCTTATGCACTTATCTGTTCTTCTTGATTTGCTTTATTGTCATCACTTTGTTGTCGTGCACCTAACCTTAGGTGTTGTCATTTATGTGCAATGTGGAGGGGAATAGCTAATTTTTGTACTTTGCATACTTAGCTAGCGTTTGGCCATAGATTTCCAAATATTCTTGGCAAATATTATTTGAGTGAAAATTTGGGTGAAATTTCACCATCTGTTTGGCCATAAAATTTGGGAAATATATTTCGACTTTTTAGAAAAATATGATTTATACCCACAAGTTTTAAAAACTATCAAAACTAACTAAAAGTTTGTATTACAAGTCAATTGAATGTTCGTTACAACAATAACAAATAATGTCCATGACACTAAAACAATGTGGTAATTTGGAGTGAGTGCAACAAGAATTATTCCATGTATCGTGAAGCAGACGAAGTACATGACTTTGTTATCTAAAGCCAATTTTTAATAATTTTCATCAACAATCATATCATTATTTAATATTCACTAAATATTTCATCACTATTTTGGTGTTCACGTAAAAAATGATGTAATACAACGCAAGCAACAACTAGAGAGGGTGTTTTTGTAAAAGATAAAAGATTGGGGTAAAATTTTAATTTTCAAAATATCCCAAATAATGAGATTTGGCCCAAATACTAGAAAAAACTAGTATTGGAAATTTGGGATATTTGCCAAAAATATTTGCCAAATAATGGCAAATTGTATGGACAAACATTATTTGCCAAATTTTTCCCAAATATATTTATGGCCAAACGGGCCCTTAGTTTGCATCTGCAAGCAATTTCTTGAAGACTACTTTGGTGCTTCTTCCATGAAATACCATCTGACCGTTTCTTGATAGTCACTGTAGATAAGGGTGTCAACCATTAGCTAACTTTTCACCTGCAGCAACAGAATCATTATGAGAATAATCAAGTCTAGTGTAGGTGAACAATATCAAGATTCTTCTTGCCTGGTAAAATACTGTTTGGATGGAGAACTTGTCAAGTGAAGTAGGAAGAGTCGTGGGCCATTCAACACAAATTCCTTTAGCAACTAGTTGAAAAATTAGTCCTCTAGTGTATGAAATCGTTGGCGCCCTAAGAAGTAGTAGGTTAAGTCAAAATTGTGGACTTCCTTCTCATGTCCCTTGTTTCTGTGGGAAAAACATTTCTTATATAACTCATAAGTAAGTTACGACATATTCTTTCGTCTTTTAGTAGCTCTTAATAATATTACGCTTCACTAGCATTTCCTTCTGACCACCTTTGACGAGCCTTGATTTGGTATTAATACCGTTGAATTCTTTTCTTATTACTTTAACATGTCCATTTAGGGTGGAACAAGTGAAACAAATCTTCATCTTTTCTCGTCTTCCTTTCCGTTTCCTATTTGTTAGTTTTTGTACTCCTCGTTATATTAGAAGAACTTGTTGAATCTGGTGGAAAACATCCACACCATGTAAAATATCCTATCCTCACAGCCTTATGAGAATTCGTGATCAAGTGTTTTCCGTAATATTTTAAATGGTTTTCGTCTCTTTTCATCTCTTTCCCCTCTTTAGCCTAAGCTTACTTTGCGCCAATTTTCATTCATTTTTCTTTTGTGGACAAGTCAAAGATAAGCATTGGTAATAAAACCTCCTTAGAGTCCCGGCCACCAAAATAAATTTTTGGTATCTATTTTAAAAACATGGTAAAATAAATTGTGAATCAAGTAATTTTTTACGTCACCTTTGTTTTTATCGGTCACTAATATAAATTATTCCTTTATAAATATTTGTCGTTAGTAATTTAAGTTTCTAAAAAATATCTAAATCTTTCTTTTCAAAAATAATTTAATTGATATCTAAGTCTGACACAAAAAAAATTAGTTTGATATTCAAAAAAATGAAAAGAAAATCGGGTAAATTTTGTAAGAAACTCCCTCCTCTCCTCCATTCTTTTGAAAAAAAAAAAAATGTTAGACACTCTGAATTTAATTGGAGCTTGAAACAACATGGTAGATATTTTCATGGATTAACAATTTACCAAACGTGTATATATAGCTCAGGTTAATTTGTTAGCCGAATATATAATTTATATTTATTAACTGAAATTACTAGGGACGACAATGGTTCGACTCGATTGATTTTTTAAACAACATTGTAACACACCCATACATTAAAGTATGCAAAAATTTATTGGAGAAGGGAGAAAAAGGGCAAATCTAGATTTGTCCCAGGATAACATCTCCGCCAGAAACCTTGAAGTCAGAAGGTGCTTCTTCAACATTCAGAACCTTAACATTTCCATCAACTACATACGCCGACCACCTATGCAACAACGATGATAAATAACGGATTAATAGAAGATAGACATGTTGTTTCCGATATAGCCTGAGTTATTCGGAAAAGGAATGCAAGAAAGTTCAACAAGACTTGCTAAACATCTGCACATTTCTCTGGGATTATCAATTTTGGAATTGGGGAAGTAGAATCTTTAGTTATTGCAGGACGAAGTAATGAATGACATAAAACACGGACTCTGATCCCTTACCTATGAGATCGAAGTCCAAGCAAAGCAGCCGAGAGATCAATTGTTAAGTCTAAACTCTTGTGGAAGCTTCCATCAAAATCACCATAAAACTCAATCTGCATCGCAAAATAGAGACTCATCCTCGTTATTAGAGAAAGTATAAAGAACAATTATCACAAAACAGCTTATAAAATGAAATTTTCTAATGCTATCAAACTTATACCCATGGGCCATGAGAAACAGTTCAATATATGTATATGTATGGCATTTGAGATGTAAAGGTCATAAAACAAGGTGAGATGCACAACGCCGAATGGCTAATAACAGGATCACGAGAATCTTAATCATAGATCTCTCTCTTGGTTATCTGTATCAACTATCCTACCTGTACCAGCGTTAGCCATAAAGCATATGACAATCTACATCAGTTTGTGTTTTGATGCTTCATACAGTTCATGAATTATGTCATCCTCAATATGCTAAAAAACAAATTCCAGTTGGAGATCAACTTCAGCCCACCCGTATAGATTTCCAGCTCATAGAGGAAGAAAGTTGAATTTTATAGAAAAATATCAGAATATGGTCAGAGACAAACTTTGAGCTTGATTTGGAATGTATTAGCATATGGTGAATGGTCAGAGTCAATATCTTTGAACACGTAGAGGAATGTAAGTGTAATAGTTCGTTCTTTTAGCTGTGGCTGAAGTGTTCTTATCAATCAGATAACTTCTTCTTTTTCAAAGTCAACTTTCATCCAACATAAATGTTGCTTAAAAGTAGATCTGCTCCACATCCATCTTTGACCCTACAAGGCCAAACCCGCCCCTCATAACCGAGAAATCCCAGAGGACTGGTTTTAGCACATAGTTTGGAAGTGATTGAATTTTTGGACTACCCTCTATCCCTCACTACTTGAAAACATCTAGCTTTTAATCTACATCAGAAATCAAACTCAGGATATGAGCTTTTAGCCCACACGCCACTCTATGCACTCTTAACACTAAAAAGAGCACACAAACAAACATTTTGCCAGTTCAAGTACCTGAAGTCTTCCAAGGATGGTAGAAAGTTCAAATTATTAATTAGTGAAGGTCGCACTTGCTTAAAGAAATACAGGATGACGAGGCAGGGCAGAGCAACTTACAGCATCTTTGGCTTGTAATTTTTCTGCCCAACCGTTCATAGTGTATGGATCATTCACAGCAACACAGATCACTGAGTCGATTCCTTTGGCCTTGAACTTATCAATGTTATTCTTGTAGCTAGGTACATGTTGCATTGAACACACTCCAGTGTAAGCACCCTGAAAATTGTACAAGTAACATCTTTAGAAGATATAAACCTAAGAAAACAAAGAGAACCAGATATTAAACAAATGGCTGGATATAAAATGGCTATGCTACTCCTATGAGGCAAATAACCTCTGAGGTTTCACTCTAAGACAGATCCAAAACATAACACTTATGTGTGGGCTCTTACACTTAGTGATTTATCTTGCTACTTTCCTTTACGTCCTACTTTGGCTGCAATTTTGAGCTGAGGGTGTACAGGAAACAACCAACCTACCCCACACCAGAGGTTAAGAAAGATAAGGTCTGCATACATCATATCCTCTCTAGACCCCCACTTGTGTAATTACACTAAGTATGTTGTTGTTGACAAACAAATTCTCATAATATGACAACCCCACTCTCTTTATTCCAACTAAAAGAGAACCAACCAAAAATATTCATCTAAAACCTACTCCTAACCACAGAAATGAAAACTAACACACAATACAACTAACTCAAAGATCAGTGGCAATAAATATAAAAGAAAGTCAACTTACAGGAAGTCCAAAGATTACAACATTTTTGCCCTGAACACCGAAGAAAATACAACAAACAGTCAGAAATCAAGAAAAGGGTAAATTTAGGTATGAAAGATTACATTTTTAAAATTGGGGTTTTGATTATATTTATGATTACCTTGAAGATATCTTTAATTGGGGTAGTAGAGAATTTTGAGGAGACACCTTCATCCCAAGATCGAGCCTTTTGTAGAGAAACATTCGGTGCAGCAACAGTAACATCACTTCCTACTGAAATTGAAGCATAGGATCTCAGGCTTTGAGCCATCATTCTTGTTCTTTTTAAAATTGCTGAGGCCATGGCTAAATCTCTTAAGCTTTTGGTGGTGGAATGGTGATTTTTGCTACCTTCATTTTTAGTGTTTGCTTGGTGAATATATGGAGAGGGAAAGGATGGGCCTTATTTGAGAAAGTTAAACTTGGGCCTAAATTTGGTGTCCCAACTTCATTTGGTTTCGAGGGAAGTTAAGTCGCCTTTGTTAGAGAGTGTTTCACTGGGTGAACAATCAAAAAAGAAAAAAATAATTGTATTATAGTGAATATATAATTATGTGGAGTTCTTGTAGAATATGGTTAGGAATTTCCCTATAAATAAAAGATTTTCCTTCATTGTAAATAAGATTTGAGGAAGATCAATGAATTCTGAATATAGTTAAAGATGAATAAGAAATCTTTCTCTTTTCTCTACTTTATTCGTCTTCTAATTTCATATAGTTTCATAACACTATATAATTTATACAACCATTTATTTATCTGACATGAATCTTAATTTAGTCGGGCTTCAATATGAACACCAAACCTCGAATGAGACTAGAAAGAAAGAAGGAAAACTTATATAAATATACTATAATAACAAAATATTTATCCTTTAGCAATAACATTTTTTTTTCCACTTGATCACTTTTGATTCATTTATAATACAAGTTTAATACATATCACAAAGAACAATTTATTGTTCACATATAATACAAGTTTTAATAATGGATAATATATTTATCACACATTTTAATACACTTTTAATACAATGTGTTAAATTTTTACCAAACAAACATAATATATTTTAAAAAAACAATTATAATTCATATATATTGCATACATAATTCAGTTTACTTCATATAGCAGATTTAACATAATATTGCTATAAATGGTAATAAATAAAAAGTATCGCTAAAATCAGTAATTATTTATTAAAAATATACCAATTTATATAATTTTTCCAAGAAAAAACTCTACATAACACCAATTGAAAAATGAAAAAAATACGCTACATAGTTATACAACCATAAATATCATACAAATACGTATAAGAGGTGTTTATACATCTTTATACACTATGCAAACATTATTATACGATGTCTATAATATTATTAACAATTTCCGTACATTTTGATTAAAAAATACTAACCTAACTTGCTTATCAATCTTCACCAAATAAATTTAAATTTTAACCATAACTTCAAAATGTCTTTCTCAAAAATTGTGATAAATAGTAGATTTAAATTCATAATTTAAAAAATAGATTCAATACTAATAAAATCTTAAAAACTAAGATCATAAAATTTAAATCTTAAATTCGTCATTAGCAATAACACCCACTCGAAACAAATCTCAATTTTGAAAATCTGATTGCTTGAACTCAAGCTTTGAAGCTTCTTTAATGACTCCCAATGAAACTATTCAATTATACTTCGATGTATCAGTCACAATAAAAAATTTACAAAGAATTCAACCAAGAAAAACAATTGATTAATAAAAGGACGAATTACAGAAATACACACCTTTTGTTTTACTCATTTCCATTATCCTTTATTATTTTTGAAAATCTTCAAATTTCTTATTTCTTTAATATATTAGAGTTGCATATTAATGTATCAGAGCCAGTATTTAATGTATTTGAACTACATATTATTTTTCCGGGCTAGTTTTTAATGTATGCGAGCTACATATGAATGTATTAGAACCAATATTTAATGTATGCGAGCTACACGTAGTATATTTGAGCTACATATCAATGTATCCGAGATAATATATAATGTATTCGACCTATATATTATTATATTCGAATTTTTTAATTTTTAATAATTAATATAATTAAAAATTTATTAAGTATAGATCGTGATTTGATGTTAAAATTATAAAATTTATGTAATTTACCGTTAATAAAACATCTTTTTTCCAAAATGTGAACACTAAAGATGGAGAATATGGGCTCATTTTGTTTATAATGTTGGGCCGATTAACATGTCAATGTAAACATTTTTTAAGGAGTAACTTCCATGAAGCATATTAGTATATGTGCTAATCTCGACGCACCGATAATTTTAATAATTATATATCTTGTTTGAATTGCCTTTAGATATACTATATTTGGTAAAGGTATCTCACCTATTTCTCTATTTGTATTTCACAATTTTAGGTATTTATAAATCCAATATTAAACATGCACAAAGTGTATTTGTATGTATCAATTTTATTTGGTGTGTCCAATATAAAATATCTAGTGTATCGAGTATCATTTTCATATATCCAGTATAATAAAAGTATAAATATGTGTATCTATGTTTAGTAACAGATTAGTTATGAGAATATGCTAATATATTCAATATATTTGTGATGTATCTAGTGTATCTATGCACTTAGTTATGAGAATATACTAATATATTCAATATATTTGTGATGTATCTAGTGTATCTATGCACAAATACATTTACCTAATATCAAACTTGTGATGTATGTATATTGTGCTTTTCGAGAGTTAATTTGATTAAATTTTAAAGTGAATAGATTACATTAATTCGTTATTTTAAACAAAAAAATTTAGATATTAAAAAACTATACGAAAAGTATTCTGAAATGTACTTTTTTGCATATCAATATGATGAAAAAATACACTATAAAATGTTAACCAAAATACTTCTCATTTGACTTAAAACAAAACCATTGCAATTAAAAGTGGACGAAGTAATATTTACCATACCTTAATCTACATGGTAAAGGCGGAACGTTTATTTAAACAAAAGGTAACTTTACTACATAATTTCTTCGATTTTAGTTATAAATTTAAGAAATCGACTTCAAAAATTTTCAATCGAACATAAGCTTTAACAAATGATCTTATTACTATACATACATTATGATTCATACATAGTTATTAAAGGGGAACAAAAAAATACAACAGAATCAATTACATCTAATTAAACATGAGATGATTACACAATATTATCAACCTTAAAAAAAACAATCATGAAATTAAATTCCACTAAAAATTAAAGAGAAGCACTTATATACCTTAGGTTGTACCTCTCTAAAAATATACTGCAAAGTGCAAAAAGAAGGATCCCCTTTAATTTGTACAACACAATACACCCAAAAAAATAAATTATTGTAGCTAGGTAATTAACTTATTAATTATTTTTAAGTTATAATAAAATGTTGATTAATCTTAAACATATTATTTAAGAAGAAAATCTAGTAGGATTTAGTGAATTATAATGAGGTGGGAGTTGATTAATTAGTTGGCTTTGTGTTTGTCCTTGGAATTTGGTGTTTGATGAGAAACTATTATTTTGTCTTGGTTGCCTGTTTTTTCTTCTTGGATGTGAAGAAAGTGGGATAAAAACTCCAGTTCCTTTGCTAATTTCTCTTCTATTATTATTGTAATTCTGCTCATATACATATCCTGCTCTTGTAGCTGGATGAATTACTTGTGAAAAGGCCTGTATTTTTTAAAAAACAAAATTGGTAAGCACAACAAAAACGACTTTTAGCGGTAATAAATATGCATATTAATAAAAAGTGCGTAAGTTTTTATTTTCATTAGTTAATTGCCATTGAACGTCATGTTGCTATAGGCTTTAGAGACATCTACCGAGAGAGTGTTAATAGCAAAAATAATGATCTCTTTCTTTTTTTTGTTAAATTTCCACGTGACATGTTTAAGCCCACAAAATTAAAGAATAATTTTGTACATTTGATAAATCTTTAATTTATAACCACAAAGATTCAAAAGCATTCTTTATTTTCTTAAACTCCGTGTCAAATCAAACTAGATCATTCTTTTTGAAACTAAGTAAGTATTAATTATGCTAAAGATCATTTTGGTCTAGTGAGTTATTAGTTTTTCGTCTTCTTATGAATTCATGATTTAAACTCTATGGGTTTGATATTTAAGATTCTTAACATTGAACCTAATGCATAATATTATGGGCTTTACTAATATTCTATTTGCTCAATTTTAATAGGTTTTTACCTTAAATTTATGTTTTACGTCGAAAGTATCGAATTCAGATTAATCGGGTCATCACACTTCATCCACCCATGCCCCTTACTTGTATACATTAAGAAACAACTACTAAACAGATATTTCAGATTAAAATTAAGATTAAAAAATGGAGTAATTGTCAATAAAGTGTGTGTAAATGTCGAAAAAAGAGAAATAAGTGATTTTTTACTTAAATCATTTAGTATAATAAATTCTCTTCAATTGTTAATAAACTTTAACATTATATGATATGAAATTAATGAACTAGACAAAGATAACTTAAATATTTTAGGGAGAATAAAAATGAACATATATATTGAAAGAGAGGGGAAAATATATTAAACCTGAAGAGAGTCACGAGAATGACGATAAACTGAAGAATTTTGATGTTCATGTTCATCATCGTCCATTATTAAAAGAGATATTTGTTTGCTTAAATCTGCAAAAAATATATCATCTTCTACTTCCATTGCCATATTTTGAAGAAGAGAACTCAAAAATGTTTGCTTTATTTTATTTTTTTCTTTTCTTTTGAGTAGTTATGAGGATATTATTATTGTGTATTGTGTAGTATAAATAATAAATAGGAAAAAGAACAGCAAATAATGGGTTCAAAGCAAAAAAGGTATACATGTGGGATAGTGGGGTCAAGAATGACAGCTAACCCAAATCTGTGCAAGACCCACAAAAGGATATCAACTAAGTGCAAACTTATTAATACGTTTCGATTTGATGGAGTGATAAATATTTTATTTTAAAGTAAAAAGATTTAGATGTGAGTATATTAGTATGTTTATTTTTATTAGGGAGTATTTTGTTTTAATGTGAGGCTTTTTGAGACACAAATTTAAATTTAGTTTCGACTTTTTTATTAGAAAGCATTTTATTCTCAATGAGAAACTTTTCAAAATGTGAAATTTAAATTTAGTTGAGCTTCATGTAAACACAAGATACCATATGAAAAATTAAAAAGAAAAAAGAGCAAGCTTTTAAATGATAATATATTCAATGTAATGTCATAAATATAATTTGTTTTTTTAAAAAAAGATATAAGTGAATTTTACATAAAAATAATCGACTCTCACCTCGAAAGAAAGTGCAATATTTAGTAACAATAAAAGACGATCACCTCAAAAAAAAAAGTGCAATATTTAGCAATAACAACATACGTGATATAATTCTAAATTTTTAGATTTTATTCTTACTTTTACAAAATAGAAATATTATTTTTCGATAAATTCACAACTCTTTTTCTTCTTTTGCAATCTTTAGTATGAATTTAAATTGTATATACTCGTATATTGTATTTTTTTTTTAAAAAAATAAACTTTTATTATAGATACCTATTCATAATAGATATATTTATAAAATACATCAACTGTCAATTACAATAAAAATAAGTACATTATTACTTATTAGTATTAAAAAAAAAAGAATTAGATGATAAATGTATATATAATAATATATTAAATTGTTATGGTAAGTATTGAGGAAAGGATCAAAATGGTCCTTTTTTTTTGGGTTAAGGC
The DNA here is from genome assembly GCA_027705065.1 of Solanum peruvianum. Taxonomy (NCBI): domain Eukaryota; kingdom Viridiplantae; phylum Streptophyta; class Magnoliopsida; order Solanales; family Solanaceae; genus Solanum; species Solanum peruvianum. The sequence goes on from JAKWJD010001755.1 coordinate 75,667,190, forward strand.
TCAAAGTGATTTTTGAGTTTTCACATGGAACGCTCACAATCTCTCATGTTTGCAATATTGGTGCACTTTTGATCCTCCTCCAAAATTTTATCTATTTTTTAGCATTGATTTTATCCATAACCTATGTATGGGATGTTCAATCGTTATTTAATCTATTTAGTAGAAATAACAACTCCATATGAAAAAATATGAGAAAAAAATACTTTGTTTTGTTTAGTAGAAATCGTATTGCAGGTAAAGTCGAGAGATTTATCACGATTATTTCACGTACAATAGTACAATTTTTTCTTTTCCTGCAAAATCATATGTTAAGATGTTTTTAGTTTAGATACAGTAATATTTCTAGTGAATAAATAAGATATTTTTCTTATTAGTTTCTCTCAGATAGAGTTATTATTTTTATTATATATATAAAAAAACGACTGGACATTCCTTATATAAAGTTTTGAACAAAATTAATGTTAAAAAATATGCAAAATTTGAAAGGATCAAAAGTGCATTAATATTGCAAACATAAAAAAATATTAATACTTCATGTAAAAAAACTCAAAAATCATTTTAAGCCTTAACCTAAATATTAGAAACTATTTTGAGTCTTTCCTCGATAAGTATTACCCATATGAGAATTGAGAAAGAGAGAGAAGGACAAAAATAAAAAAAAGGAGATGAGGATTGAAGAATCTACATTATAGTGACAGCCCACACTTTAGTAGATCAGATTTCTCATCCAAATATGGACTACATCAATCCATTATACTTACAACGACGCTTTGTTAGAGCCACATGCATCTGCATCGATTTCAGAGGCGGAATCAAAATTTTTGATAAAAAAGTTATAAAAATATATATATAGAAATAATTGAAGGAGTTTAATATTTTAATATATATAGATATAAAATTTTTTAATTATAAATAATATAATTTTCTATCGAAGGGAGTTCGGATGAATCCCTTCATACAAGGTGGCTTTGTCCCTGCATTGGTTTCATCTGAATTTAATATTTTCAACGTATATTATAATTTGTGTAAGAATTTATTACAAATATAATAAATAGTACATCAGAATTTATAAATTTAAAACTCTATGAATTTATATTAAAATCTTAAATATTGAACTCATAAAATTTGAATCTTGAATCCACTTCTGGTGGAACTCAGTCGCAGAAGCACAATGAAGTATATAACTAATATGACAAAAGAGGTTGCTCGAACGGTAATCATCTCTCACTTTCAACCTTAAGATTAAGCGTTTGAGTCACAAAGCAAAAATATGAGAACTCTTAAGAGGGGTAAGTTTACTTAATTTAATAGTAGAAGTTTAAAATTAATAATAATTTTAATATTGAATCCACCTTAATGATTGATCTCTTCAATATCATTTTGAATTTAATGAATCGTTAGATTTAACATCCCTTTTTAATAATATCACTCTTAATATTTAAATATATATTTCAACTCAGACGTATTAATTTCAATAAAATCGATTTATCTCTTCATGTCATCCACTAGTTATGGTTGAACACTAGTTGCATGAAATTCCTATAATTGCAATTTACAAAGTGTATGCCACTAGCTGTAAGATCAGAATATATAGCTGCATCCATCTTGTTTAATTTGTCACATCACAAGAAAATGGAAAAAAGTTATACCTTTTTTGCTACTTATAAGAATGATGACTACATATCACGTGCTTATGGTAGAAAAAAATTTAAATAATAACTAACGTATAGTTTATCAGTTGATGATTAACAATATATTAACATAATCAAATTGGTTGAAATCGAATTATTCTTCTTAGTACGAAGTAGCTGGCTATCCTTTTTTTTTTCAAAAAATAATAATTCATATATATATATATATATATATATATATATATTCCTTATAGCAAGGAGAAGTGGAAAACATGAATTGACAAGAATGAATTGCCAAACTTTAGGAAAAAAAATCTCACAACTAGTACTGAAAAATCAAATAATCGATTCGATCTGACTCGATCCAACTTGAAACTTGACTTTCTCAAAGGAAAATAAAACTGTTTTCCTCATATTTGATAGAAAATATGAGAAAACGACAAGAAAAGATGTTTTAATATATAGTATAGTTTTTGAAAAATTTTCTAATAACGAAGTTAATTTACGTTTATCTAATATCATTTAAATTTTAAATTCGTCTCTTTTTAATAAAGGTGGAGGAAATCAGAATCTCAAATACAATTTCCTACAAAGGGCCAGACCTAAGAATAATTAGAAAATGGAAATTCTCAATCATGAAAATTTCAAAAGCAGAAAGATGAAAAAAATAGTAGTATTAAAAAAAAAAAAAAGTCTTTCTCCTTTTTTAGTCAGGGTGTCAGCTACAACTTTCCACTCTCACAACACACAAAGTTAGATATACCTTTTAAGTTTAGAATTTTAACTTTATAAATTCAAAACTTTATGTTGATGATTTTATTTTTTAAAAAATTTAAATTTAGTATTTACATATCAAAATTAATGAGTTTGATTGAACTTGTACTCGAATTTTTAATTTTGTACCAGTCTTATGTTAGGATTAAAAATAAGTAGATGTAATGCGGAAGCTAATAAAGCAAATTTCGAAAGACCATGAGTAAAAAGACAAACGAGAAATATACCAAAATATATCAAGATTTAACGTGGTTTGATCAATCGATCTACGTCCACAAAAGAGATGAACAATCAACTATAAATATGAGAGTATAAAATATCCCTATAACCGCAAATCTCAAAACCCTACGACTATATTATAAAAGTTAACTAATTTATGGAACAAATCTATATTTATAGTACTAAAACCTGTTCTTAAAAGAACTAGTAAAATATTAACGGTTGTTCTTTATAATTTTTTTTTATTTATAATAAGAAATCAGGACAAATAAAACTGTTTGAGCTAGTTGGAGATATTATTAGGTTCATCAGTTTTCAACTATTAGCATTATAATTCAATGAGGGGGCACCACTAAAAAAAACATCATGATTCTTTAATTTCTTATCATAGTACAGCTACTTCAGTCCCTCACATGTAATGTATTATATTATATAATACATCTAGAGATACAAGAAACTATTTTGCATCTAGTAGGCTCCATTCAAACTAATTTTTAGATCCAGTAATTAATAATATTTTATATAAAATGACGTTTGAATTTGTCCTTTACATTGTTGCACCACTATAGTTGATATGATGTCTATAGTGTGGATGATAGAATATGGTATTTTAATTATTATATATTGAATAAACCATTGATAAAATCATTAAATTGAGGGGTCTAATAGATAAGATCTCTCTTATCTTTAAAATATAAGATGTATCTGAGTTTTCACTCAAATAAAATCTTTTTTAGCTAGGAAAGTGTTTTTCTTAATGAGCTTTACATGATGTGATCATGCAAAATTAAATTAGTCAGAGTTTGATAAGTTTTAATAGGAGAAAGTTGCACAAAAAACACTAATAATAAGAATGAGGCTAACCCTAATATGATATAAGAAAATTTTTTTTTAGATCTAACATTATTTCAAAAATTAGTACATATACTGAAGATTGTCCAGTGATATTGCTCCCTTCTGTTCAATTTATTTGTTTGTTATTGACTTGATAGAGTTTTGAAAAGTAAAGAGAACACTGAAATGTGATCTTAAGCTAAAGATATATGTAGAATATACTAAAATGATTTTAAATATGTCATGTGAAAAATTTAAATAAAAATTGTCAAAAAAAAACAAATACACTTTTTGAAATAGACTAAAAAAAAAGTTAGACAAATACATTGAAACGGAGGGAATATAAGAAAAGAACAATACACGGAATCAACAATGTTGGATACACTAAAACATCGTTTAGTAGGGTATATAAAAACAGTGTTGTATAGTAATGCTGACATTAGTAATAGTGTTACTTTTTCAGTCCTATTTTATATGAGTTAGTTTGACTCATGAGCACGAAGTTTTAAAAAAATATTTATGTGACTATAAATCATTTCATTAAGATTAAAATAAGTATTTTAAAATTAAACTGCTACTTAATATATGTAAAAATCTATTATTTTTTGGACGAATTAAAAAGGAAAACAACTTATATAAATTGAGTTATGCTGAATTAATTTCTTATGCACTATTTTGTTTAGTGTATTAAAACAAACATGTATTAACTAATTTCTAAAAATATATTAGTTAGTTACAAAATATCCTTCACAAATATAATAAAATGAATGTGAAAAAGATTTTGAGGGGTAATTATGTTTTTAGGCATGGTAATATATGCATTTTTAGTACCATACCATGTTATGTATTAGTTATATACTTTAACAAATACCGAATAGAGTATATATTAATGTTTGCATTAATCATAAATAAATTTTATATCAAACAAAATAATAATAATACATAAAGCTAATGTATACTCTATTTTTTCGAAAGCATCTCATTAAGATCTAGAAAAAACCTTTTAAGGCAGAATTTTAGTCAGAAGAAAAAGTAGAGAAAGAGCAGAAGACATATTTGGCACAATTTATCAACTTTATAATATATATATATATTAATTTCAAATTTAACAACTCAAAAGAGCTAGAATTTAGAATTTACACAAAAAAGCATCAAATTATAACTTTGCATATCTCCTTGGACTTGAAGTTTTGATGTTGCATTTAAATATGGATTACAACTGATGCTACTACAATAAAGTTGAACAGTATATATATATATATATATATATAGATATATATATATATATATATATATATTTATTTTATATTTATTTATTTTATATTTCTTAGTCTTATCTATGATTTTCAATATTAATTCAAGTAGGACACACATATGTACACAACTACAAAGCTACTGAATTATGACCTCCATACCCAAACCCTTCGTAGGACCAAAAAAACAAATGCATAGCTAGTTGGCTGTTAGAAGTTTTAGTGTCACTGTTCTTTTTGTATCCAGGAGGACCTGGTATGATTCGATATTTTAAAGTTTAATTTTGGTATTTTACAGTATGATAAATTGATAATTGTTTAACTTCGATTAATGTGTACTTGAATTATAGAGTATTAGAACTTCGACAGTTTAAAAAAGAATCTCAATTATTTTATATTAACACACTACTCATGTAGAAATATATATTTAAAAGAAACTACAAACAATTATATATGTTAATCAATTACATTTACAGTAAAACCTCATTAAATTAATACTCGATTAATTAGTAATCTCTCAAAGATAATATTTTCCTCCTATCCCAACTTGGTGCCAATGGAAGAAATCACTCATTTCTTCGATAAGATAATAAATAATATATTTTCAAAAAAAACCCATATAAATAATGAAGTTCACAAATGACGTCTTCACAAATAGATTCATTCAAATTCTCTAAGATTTCATCTCCATATGAATTTCGCGATGTCAAAACACTCTTTAAATTAATAAATATTAATATATCTATTAAATAATACCTTTGCAAAATAATAATATTGCATGACCCCGCCTATATTGATTTTATGAAATTTACTGTAGAGACATTTCAAACAAAATAGAGTTATCAAAATTTAATTTGTAAGCACTTGATTTATATTAATACTAGGTTGCATGCATGTTAGCATTTTAATAATGTATTTATGTAACCATATACTTTGGTATGATACTCAATATTTTGGTATGTTGTTTTAAATACCAAATACCATATCTAATACCAAAAAAAAAGTTAAAATGTATTGTCATATACCATATCAAATAGCATAACACCAAAATGACTATGAAAAATTTAAACATCGAATGCTAAATTGGTATGTACCCTATCATGCCCATCCTTGTATTTAAAGACATATTTTATCCTTTATCAATATTATTTTCAAGAAAAAAAATATAAAAATAGAATAGATCTAGAATCCATTTTTTGGATCTCTTTGTTTTACAGATAGATTTGTTGGATTAGAATGTTTGACTGGAAATAGTAAAGCTAGATCACATCCATATTTATCACCATCACTATCCACCCTTCCATATTGCCCACAGATTTTGGATAAGTTAGTTGAGTGGTGGATAAAATACTACTTACTTGGCAATATTTCTGCCAAGATTTGAGAAAATGCCCATTCTCTGCATCTGAGATTTTCTGTGTCATGAATGTTCAATTAATCATATACAAATAATTACACAGTAATATAAGTGAAACAGCTGATTCTGCATTAAAAAAGATAAGGAGTCACAGTGGTATTTGACAAATTTTCATAGATTATGAGGTGTATAACTCACTCATTTCATTTCACATGTTATAGATAAATTCACCAATTTTCAAGTCCACGTGATAAGTAAAGAAAGAGAGTTACAAAAATGGAGGCTTGCATTGCATTCCCTATCAACCTGTCTGCTAACTACTATAGAAAAATTATAGGAGAAAAAGAAGATATTCTCCTAAAAGTGCTTACCAGGAACAAATAAGGATATGCTGATGGGTGACTTAAAGTTAAGCCCCACCAGCCATGTCCATATCTGTAACTCCTACCATTCCCTTGAAAACAACACGTAATTTCCTAGAACATGACTGCTTTTTATCTCCTTTTCCTGCTGCACCAGTAACATGAACAATGTCCCTTGGAGTTTTACCCATAAGCTCAAACAATGGTAAATCCAAATTAGACCGGGTCATTTCTTCCAGTACCGGAGGTGCTTGCATGTATAGATTCTTCCCTCGATACGTCACACTTACTCTAATTAGTAGTAGCTTAGGGTGATCTTCAAGGAGATCAATGAACTGCACGACACCAGAAAGAGAGAAAAGCTTATGCATTTATTTAGTTGTATCACCACAACCAATTGGTTTATTACCCTTTTGTTGTGGTGGAGTGTTGGACAAGCTCAAACAAGAAGAAGAAATCGACACAAATCTAAGTCCATCAAATTAGATGGTCTTTGCGCTGATGAAAAAAGACATTTAAATCCACAATATATAGCATCTTCTCATGATATTTTTATGGCAGATAACTCAATGTATCAGAGAGAGTAATTCTAAGAGTCTTTTAACACGTCCCAACTTTCAAACAGAAAAAATATGTGAATGAGATGCAGCCCACAGTCATAGATTCTTCCACAGATTTACTGCCCCACCCCATAAATAAAAAAAAAAAAGAAAAGAAAAATGAGATGATGTATGCTCTCTTACGTTTATTCAGTATCTCAAAAGATTGTCCAATTGAGCTCTTTTTTTCCAACCGAGAGTATGATCAGGTCCTAAGTGATTATTCCAACTTTGACTACAAGCAATCCATACCAGATAGTTACTATGAACATTGAAGATTTTAATAGGAACTTCCAACTTATCTGCTGTACTACGGATTTTCTTATCAGGAAAGGGTGCCATTTTTGGATTATTGTTTAATATAATTGCTGCAGATGCCAAGCTACCTCATAAATTTCATTTTGCATTATTTCCTTTTGCAATTATAAATGGGTTCTTTTACTAATATTACATTGGGATGTTGAGATGAAAAACTTGTATCCGTCGGCTTTCACATGATCAAACTTTTACGGACGAGTTTTTCCCTTTACATTTCAACAGGTCCCAGGGACCTTAGAGTTGCTTGCTTGTTCCTAGTTCCTACTACTCAGATTCATAAAGGCTTCTGGTTTTGACACTCAACACTCCTGTAGTGCAGCACTAACATGATCATTGTCAGGGATTGACCAAATATAGTTATTTTTTTCATAACCATGGTGTCTGGGCCAGCTTAGGCGCACCTCGACTGATTCCACGGGGTGACTGCTACCTCTCACCAGCACAGGTATCAAATAACTCTGTCCACCAAGACTGGGACAGATGGGGAGCAAAAAATACCTGGTGTTTATCTACTGGAATTTGAGCCTAAGACCTCATGGTTCTTAACCCACTTCCTTGACCACTAAGCCACACCCCCTTGGGAGCAACAATATAGTCATGTCAAGGATGCATTGAAACATGCAAGAGAAGTCGACTAGGTCATTATCCTGATATCGCTTCCCAATTCTCAGCTGGTTTCTTTTTTCTGAATGTTGATTAGGAAGCACTCCATTAAGCTGCTTTAGAGATGTGATACATAAAAAAGTTTCTCGTCGGGCATTTTAGTGTTTTACTGAACAATCTTGTGAGTGATAAGTAATTGTAGGGAGCTGAGAAATAAAAAGAAAAGAACCTTTTTAAGAGTAACTGAAGCTTCTAGCTCAATAAGAACACCAGGACCACAAACAAGACAATCTTTGTCCCTCACAAACTCAGTCACTTTGGTGTGCAGACCTTCAACTCCATTGTACCTTCAAAAGGGACAGAATTCCACATTTTCATATGAAAAATTAACCTTCAAGATGTTATAAAATTAAAGTGCAATGTTGACAATAAGATCATTGTTCATAATCAACAGAACATGCTGCAACGTTGTGGAGGTACGTGAATTAGGAGTTAAAACAGACTCTTACGTTAAGTAATTCGTTAATGTTTTGCTACATCCAGAAACAACCTTCAAGGTCTCCAGAGCACAGGCAGCAGAAATTATAGCATTGGTGGATGCTATAGCAGGTATGATATTTTTAACCACACCCTGTAAGCAGCAAAAAAAAAAAAAAAAGATTATTCAAATATGCACTGAGAACAAATGAAACTGCAAAAACCACTATACCAGCATAATATGGCTGGAATAGGATAAATTCTCACCTCAATGCAAAATGAAATAAATAAATAATTTTAAATTTGGCCATATTAATGGGAAATGTCTACAGAAAGCTGGAACTTTCATATCAAGAGCTTACCTGAGTCAAGGAATAGGTAACTCCTGGGATTCCAAAGAGCTCTGCTCTCTTAACAGCCTACAGCACATGGATCAGAGGAAGTCAAGGGTTGAAAAAAGAACATGAGAAATGATTGCATATGACTTAAGAAATAGGAATGGAGAAAGCAAAAAACATAAATTGCAACCTCTGAATACACCCATTGCATGTGTTCAGGATCATCTGGATCAAATGTTTTGCCACTATGAGCCTGCATAAAACTTTTAGGATGAAATAACAGAGCACTTGGTCTAGAAGTTTGGAAAACCAAGGGCTGCGAACTTATATTTACCTCATCCCATTTGATTAAATGTGCATACTCAATGCAGTGAGCAGCAGTCCTAGGAGTTTCAGCAAGAGTACACAAGGGAAACTTCACTTGTGGGGGAAAGAGCCATATTGTACACTCAAAGCAAGGGGTGACACCTGGCATTATAATCCTTGCATGGCCCTTGAATCCTTCAGTCCCACCATCAACCATAGGCTTAATTGACTCTTCCTGTGGGTTGTCATCAGAATCGTACTCTGCATGAAACGTCAGATGGGTGAGCTAAATTAGAACACTTTCAAGAACCACCTGGCACTAAGTATGAAACTAGCCAGGATCATAAGACACATTTCGTAGGGGCTGAAAGGGCTACAACCCATCCTTTGGGTTCTGAAAATGCCTCCTTAGTTGAATATCATTATTAGGAATTTATCCAATCAGATATTCTACTTCCCTCTTCACATTGATATCTTCATATGCCATGTATGTTTAATTCATCTGTTGCTCCTAAATAATAGAAAGGGACCCCTCCAAGAAGGGCTGGTCTGAGATGGCCTTACCCTTCCCCTCTTGCAAAGATGATTCCATTCTTTAAATAACCTTATTTTGTTTTTACTAAGATTAATTATTTTTTTGATGAAGTAATTAGTTCTATTGCAGGCATCAAGTAGATGCATAATAGTTACAAAAGCTTAGTAGCAAAACGTCAGCAGCTCCCCTTTTCATTGTTAATTAAGAGTCGGGAGCTGACAAAGTTAAGAAATGAATCAGGGGAATCTAGAGGGGATAAATAAACCCAACTACTAAGATAGCTATATTATTTGAAATAATTCTTAAGTGAAAACTTGAAATTTAAGGTATAAAATGTAAAATTAAATATTTAGGATTGTAAATTGCAAAAATTACATATTTTAATAAGAAAATAAATAGAGAATCAAAGATATTGAAAATATTGAGTATGTCCGATGATTATGGAGTGACCAATAACAAGAAGGTGCTGTGAGGTATTTAGAAGGAGTAACAACATTACATATTGTGTAATGAGCTCAAAGATACCTGCCATGGTCTCTATATTGCTGTCATACAAAAAATAGTAGGGAAAAACATGAATAATTACACTCTAGTGCAGCCCATAAAGTTACTTTACATAATTTAGCCAAAGTTTCAATGCTTACCTTAACCGACCCAATTTCACAACAGTTCTAAATTGTAGCGCTTAGATATGTTGAGTTTTGGAGTCCTTTTGTTTTAAAAGCAAAATTGCACAATATTCTTTTCTGCGGATTTTTTTCTGCACGCAGTATCTTCTATAAAATAGGTTCTCCTATTGCACGACAAACTAATAAAAAGCATCTACCAAACTAACCTAACGTCCTAACCTACATTGGAACTTTGATATACTGATAAGTAAAAATTGTTGTTCAACCATTATTGAAGCTCGAAGCTTCAAAGTTTGAAAATTGAATTTCTGCAAATAAGCTTCATTTCAAGTGGGTATTGTTGCAGAATTTGTTTCATATTGAAAAGCCTAAATCCAAAATTTTGGGTGCTTTGGTGTAGTTCTTTTTAGGTATTTTTGGATGAATCTGGTGCTTGGATTCAAATTTCAAGGAAGAAGATGAAGTCAGTTTTTTGTATAATAGCGTATCATGTTGTATCCACCAGGTGATAGCAACTGTGATCTCAGAAATGCAAGCTGGATTTGTACACAGGAGGAAAGTGGCCGATAACATTATTCTTGCACATGCAGTAGTCAAGAACTATAAAAGGAAGAATCTGTCACCCAAATGTATGATAAAGGTGGATATCCAAAAAGCTTATGATACTGTTGATTGGAAATATTTAGAACAAATAATGCCAACATTGGAATCCTCTGACCTCTCAAGTTCATATGCTGGGTGATGCAATGTGTAACTACTGTCTCCTATTCTTTCTTGAACAATGGGGAACTAACAAAACCTTTTGAGGCGGCTCGAGGACTACGGCAAGGGGATCCAATGTCCCCGTTCGCTATGGTCATGGAATATCTAAGTAGGAACCAGAATGACTTGTCCAATCACAGGACATTCAAATACCACCCTATGTGCAGTAGGCCTAAGATCACACATTTAAGCTTTGCAGATGACCTCCCCATGTTTGCAAGAGGTGATCAAATATCAGTTCAACTACTCAACAACAAGTTCACTGTGGTCACAGCAGCTTCTGGATTGAAAGCTAACTTGTCTAGAAGTGCTATATATTTGGAGGAGTATCTAGTACTGTAATGTCTCACATCCAACAAACTCTGGGATACAGTCATGGGGCCTTACTTTTTCGATACCTTGGTATACCTTTGTCCACTAAGAAACTCAATCTTATTCAGTGGCAATTATTGATTGATCAAACAGTAGCAAAAATATCTTCATGGACAGCTAAAAAAACTATCCTATGCGGGGAGAGTTCAGCTTGTTAAGACAGTGATTTTTGGGATTCAAGCAAACTGGGCACAGCTTTTTGTGATACCAACTAAGGTGATGAAAGCAATCCAAGCCTACTGTAGGAGTTTTATATGGTCTGGAGTCAACAGCATAACTAAGAAGGCCCTAGTCTCTTGGGAGAAGATGTGTACACCAAAGGTGGCTGGAGGAGTAAACTTGGTGAAATAAAAGGTACGGAACAAAGCAGCAGTTCTAAAGATGTGTCGGGATATCGATCAGAAGCAGGATAGACTTTGGATCAAATGGATACACAGTTATTACATCTAAGGCCAAAATAGGAAGCTCTCAGGGTTCCTGCTCAAGCTTGTTGGATGCTTAGAAAAGTTCTTGGAGCAAAGGATCACTTATATGTACTGCATCATGCTATTATGGCAAGAGAAGCAAGATAAGACAAGCCTATAATCAAATGCTAGGTGATTACTCAAAGGTTGATTAGAGAGGTCTCATATGTCACAGCTTAGCAAGACCTAAAGCCATTTTTATCTTATGGCTGCAAATCCAGAATAGACTCCTTACAACTGATAGGTCGCTGAAATGTAGAATGCAAGTAGATCCTAATTGTGTTGTGTGTAAGCAGGAAGATGAAACAAGAGACCACTTATTTTTTGAGTGCATTTGCCAACTCCTTGTGGAGGAGATTACTCTAATGGATTGCTATCAGCCAACCTCCAAGCATTACTTGAATGCAATGCAATGGATCATCCAGAAGACTAAGGGGAAAAGCCACCAGGCCCAGCTACTACAACTAGTATACACAGAATTTATTCATTCCATATGGAAGGAGAGGAAAAATAGAGTTTTTGAGAAGACAGAGACTACAATGGAGGATATTGCTCGTAGAATTGCTTGTGTTTGTTTTGTTAGAGCTACAGCCAGGGCCAGGCTTTTAATTGATAGATGTAGCTTTCAATTCTCTAAGTTTGCAAGCAGACTGCAGATATTGTGATAACCAGTTGAGTAGGACTGGTTTAGCTTTGTAAGTATCTACTTTGGTGATTAATAAAATCCTAATTACCAAAAAAAAGGGTATTTGTTGTATAATATTGTATATGGGTGTATAAATATCTCCTGTAATTTTGTATAATGTTGTATATCGGGTTTTTTTTAACATTGTTGTAAAAACAAAATAATAGAAGTTTGCATGTAAAAATATTTAAACACGGTTGAAAGAAAATAATGGTATAATGAAAGGAAGATTACCTACAATGTGGTTTTGTGCAAACTATTGTAATGGAAAAACATTTTCCTATGGGAATGACTATTATAGTTTAGGCTAAAACATTTGCAATGTAAGTTTTGGGCTATGTTTTTTGCAATGTTAGTTAGTTACTTTTTTGAAATTATCCCGAAAAGCATCTTTACTTGTACTAACGACATATCCTAATTTGCTTTCAGAATTTTTTATTTTTTTTGAGAAGGTAACAGTCAATTTGCTTTCAGAAATTATTGTGTTTCTTTCCTTCCAAATAGTCCACCAAACTGCTGAAGGACATGTTTTCTGCCTTGCCTTGCCTTGCCTGCCCTATCAAGTACCAGCATTGTGGTAGTTCTTTTGTCGTTCTTGGCATTGTCCAGTTAAACCCCCAAGATGTTCAAGATAAAATCTCCTACCTGTCTAGCAAATGAAGTGATTAAAAGGTGATCAACGTCCCCATTATGCCTCTGACACAATTCACCTACAACAAATGGTCACCCCTCTTCTCTGAAGGTTCTTCTCTTGAGCTATCCACATTTCCCAAGCTATAGATAGTCTTTTATAATGTAATGTTTTTTAAAAAATTAAGGTAATTTCTTGATCGAGGTTAATTTTCAAATAATTGTGATGTTAGAGCCAACTTGTGCACAAATCGATTAATTCCACAAGACACTTGCCACCTCCCAACAACAACAGGTACTGGGTAATTTAATTCTATCCACCATTGCTATGACAGATGAGAAGAAATAACTTAGTGTTTCTAATTTTACAAGGATTTGAACCTAACGCTCATGAATCAACCCATATCACAGTGACCACACCCATAGACTAATAGAGTACCCAGAGTGCAAGTTCAGTGACATGACGCATGAGGCAGTGGTGGAAATAAAGATCGATGGACTAGTTATATGGAAAGAGAGAAATTTTCAAGTATCTTTGGTTCATAAATCAAGGAGATGGGGAGATTGGTGATATTGTGACACGCCGTATTGAGCGGGATGGTGAAACGGAGGTCAAATAAGGGGTATAGTGCGATAAGAATGTGTCGTTAAGGCTTAGAGATAAGTTCGATAGAGTGGTGGTTAAACCAACACAATTGTATGGGGCGAAGTATTGGCCAGTAAAAAGTGCCCACATCCAGATAACTAAGGTACCAGAGACGAAGATGCTCAGATGGATGTGTAAGCATATTAAGAGAGATAATTAAGAACAAAGTTATACTGGATAATATGGGAGTGGCCTCCATAGTGAACAAGATTAGAAAAGCAAGGTTGAGAAGTTTCGTACATGTGAAAAGGTGTGAAGGTGTGATAGGTTAGTTGTAGTAAAAGTTATGAGAGGTATAGGTACCTCGAAGAAGAACTAGGACCAAGTGATTAGACATAATACGACACAACTTCAACTAAGAACGTGAACTTAGATAGGAAGGTACAGAGTTCAAGAACTAAGGTAGAAATTAGTAGGTAGTCGAGTATTGTCCCACTTCTAGTAGTATAGTTTAGGTATCAAGAAGTTCCTTTTCTCCAATGTTTATTACTTTGTTGCTACACTTGTTTTGTACATGCGTTGTTGTGTTGTCTCTTTTCCTTTCTTTCTTTCTTTTCGGCATCAATTACAATTCGTTTGAGTCGAGGGTCAATCAAAACGGTTTTCTATCCTGCAAAGGTAGAGGTAAGGTCTGTGTACATCTTACCTTCCCCAGACTCCACTTGTGGGATTACACTGGTATGTTGTTTGTTTGTTTGTTTCATGTGTGGAGCTTCGTTTCTCTTTTTCAAATTTGAGCATTTTCTAGGCATCTAGCTTAGTAAATACCTTTAGTGACTTCGTCGCTAAATCAGGTAAAAAAGGGCAGATCACCACTCTGTTTGCATCTACTCCATATTAGAAGAGAAGTTCAACATTATGTTTCAAACAATCAAATAAATTGATAGCATTAAGAAGACCAAGTACATGATGATGAATACATGGCATCAGTTTCAAAAGGAAAACATTTACCTCTTCCGAAGTCATTGCAAACAACAAACCATGCATATTTTTCTCTCATGAACGTACAGTTGGTTTATTCAATTTGAAACTGTTTAATATGTTACTCATTTCAGTAGCAGAACGCAATCCTCAAACTTAAAAATAGGCACATAGACTAGTTGATTACATACAAATATGAGCAACATAAGATGTAAGAAACATCTTTGTGCAAACCATGCAGGACAGACCTCAAATTCTTTGTTTTCACATATTGATGCTTAGACAAATATCCAAGTCAAACTACTCTATCTTCATACTAGAATCTAATAGTTGTTACTTCACATATATCTCAATTTCTTATTTCCGTTTTGGCCTTAATGTTAGTTACACAAATTGGTCACAATAAGCATGTGTCATAAATGGCAAAGGAAAATAGAACCGATTTTTTTTTTTAAATAGGTAACTTTGGAAATAGAACTGGATATATAATTGTCTCGTTGTTGATCTGGAGTCAATCTATATTTAGACTAGAGACATCTAGATAGAAATCTAAGGATCTGATAGTCCACAGTACAAAGAAAAGCTACCCATTTTATTCAAAGAAAGAAAAAGGACTGGCTCTGAGATTTTGAAAAGAAGTATCACTTACATCCTTCTCAATTCACCCACACACTATTTTAAATCAGCAATAATATGAAAGGAGAGAGGGATGAAACCAAAAAGTTCTAGCAATCTGCAACTACACAATTAGAAACTTTTGTTCTCCTAAGCAATCCTAAGAGAGAAGGACAACAGGGAGGCATTTAGGTGAAGTACTCAGAAAACGAAATTTTCTCAAGCCAATGCAGCCCATGCGACATGTTTGAAAGCATAAGAAAAGACAAACCTAGAAAGCTGCAAGCAACAGAATTTATATAGCTTCGAGCCTCAATAGAATCAAGACCAAGAACAATAATATGGAAGTCATTGTAGAAGCTTATAGGTTTGTCCTCGATCCGACAGAAATGTGACTTGATATCTACACCACTGACTCTCTCCATCACTCTTTTTGCAGCAACTTCCGCCTTTGGTTTTCCCACATCTCCAAGTCTGCATAGGAAAGAGTATGAAATTTTAGTATACATATTATAGCTAAAATTTATATACAAAATTGTAACTGCAAGCAAAAAACTAAGGGAATTACATATATACCTAGATCCGAAGTGATTGCCGACTCAAGATCATACATAAGAAACTACCAGAAAAGAAGGATAGTCTACCTTTTATAAACGGGGATAAGGACAATCCTCCTCAAACATCATGTCACACAAATAAAAAATGTGACTTGTACCCCCCCCCACCACTCACTTCTTCTTGGGTTTTGGAACCCTAAACTACTTTTTGAAGAAGTGAATAAATTATAACATCAACACTACACACAATAAGAATCTAACCATAATCGTATAAATTCAAACAAGATGCTACTCAAGAAATATTCTGTACATGAATAAATGTTATCTAGTGAGGCTAGTAACTTCATTACAACATTTCATAATGTGTTCTTTAAAGTAAAGTACGGACCTCTAAAACTAGATTTTTTTTCTAGTTCTCATACATAGCCCTACAAGGTAGGGATAAGGTACGCGTACATGCTACCTCCATAGATCCAACTTGCGTGATTACAGTGGGTATGTTGTTGTTGTCTCATACATAGCTCTACACTGATAAAGGAGCTTTGAACTGGGCTAAAAGGACTCCAGGAAAGCATCTGACCAAATGCAGAGCACCAAAAAATTAAGTCATAATGCCAACTAGACTGTATTGCCTATTGGTTTTTGTGCTCTCATTATGTACCAAGCATAAAAAAATAAATTCACGTTACAAATGAATGTTATATGTGCCATCAGACGATGTTGGAGAATGCTAGGCATCTATTTTTGCATGGTAAAGTAGCAGCTGGCATATGGAGTATGTTCTTATAAGTTTTTGGAATTGCATGGGTCATGCCAAATAGTATTAAAAAAGCCTATGAGTTGGTGTTCGTGGAGAGTTGGGAAACCCATCAAGAAAACATGGCGTATGGTGCCTGCAGCTATTTTTTGGTGCATCTGGAATGAAAGGAATTGAAGAGGTTTCGATGGGATTTCAATTCCTTACCGCATTCTTAAATCCAACTGTTTAGTCTTCTTATATAGTTGGTTCAACCAGGACCCTGTAACCACAGTTGATCTTTTTTTGGACTTCATCTGCTCTTTAGTTATCTAGTAAATTCTTGTACAGGAGCAGACCCCTTTTGCTGTAAATTTTTTTTGCTTTGCATCTTCTTGATGCCTTCTAAGAAATCTCCTTACTTCATAAAATAAAATAAAAATGTACCAAGTATAATTTTGAGCTAGGTTTGCATAGATAAAGGAAAATTGCTCTGGAGACAAATCATGCGATCAAAACTCAATCTTTGGACTTTATTATAATACACACATTACGAACTCAACAATAAATTCGATTAGCATAATATCATAAACTACGCAACTCGGACGAAACTAACGCACCTGAACAGAAATTGGCGATTAAGATTGGTAACTTCAATCCGGTCCATATCAATAACCTCAAGGTTTCGAAACCCTGAAAAAGCCAAATCCTTAAGCAATTCGCAACCTAATCCACCAGCACCTATCACCAACACTCTTACGCACTCCTTTATATCATCTCTCAACTGTAAAACAAGAGATCAGACTTATAATCATAGGGTAATGCAACACAATCGTTCACGTAAAAGGAGTAGGGTTTAGGATTGGGGGGTTTTACCTGAGCGCCGGCCTCGAAGGTCGGTCCGACGAGATTTCCGGGCCGGAGAAGGAGCTTGTCGAGGTCCCTTGATCTGCTTTGCGGTATTGAATCCGCCATTGATGAGTTCGACCTACTAGCTTCGACTTTACGCAGGTTTGTGCTCTTAGCCTTCGCACTTCACCTTGTTGCAAGCAGATGATGCACTTGTTAAAAAGAATAAACGGGAAGAGATTATATTAATTTCTTCTAGTACATTATCAATATTTATTTATTTTAATGACTTTAAAATTATATAATATTCTTCCGAGCAATTTACATAAATTTCAATAGTTTAGATAGAAATCTAATTTGTAATATTATGTGCTTTAACAAATTTTGGTGTCTCAAGATACTTTTATATGCATGTGTTTCGTATATGTGGGTCAAATTTAATTGTGTAATTTGTTCTAGGTGTATATATTATCCAAGTAGATTTAAATGTATCAGGATACATAGCAAATCTCTCTTGCTTTCCTCATCTCGTTCACCACTCTCCTATATCTGGTATCCCAAATATATTTGAATCACTTCATATATATATATATATATATATATATATATATGTATATCTATTGTGATTCACATGTATATGAGATACATTTGAATCTCGTTCATCTTCCTTTTCAATCTCGCTCACCTCTTATATTACTTTTGTATATCTCATAGTAAAAATATATGTATCTAAGTGTAAGATAAATAATAATTTTAAAAGTGATTCAATTTCAATTTACATGATAGTGAAGTATTTTGTAGTTTTTGTTATTAAAAAGAATTGATGTACTAAATTCACCTATAAAAGTAAATATTAATTTCCTAATGAAAAAAGTGAAAATACTACTATTGAGTGTATAACTTGAAATCTTCTATATATTGATTGAAATAAATGAGCACACTAAGAAACACATCAAACTTCAATAATCATTTACTTAAGTGAAAATGATTAAGAGTTCTAACTTTATGAACCTATTTTATTGTAGGTAATAAAAATGATGATTAATAAAAGTGTTCTTCATAATAAATATTTAAATGGTTATCTATATATATTATAAATAAATTTTAGATTGTAATTTTAAATATTTTATCATTACAAGCTAAAATTCATTTATTTATATAAACAACAACAAATAATAAGTAAAGAAAAAATAAAACTTAAGTATCCACACACATAGATATATAAATACATACTTACATAGGACGGATCTATCTACGTCATTTTGGGTGCTTGAATCTTGACGTACAATTGTTATATATATATATATATATATATATATATATATATATATGTATGTATATTAATTTCTGTAAAATTTGGAAATATTGAAGGGTAATTATTGTAGTAAATACTAAACAAAACTTTTAAGTTAAAAATATTTGAATTTTATCAATAGAAAACTATAAACAATGAAAAAGTTATTTAAAGGCAATCAAAGAATATTAGACAGAATAAGCTTAATTGACAGAGCTACTTCAACTTGACATTCTTTTCTTTGTCCTGGCTACAAGTTGTAACCCAAAATTTTACTACATTTGAAAATACACCTAATCTCCTATCTATGAGCTTATCTATTTTATTCAATGACCCTGTTTACATATTTTACCCCCTAAAAATGGGCTTATCTTCAGTATAAAATACCAAATCTACATAGAAGCAAGTCTTGAAACAGCAATGAGATATTCTCACAGCTGGTTCTTGCCTCGCCTACGGTGTCTGGTAATTGTTGTATCTTCTTGATTCTGTATTTTATCAGACAAGCATCTTTATATTTGACATGTCTTAGTCCTGTTGAGCGTATAAGTAAGTACATCTCCGACAAGCAACCTTGGATCATTGTACCTGGATGGTTGATGAGTTCAAAGTTTGAGTTGCTTCTCGCTTCATAAATAGGGCATACAGTAGCTCATTCCATGCATCTGGGACTCCAGGAAGACACCAGTGGCTGCAATCTTGCCTATTGATAGGCGCAGGGCCTACGTTAGGACCCAAATAGTACATAGATGAATGTCCATCTTTTCTTCTGGAGGTTAGATGTGTTACATTTAGAACATGTAATGCTCCTTGATTTGACATGTTTGAGCGAGTTGACATTACATCACGGAATATACTGTATCGAGCCCACGTGTGGGATGGCACCAATGAAGAGCTTCGATCAGGAAGTGCCTCCAGGTGACAGCTTCCCCCAGTTCTCCAGTCTCCACCTCTGCAAATCACGAAATATATAGTTTTGTTAATGGACTTATCATCCCAAGCTCATTAGCAAATAGGTGAGGGATCAAAAGCTCTTTTTTATCCCTACAGAACCTCCTCCTCCCCCAACGCACACAAAAGAAAATGAGGAGCAAAGGAACTAAAGATGACACCGATAACCACACAGGAAAAACAAAAAAGAAGATCATCTGTTGAAAGGCCAGCATAACGGAGAATGGTTCTCGCCCTATGGACTTTGGAGCAGTAAAGATAGATCCAGTGCACAAATAACGATGAGTAGTTCAGCTTATGCTTTGAAGAACAAAACAATGAGTCATAAGGTGCTTTGACCAATAGCCAATTCCAATGTCAAGTCAACTTTTATAGATGTTAAATATATGTACCAAGTCCATCCTATCAAGGCCAATAATCATATCTAATGATCCTCGAGGAGCAGAAATTCCGGGTTTGTCAGCATGAGGGACAGTAAAGCTTAGATCACTAACCAAGTCATGTCACGACTGCAAGCTTAAGTAGAGGTATGAAATGTGTAAAGATTTAAGGACCAAGAACAAATTAACAAGGACGAAGAAGCTTGAGACCAACCTGAAATGTACCGGGGCATATGTCCTGAAGAAGACTTGGGTTTTGTTGGAGTTAACTTCACGACTTACCCAGTCTAACACCGTTTGCAAAGACCTCTCATAGGCAGTATCTACTTTCATATCCATCTTCACGTCTGATCCCTCTTGGAAGTAACAACCCCTGATGAAGACATTTTCATTTTGAAGTCAATACATTATATCAAGTATTGAAAATGAAGGACAATGTCCAGATCAAAGACACCGAACAATTCTACTTGCATAACAGAAGCAACAAACTAACAACATTAGAAGTTCATGTTGAGAAGCATACATGGATTGAAAGTAAAAACACGAGTTTTTTTTTTTCTTTTTTCGATAAGATGAAAATCAACAATTCTTTTAGAGAAGATAGAGGTACCCTCTTATGGTCTTCTCATAGTTCCACCAGTGTCCAGTATTAAAAACAATGACATCTGCATCCCTCCATTTTAAAGAGTTCCAATCCATCTTATCTAACTTTAGAGTTGTTCTTATATTGGCTGGGGATCCAGCAGGAGGTCGACTCTGCAACACAAGAAACGGAGCCCTATAGTATTCCACGGTGCAATTGTAATCAGCAAACTTGAAGACCAAGAACCCTTTGTGTTTTGTGATAGGACTGCCATTAACTTCATAGATGCTGTCCTTGTTGGCTATAGCTGAAGAAAGAATGCAAAGCAAAGACTCCCACTGGTTTCTCCCAATTGAGTCTCCGGCAAACACTATACGTTTATTCCGCAGTTTCTCTAGCATGGACCTGGGATTAAATCTGTTTCATGAAGTGAAAAAGTAAATCTCTAGTTTCCTAAGTTAAATTTTGACTTTTAAGATCAAATAATACTCTAATCTCTAGGTATAAAAAATTAGAAATTTCAGAATCACATCACGAAAAACGTGGCATAAATAAATAAATAATGTATTTCTCCAAGAAAGCAATAAACTAATTAGATACAACATTCAAACTTGTCAAAGCAAAAACCAAATGCAGTATTCAAAAGTTTCCAGCAAATTAAGCAAATGATAGGAACATAGAGTTTAGCAGTTGTGTCACATCACATACTAACAACCAACCCAATTTCTTCTACATTCTCTTCATTTAAGTAATCCAAGTTGAAAATACATTCAAAACTCGAAGAGATCTGAATAAATCATAGTAATATCCTAAACTAATATAGATTTAGAACAGAGGATACCTAGTTAACAAGATATACTCTTGGAGATACACTTGAAAACTTAATAATTTCATGATTTAATCCAATATTAATGCTCACAACTCACAAACTTAATACCAGCATTTGTGATTGACAAGTTCAACACTACCAAAATCAATATTCAGAATATACTATAAATCACAATCATATCATTTTCAGAGAAAGTTATATTACTAATTCGTGTGATTACACCATTATGAATGCTGGAAAATACACATAGAATAAGCTAGAAGAAAAGGACAATTGACAAATGCACAATTAATCAAAAATATGTGTCACCAGAAAGGAAACCACAATTGATATGTCCAATGCTAGTTTTTCCCAAAACACATTGCAAATAAAGATAAACACAAAATACAAAACACACATTTGAAAACAATAACTACTCCCACAAAATGGATCTCGGTCGGGAGGATAGAGTGTACGCATACCTTAAGCCCTATAGACCCTTGGAAATAGTAAGATAATCGAAATGCAACAAGCAACATATAGTAACGGAAATCGAAGTACAAGAAACTACAAGAGCAATACAACGACTACTGGCACGGATAAGAAACTTAAGATATAACATAGCAATTAAAACTTTGGATAAAAACCTGGGCAAATTGCAAGCCTTAGGCTGCCATCTCCATTTAGTATAAAACAAATCAGGCCTTCCATTCTCAGTACACCTAAAACCTTCATCCAAGAATTTACAATCTCTAGAATTATACAAAGGATAACTATCATCCCAAATCCAGTCACCATCAAAAACATTACAACCACCACCATTTTCACTCAAAAAATCAATCTTTTTCCTCTCAGAAATTGTCCTATCAAATCTCAACCATGAAAACCTCTTCTGATACTCTGAAGAAAATTTCACCACACTTCTGTAATCCAACAAAGCAAAACACAAAACAAGACAGATAACTAAAAAGAATCCAAGAATACTCAGAGAAGGTTCAAACAGCCTGAATCTCTTCATTTTCTTAACAACAATCAAGAAAGTAACTTTTTCACACTCTTTCTGAGATGGGGTTTCAGACATTTTGAAATTCTTGATAAAAATACAATCTTTATAAGAAAAACTCAAAAAAAAATGTTGTGGAGTGCAAGCAAGAATGAAGGAGAAATAATCATAACAGGTTGGTTAGAATCATTGTTCTTTGAGGGTTCTTTACTTGATAAAAGAGTAAACACAAGAATTATCAACTTTAAGCAATTTTGAGATGGGTGTGGAGAAAGCAAAGTACTAGAAATGGAAGAAGAAGGCAAATTTATTTTTTGTTTTTTGTTTAGAGGAAATGGAAATGATGAGTGAGCAGTTTGTATTTGTAGTAATGAAGGGGTTAAATTTTCAAATCTGGAAGTGATCTTAAAATAATACTGAATTCCAGGTTATTTCTTACCTGTTAATTTTTAATTATTTTTTCAAATGTTGCCTGCAGAATTAATAAGTGTGTAAAAATAATAATTGTGAAACTGACAAGTTATGAGCAAAACCATCCTAGAAGGAATAAGAAACAAATAAAAAAAAGGAAAAATTTACCAACAATTTGACTTTTAACAAATAACAATTGTGATTAGATATTTTCCATTTTGATAATTGCGAGTGTTATAATTTTCTTTTAATGAATCACAAAGAGGAACTGTTAATATTTTATTTGCCAGTATATATTTTATACCCTTTAAAATAAATATTAATCAATTAAGTTTTTATTCAATATTTTGGAAATAAAAATTTGATTACTAAAATAACAATAAGTTTGAAAAATACTCTTATATAATGAAAAGGGTAAATTCTAAAGATATAAGTAATTCTCTCTTCGATATGTTACAATGGACTAATAATAATTATTTTTAAAAAATAAAACTATATTAAACAAGTAAAAAAGTCATTTCTCTTAAATATTTTAGATCTCAGAAATTGTTTTGGGACTTTACTATTAGTGAAGCATATAGTAGCTATTATTTTGTCAAAAATTTAAAACGTGTAGCTATAAGTATTTAACTCAATTTGTCAATATAGGAAAAGTGAGGATTAATTTCTCATCTTTTTTCTTGCTTTGAAAAAAACCATTCGAATGTCTTTAAATCTTTAGCTATGGCCTAATTCTTTTTGCAATGTAATGATGAAAAAGACAAAACTTTAACTTGACAACTAATGAACAAGAGATTACTCATGAGGACATAGATGTAATTATTTCTTTTTTTTTATTAGAGATTTCATGTTTGAACACTAAACATATAAAAAAAAATTAGCAGAAAGCAGTGAAGTGCTTTCTTTAAAATGAGCCCTTACAAAACATGAATTTGAATTAGTTTGACTTTAATCTGAATATCGAACATCGAATGAAAAGAAATGATTTGTTACGATTGAATTACAAATTGTGATTCATGGCACTTTAGATACCAAACTACTCATGATGAACTATTATTATTTCTAATGTACCAAAGGCAAGGTAGGATGATGGCAAGATGCCCACCCTTCCACCTTTTGTCAAATAAAGGTTAATAGAGTAGGAAACATGGGATGAGCCCCCACCTAAAAATGAACCATGTTTGGATATTAAGACAATCATATATATATATATATATCGTAATAACAGTTTCGATCATAAAATTAAAATATTTTTTAAATTTTATGCCTTATATATTATTACGAAGAAAAAAGATATAGAAATCTAACTATGAAAATGGACAAAAATTTTGTTTGTAGTTGTAGGATTGACTTATATCTCAGTCCCATAAGTGTGGGAAGTTAAGCTCACGATTTATAAATTATAGATGAATATATAAATTTTTTTTTGTTTACACCACCATTTCACTATACATTGGGCACATTACCTTTGCACTTATTTACATCCCCACCAGTGTTATTATTTAAAGTCTAAAAATAATTACTCACTCCACAAAAAATAATAATTAATTTCTTCTACTCAAATTAAAATTCTACTACACATAAAATTTAATCTTAATGTTAGTATAAAGTCGGACATTAAAACAAATGATTGTTAGATATAACAATATTAAAATAAATTTTGTATAAAAAAAATATTTTATTTAAAAATAGTGAACTCTGTCTTATATCATTGACGTTTATCGTCTTCAAATATAAAATGAATAAAAAAAATATGGGCGAACTGCAATTTTTTTTTATAGCTTTATATATATTCATGTGAATGGGATCTCTTTATTGATTTTTTTAGATTCTTGAAAGTACTAATGTTCATTGTGTCACTATAATTGTTTCGCACAATAAATTGTTTCGTTTCATTGAGGGACCTCGAAAAATTGAGTCCGGAGTTTAAAGGGTATAAAATGTTAACAAAAATTTTGAAATGGTATATAAATATTATTTTTTCCGGCAAACTAAATCGCTGCCATTCCAGCGTTTGGTTAAAATAAAAATTCATATATCGTTTTAATTTTTTTTTTAAATATTATATACCTTTTAGACTTTGAACTCTCGAAAAATTAACAGCGTTCATTCTTCTTAAAGATTAATAGTATTTAAAAAATAACAACTATTGAGTACCTTTTAATTTCTTTGTGAAATGAATTTTACCATTCATTTGCTTACAATTAATTATAGTAAAAACAATTAATTCATGAGAATATTGACAATGTCAGTTTAAGTTCAAATTGCATTGCCATCCATGAGCAATTTTGGATTTACAAAACTGATGATTTACAAAGATTATAATTCGTAGGTATATTATCAATTTGATAGATATTTTTCAATTTAAAATTGTATCTTCAAATTAACTTTTTTTTTAAAGTTTTCATTCTAGGCATATTATATATATCAATTATCTTTTTTTTTTTTTAAAACGTCGTTGTCATTGACTCGTGATAATTTACAAAACTTCATTCTCATCCTTGAGAGAAAACTTTGAAGTTTAAGTTCAATTGCGGATTTATAAAATTATTGCCAAATTTAATGGGTGGTGTTTTGAAAATTAGATATGTTACGAGGAGTTCATATCTTGAATATGATTTTTTTTGCTCAAATTTGAGGCAGTTTTCGAGGAATCAAACATACAAATATCAATGTATTTGAGTGTATTTGTTCACTATTATTGCATGTATTTATTTTATATGCTTTTGATTGTATATTGTATCAATAAATCAAAGTGTATTTATTCCATGTTATTCATTTTGTGTCAATGATTCGTACTTGTTAAAACTTTGTATTAATATATTCAAGTGTATTAGTTTTTGTCATATTAATTATGTATTTGGGTGTATTTAGTTCACTATTATACACTTGTATAAATGTATTATGAGTATATGTATAGTGTATTTATCACCAAAAATGTGTTCATATCAATGTCATACCAATGTATTTAAGTGGGAAAAAAATAGATATAACAAACTAATAAATCAAATTAATTGTTATAACCACCTTTTGATGTAATTGTTTCCCGTAGCAAACTGTTTGTCAGTCACCTCTCTCGCTTATACAAACAGAAACGAAATGTATAAATTGTGTTTCTGTTTGTATAAAGTTAGAGAAAATTGTATATACACATACAAATACATATATTTTTCGTCATATACACTTATAATTATACAATAAAAATACTCCCTTGCCCAGTTTCTTTTGCCTTTCTCTCTTTCTCGTTTTATACAAATTCAAATTTTGTGTATAATTTCTCTCTTTATCGTTTTGTATAATTCGATTCAATCATATATTCTTTGCCCAAGTCTCTTTTGCCTTTTTATCTTTCTCATTTTATATAAATCTAAATTGTGTATAACTGTTCTATGCACTTATAATCATACAATTCGTTTTATACAATTTGTTTCAATTGTATATTTATAGCGAATTATCCATTTATATGTTTGCTATATGTGAAAATTGCCCTATAAGTTATAATAAGCAAAGATATATATATAGCTAATATTAGCTAATTCTGAAAAATTCTATAAAAAATATCTAATCTGATACTATATATCAAGTTTAAACTTTGAAATTTGTGAATGCCTACTAATTAGTGTCTATCATAGTACCATGGAATATCAACAACAAATAAGTACTATTAATCAGCTTGAATTTTTGTCATTAGCTATATCCTATTGTTTTTTTAGTTAAAAAAATGATGTTAATTAATCCCTCTAAATTTAATTAATTTATTTAATATTACAGTAAATAAGAATCTGAAATAAATAAAGCTTAAGGGCCCGTTTGGATGGGCTTAATAAAATCAGCTTTAAAAAAGTACTTTTAAAAGTGCTGAAACTTATTTTTAATATAAGCAGTTATGCGTTTGGATAAAAGTGCTGAAGTTGTTATGCCAAACGTGAAAAGGGAAAAATAGAAGAAAGAGATGTTAAGGTTATATGGATAACTTGGAGATTGTATAAAAATATTAAGGGAAAAACATAAAAATGTTGTCAACTTAAAACAGCTTATAAGCTAAAAAAAAGCATCCCTACCCCAGCTTTTAACTTTTGACTTAAAATAAGTTTTTTTTAACTTAAAATGAGCTATTTTAAGTATTGCTAAACAGTTAAATAAATCAAAAACCAGCTTTTAAGTTAGTTTGACCAGCTTTTAAGCTGAGCCAAACAAGCTCTAAGTTTAAAAAGAAAAGCCGGCGGGGAAATCTATGTTGCTCCTCGCATGAGACACGCCTCCTATATATGTGCTATCCAAAATGTTCTCACTTATTTTTATATTATATATCAAGTATTAAGACTTTATTTCAATTTACCCCTTGATATATTTGAATGAAAATTTGGGTTACTCCATTCAACGATATTTTGATATGTCAAATAATAAGTTAATTATATTAATTTGTTTCTCATTTGAACATTAATGGCACCAAGATAGTTATTTAATGCTAAGAAATGAATATCTTGCTCCAAATGATATAACAATAAGATATTACAAACTTAAATTTGAGAGATTATATTTTTTTGAATTTATTCCAAAGTTTGAAGATAGAATTATTGTCCTAATTAACTCATCACTTCATGAGATAATGGAAAACAAAATTTAAAACAAAGTTCTTGACGTAAATTGAAATTAACTATTAAGAAGTGTGACAAGATGATTGAAATGCTTTTCCTCTTTAAAAAATAAAAACTCGTGTTCGAGTTTTGAAAATGAAGAATTTCTTAAAAGAAAAGATTTATAATTCTATTCAGTACAGTTAGGATTAGTCGAACCAGTAAACTCTAAATACCAAATAAAGAAATGAAAAAAGGAACTGAAATTGCAACATATAAATTGAGAGTTCGGAGCCTAAACGGTGAAAAATGTTAACAAAAATTTCAAAACGGTATATAAATTTGTTATTAACCAAAATAGCAAAATCGCTGACGAAGTAGCGATGTGGCCGCCGCAAAAAGCAAAATCGCTGCTGTCACAGCGATTTGTTAATTTGATATTTTTTTTTAAAAAAAGTAAACAAAATCGCTCCCAATGGAGCAATTTTCAAAATAATCTTTTTATAAATAATTTTCTAATGTCGCTGCCTTAGCAGCGATTTAAGTTTAAACTTTTTTTATTATTAACTTTTGCTTCTTCTTTTTTAAAAAAAAGTTTAAATCAATTTTTTATTTTTTATTTTTTAAAATCAAATCCCTGTCAAAGCAGCGTTTTTTAATTAAATTTATTTATTTATTTTTTAAAATCAAATCGCTAATTTTTTTGATTTTTTTTTAAAAATTAAATAAAAATCGGTGGTGATATAAAAAAAAAATGATTTAAACTTTTTTTAAAAAAAGAAGAAGCAAAAGTTAATAATAAAAAAATTAAACTTAAGTCGATGCTGCGGCATCGACATATTAAAAAGACTACAAAAAATTATTTATTTTGAAAAACGCTCGCGATTTTGTTTAATTGTTTTTTAAAGAAAATCAAATTTAATAAATCATTGCTATAGCAGCGATTTTACTTTTTTCGACGGATAAAATCATTGCTTCGTGAACGATTTTGCCATTTTGATTTTTAAAAAAATTTCATACACTATTTTAAAAATTTTATTAATATTTATCACCTTTTAGGCTCCGGACTCTATAAATTGATCATTAGCCATCTTACTCCAAATTTAAACTTCCAAATGGGGCGCCAACTTAAACAAAATAGATAAAATTCCATTCCCAAGATAGAATTCTACCACATTTATATATTTTTTTATATATAAGTATCTTCAAGTGTTGACTCACATTATACTTTAAATCCAACTAATTATAAGCTCTGAGCAACATAACGTATCAGTTGTCTATTACGTTTACTCTTTAATTTAATTATTTTAATAAATACACAAGTAAGTGATGAGACTTCCCTTTTTTAGTTGCTAATTAAGTGCCAAAAAGTATTTAGATTTGCAGTGGCCAAGGTCTCTCAACAATTGACTATTATTTGACAACCATTACCTTAAATATCATTTAGGTATACTTCAACGAAAGTTCTAAGTTGACTGACATGCATTTTTTTAACCCCAATTATTTTTAATATTTAATATATTATTTCTTCTTCTTTTTTTAATAAAAAAAAAACATCTAGCTAGGGCTATTTCACGGAAAGTTCTAAGTTGTCAGCCCAAGATAACTTTACGCTAGCGTTTGACCATAGATATTCAAATATTTTTGGCAAATATTATTTGGATGAAAATTTGGGTGAAATTTTACCATGTGTTTGACCATAGAATTTGAGAAACATATTTCATTTTCTTAACAAATATGATTTATACCCATAAGTTTTTAAAACTATCAAACTAACTATAAATTTGTATTACATAGCACAATAGAAATCTCACGTAACAAAATTTATGACTTCCGCAACAAATCAACAAGAATCATTACAGTAAATATTCGTATAATGAAAAGGTCTTGGTACAAATCATGATAATGAAAATACAACTAATATAAATTCGGGAAAAAAAAAAGGAGAAGAAAACAAAAGGAAATAAATATTGCAATCACTAAAGAACCTATGCTTTCTCATCTGAAAGAGTTCAACCTATTCTTTAATATAATCTTCCCACATTTTATGAACGATCTCTTCTCGATGAGCATGGATTTTCGAATCAGATGATAGAGAAGATGAAGCGATGTTATTACCCTGAGCCAATAGTTCGTCACTTTCATCAACAACCATATCATCATGTTCATATTCATTGAATATTCCATCACTACTTTGGTGTTCACGTAAAAAATTACTGGTTGGTGTCAATAATATATTATTTTTGTAAAATAAAAAGTTAAGGGTAAAAATTGAATTTCTAAAACTTTTCAAATAATGAAATTTGACCCAAATACTAGTTTTTTCTAGTATTTGGGAATTTGGAAAATTTGCCAAAAAAATTTGACAAATAATAAAAAGTGTATGGACAAACAAAATTTGCCAAGTTTTTTCCCAAGTTTTACTTCAAAATTTATGGCCAAACGGACACATCTCATCCAGCCACAAAAATGCATCAACCGACAACATTTTATTTTAGTATAAGCTAATTAAAGAAAGCACTATATCTTTTTCTTTTAAAATTGAATGTTATAATTCTGCCCAATGATTACCAAATTTCTGCAATGGCAAAATCAGGATTTTCAATCACGATATAAAAAAAGCGAACACATATTAAAAAAAAATACCCATGTAGTATCCCATTCTTCAGCTAATAAATGTGGCCATTGCAAAAGTAAGTCATTATAGGTCTATGAAGTAAACACACCATTCCTCCTTGTTTCTGAGATTCAATCACTTGTCCCTGCCCTTACCTAATCATACCGACTATTTATAATCATACTTAAGCAAAATGTTGAAAATTTAATAAACACAATTAGATGCTATGTACATCAAGAAGCCAACTGTCTAATATCCTTTTCTCTTGAACAATTATGTAGCTTTCTTTCATCAAGATTATATCATGACCAAAATATGCTTCTTCCCATAAATAACAAATGTAGCCTTTATGTTCATGCTATCAATGCCGAAACCAAGTTGTTAAGGGTATTCAAGATTTAATATATACGTATGAAAAGTAAATCTTAGACATATATGTGCAATATACATTTCTATTATACTTATTAACCAAGAAATAGATGGCCAATAATTAACACTGACTATTCATATGTTATGGGGATCATCTTTTTCCTGTAATCCTTTAGATGAGAGGAAGCCGGAAACTCGATGTGTTTCTGGTTTTGTTGCTGACTCGAGCACAGGTGTATCTAGTGCAGAAGTTTGAGCCAGGAAGATAGTTTGGACAGCAAAATTCTCTAATAGTAAGTTCTGTGTACCTAACAAAATAAAATTTGTCAACAGTAAGCTAGTGCAAGATATCAAGGGAAGACCCCATGCTGATCAGGGCCCTCATTGATCCTTACCAGTACTAACTTAGATATTATGGCTACAAACTGGCCCCATTTATGGAGTGCCCTTCCAGGGACCACTTTCATCACTTACCTGATACTCAACTAGATTTCCTTAATTATGATAAATTATGTTGTTTAGACTCTTAAATAATGTCGATGGTGTATGTCAAATCCTTCACAAGTAGTGGAGGATCCACCACGGATGTGGCAACATTTTTGAAGAGTCCGAGCAACATAGATGATAACTGGACAGTCACTCATCCAATCTCCTAAACACTTGGAGATGGACTGTAAGCTGTAAAATAGACGAGATAAATATGTGCTTTGCATCCGACTTCCCACCTCCCGGGGACTTCCTATACTGCCAAGATTCAAGAAGTATGTCAGTTTCTATATCTGCAGCACTCGCATCACAGCATTAGAAGAAGTCCTACCATTTTTCCTTCCGTACCCCTTACAACCAAGACCATAGCATTATTTACAAGTGTTTTGCCTCATTAAATGCATAAACCAAAAAAAAAAGATTAAAAGGTAGACTTGAGACAACTACTCTGAATCCTTGAAATGTTGCACAGTTGATTCAGTTTTTCTCCTGATCCTTAACAGAATATATATCAACTAAGCAAAATCTCTGTTTTTTTTTTTTTTTTTTTTTTTTTTGTATTTGTGAACTTAGGCATCTTATGTTAAAATGCTTTACAAACTTGTGTACTCCAACCAGCTTATATGTAAGCTCCCAAATTGATCCTTGCTTTGTTGATCCTACCTGATTAGCATCTATGTCAAAATCCTTAACCCAAACAACTGCATCAAAAGTTCTCCATTCAGGCCCTACAAGAATATATATTCTACCACCCAAACTCTCATAATGACACTCCTAAGCTTCTCAACTCAGTGAATTATGAGCCCATCCCTCTATCTTACCCCACTTAAATACCAAGTTTTGCTTGCGGCAGAGTTCAAAACTTATGATGTGCATGTAACTCGCACATAATGAGCTGCGCTCCTGGGGGGCTCCGAGGGTAAGCTACTTAAAATTGCACATTTTATCTTCCTCCAAGTGAGATAAATAGTCAATTTCAGTTTCTCCTGAAGTTTCTACCATCCCTCCAAGCCTCTATTTCTCCTCACTATTGTATAAAACCAATCAATATTGAATATACAGCCATCAAAAGGTCACTACAGAAGCGATATGGAGACACTTAATTACTATACTAGTCTAGTAGGTATTTAAATCACAAATATCCTCTGTTACAGTTGAAGCTGCTGTTTATTTGAGATCTAATACAAAGTAGTGAACATTCAAGGAACCAGATAATCTCACAAGGAGCTCTTCCATATTAATCAATGATTATTGTACTATCACTCTCTGACACAGACAGCCATATCAAAACTTGAAAATGTAGCAAAGGTGATTCAGTTCATCTCCTGGCTCTATGCAGAACACAACCAAAGATGTATAATCTCTCTTTTTTTTATCTTTTTTTTTTTTTTATCTTTGATTGTGCAGTTAGGAATAAACATTAAAATGCTTCCTAGCCTATTCCTGTATATAATATCTCCATAATTGGTCTCAGGTTCAAATCTCAGCACAGACACAACACTAGGTGATTTGTAAGAAGATCTGTTCTAGCCTTGGTAGATAGAGTTACCTAGTACCTGTTGTTAGAAGGGAGGTGACAGGTATGTTGTGGTAAGCTGGCACAGACTCCACAATTAGAAAAAAACAAATATACATCTCCATAATTCTTGCCTTCCAAATCTTCTCCGGGAAGTTTGATTAGCATTCTATTCCAAATCCCACAGATAAATACTTCAGAGTCTTACAATCCAAACAACTGCATGTCAGATTCTGCATTCAGGTGCTAACTTCTGATACATATTTTGGTAGGTGGCATCGCTTCGAATACATAAGTCCTGGTTTTATTACCAAAACAGGAACTGTTGAAGTTGGTCACTAGGAGAAATTCTCCCATCAATATGTCAAACCAGTAGTTGAACCTCTAACAAGGTCGTACTAGAAAACATGTATTGCTTGAAAATCCCACCAAAGCTCTCACAAAAGCCCTCCTAACTCTCTCCAGGAGTGAGCTACTTAAACATGATTTTTTACTTTCCCCATTTTATGTTAACCTAAGATGTCTTCCTCCAACTGGAATACAAGAACTGAACCAGTGCCTCATTAAAATTTTCTAATATCCCTATAACCTTCTATGAGATAAACACGAGTAAAACTCTCTGTTCTCCAACAGTGTTACACAATAGCAAACATGAGGTTTCTGTACTATAGAACTGAAATGGAGACGCTTAGGCACCTTACTAGTCTTGCAGGTATTTGACACATAAATTTCCTCGGCTTCAGTTAAAGCTTCTGGCTATTTGACAATGCAAGGAACGGAGATTAATGATTAAGTAACCAAAATCATTGGTTTACCAACTCTTTCGAAGAATCAAATGATCATTTTTATGTCACCTACAGCTAACCCTTCTTACAACTAATAGGAAGTATCATCGACTCCTCAGCTCTTGAAATGGTAAATGCTTTGAAGCTTAAATTGGTTAAAATCGTGAAAAAAGAATTTCAGTTGTTTAACCAGTCACCAAATTCAACCATGAGCTAATGTTAGATACAGTCCACAGAACTACCAAACTAATTAAAGCTTGATAGAGTCCCCCATTTCCAACTCTATATACCAAGTCAAATTAGGCTACCCATCTTCATTTCCAATTACATAAACAGCACTGCAGCATTACTAACAGTATCAAAGAAAAAAGAAAAAATTAAAAACTAGCAAAAGATTAACCTCCTATTCCTTTATTATAAATATTATAATTTGGCAAAACAAATACTAATTACCTTAGTCTACCTCCATTGACAAGATTATGTTCCTCTCTACTTCCAAAGAAGTTCCAAATTCAGACTATAAATAGAGCTGAAACTTATGTACTATATATTTAACCAAGTCCAAATCAATTGTGATAAATAAGTGGAACACCCACAGAGCTAACATACTGGATACACCATTTGGTCACACAAATATAGTTCCCAATAATCAGCTACATATTCTTAACAACAGTTAGTTGACACCATAATAAGCTTAAATTATTGATTATTTTTTTTATAAAAAAGAGATACAGAGCTGAAAATTGAGAACAAATTGAACAGTCATAAGTTTTGTTCTGACTCAGATTGATGAAACTCAGTCTGGTTTCGTTGTTGTGATGATTGAGATTGTAGAAGAGCTTGCTGTGCTTGTGTTTTCTCTAGAAAGGGTTTGAACATGATCTGCAAATTCAGATACCCAAATGCTACCGCACCAATTACTACTAACGCAGATCTAAAAGTTTTCATTTTTGTCGTATCCCTCATCCTTCTTCCACCGCTGCTTTCACCTCCGACCTGATTCTTGATTGTGAGTTTTGGGCGTTTTTGTTCTTAAACTAATATATAAAAGAGACAAAATTGTATAAAATAGCAAACTAATAAACTAAATTAAATGAAATAGCTAGGGTTTGATTTAATTGTGCTCCATAGCAAACATTATCTAAAAATTTGTCAGCGTCTCTCTCCCAGGGATCTCGCTCGCCACTCTCCATTCTCGCTCGCCTCTCTCGCTTATACACAGAAGTGTATAATTCTGTTTTTGTTTTGTATAAAGCGAGAGAAAATTGTATAAACATATGCAAAAATGTATATCTTCGTGTTATACACTTAATTATACAATTTACAAACATTTTACTTCAAAAATTGTAGAGAAAAAGGCCAACGAATTATACAATTGCGAATTATACAATTGCAGTGAAATACAATTTTCTCTAGCTTTATACAACAAAAGTGTATATATTGTGTTTCTGTTTTTGTATAAAGCGAGAAAAACATATATCTTCTTGCTATACACTTATAATTATGCAATATACATACATTTTAATTCGATTCAACTATATGCAAAACAAATTATACAATTGCAGCGAAATAGGCCAGCGAATTATACAATTTAGGCCAGCGAATTATACACTTGTATATGTATAGCGAATTATACAGTTTTTATGTTTGTTATGGAGCGCAATTATGCAAAGTTTGCTATATTATACAAATATGAATTTTTTATTTGCTATATGTGAAAGTTGCCCTGTAAAAAAAGATTGAAATGTTAATCAAACTAAAACTTTTTTTTTTTTTATATATTTTTGTATTTAGTATTTTTTTTTTTACTTTAAAATTGATTACACAAAGTAAATATTAGTACAACTTACAAAGCTGGTCACTTTTTCTTGAAAGATTTTGTAACCATTTTAAAATTTAAAAATTTCATTATACCAAATAAATGACTAACTATAATCTTTATTATATTCCTTTCTTTTCATTTTACTTTTAACACCTTTTATGAAATTACTTTTATTCACTAAATTATTCTTATTAAATTATATGCTTTAGAAAGCTAAGTTTGTACTTATGTAATTACTTAATCGTTTTGGATATTTTCAATTTTTGTTTTTGATTCGAATTGACTGAATGTATAATTGACATATAAAATTTATATATTATTTCAAGAGTATTTTTTTTTGTTTTAACGTATGAAATTTCGACTTATTAATATTTATGATACTAAGACTAAATATAAATATATGATTTTTAATTTTTGAATATAAGAAAATCTGACATACTATCCAATCCCAAATTCATATATTTCAAAAATAAATTTATATCCAATCAATAATCCAAAAATCTAAATCAAATATCCAATAAAATAAAAATTAAGTTTCGATTTAACAGTAAAAAGATTGAAGGGTGCAATGTCTCCCAATAAGAATTTCATAGGGGGAAAATAGAAGTTTTATATATTTTCAGGGGCTGAATGAGATTTAACTATAAAACCAAAACCATCAAAGTTTCCAGAGAACAAACACAAAGAACACTTGTGCTGAAGTGTGGTCATCTTCATCCTCTCCGATAATTCATCAGAGGTAAGTTTGCATAACCCATTTCGTAGTTTCCATCAATTCTCAATCTTTCACTTGGAAGTAATCAATTTCAGCTATCGGTTGCCATTTTAGTGACTGTTAAGGGGAAGCTTTGGTTTTGCCAATGTATGATTCGGAATTTCTGGGAATTTCTCGGTGGGAGATGGATATTTCTTTGTATTAGAGTAAAATGGTCCCGAATAGAGCGTAATGGATATGGAAAAATTGTATAGCTAGTTGATTGATATAATAGTATATATGATCCGTCTTAACTTTTTGCATTCAAATTCTAGTCGACTACATTTATTTCAAGAAATCAAATTGGAATCTTCATTTTATTTCGTCAGTTTTGAGTAAGAACTTAGAAGTCAAGTTTCTTTCACTTAAGTCAAAATTAATGGTTTTGGCTGTGTTTCTGTGTAAATGATAAGTAGGAAGAAGAAATAGCAATAGTTGCAAGAAAATTTACTTCCATAATCTCATTTTAATTTTTTTTTGCTTTCAAATATTTTGGGGTTTAATCCTTCAAAGATGATATATCTTTGGCTTGCATATCCCATATATGAATATTACCTCTTGATGATTTGATATTAATTAATCTTCCACTGGCAGATAAATTAAAGCTGGCTTACTCTGCGGCTGTCAGCAGGAGGCAGCAGTTTTTGATAAGGTGTTTGGGAGGTTCTACTAAGAAGAAAAACTTCAATTTTCAGAGTATTAGAATGCAATCTGTAATGAGTAGTGGGCCAAGCTTGGAGGCCGACTCTGTCAGCATTTTGAGATCAATAATTCCGGGTCTTGAATCAACTAAACATAAAGGCCAAGCGGGTAAATCTTCTTTTTGACTACTATTAACTTGTATTGAAATGCTTACCCCGGATCTATATGTTTAAAGTATTAGAGAGTTAACACTTTTATTTAGTAATGTCTTTACATGCATCCTTATTTGTGGGTCACATTCCTTTCTGTTGGCGTGTGATGGAGCTAAGACCTGGGTGAGGATAGTGGGAGGAGACTCAGAGCTCTTTCCCGTCATGATGGGGTTGACCCAGGGGTCACTGGTCAGCGTTGAGTCTGCTGGAGGTTTGGAGGCAAACCTTGGAGTCTAAATTATCTAGGTTTAGCAGAACCAAAACTGAATACTTGGAGTGCAAGTTTAGTGTCGTAACGTGTAAGGCTTCCATGGAAGTGAGGCTTGGCACACAGGCCGTCCTCAGGAAAGAAAGTTTCAAGTATCTTTGGTCTTTAATCTAAGGAAATGGAGAGATCAATGGTGATGTCACACATAGAATAGATGGGGGATGGAAGAAATGGAGGCTCGCATTGGGGCCCGTGTGATAAGAAGGCCACTTCAACTTGAAGCTAAGTTCTATATAGTGGTGCTTAAGTCAACTATGTTGTATGGGATGGAGTGTTTCTCTCATGTCCAATTGACAAGGGTTACGCAAATGAGAATGCTGAGGGGAATATGTCGACATACTAGGAGATAAATATTAGAAATAAAGAACCAAGGCAAGGTATAACTGACCCCCATGGTAGACAACATGAGGAAGTGAGATTGAGATAGTTTGGGCATGTGAAGTAGAGAGGCGTAGAGGCCCCTATCAGGAGGTGTGAGAGGATGGCATTGATGGGTGTAAGAAGAGATAGAGGTTGACATAAGAAGTATTGAACAAAGGTGGTTAGATAGGATATGACACATCTTTAGCTTACTGAGGCCACAACTTTAGATAGGCGGATATGAAGATCGCGGATTAAAGTAGAAGGCTAGTAGGTATTGAGTGTTCTCTCACTTTATAGTGAGATAGGCTTGGTGGTTTGGTGCATCATACCTGATTCTCCTTTAATACTGGTAGTATTAGTAGAATTCATGTATTTTCTTGTCCCTCGATTTTTTGTTACTACTGATTATTTCTTGTGCTTTGGTTATCACATTATTTTGTTGTTGTTACTGTTCTTTTTAATGAATGTTGTGTAATGCTTCCTCTAGCATTTGTTATGCCTGCTTTACTTCTGTATGTTTTTGATATCTGTTACCTGAGCTAGGGGTCTTCCAAAAACATCTCTACTTCCAAGAGGTTGGGCTAAGGTCTGCCAACATTCTACCCTGACCTAATGGCCTCACCTGTGGTATATTAGGATTACACTGAGTATGTTGTATTTTTTTTAGGCCAAAACATGGATGTCCTTTATGATTGGTGGCAGGACGACTCAAACTCATAACCTTTTCCTGCTCCAATAACATGTTGAATTGTGTGAAATGCTTCATTTGAAGGTTTAAACTGGTCTTTTGGTTGTTTTCTTCGTCTGATTCTTTCTTCTTGGTTGCTTTGGTTGTATTGAGAATTCTCTCCCTTTAAAATTTTAAATAGTTAGGAGGAAGCACTTTTATTTATTTAATTATGTTTTAACATGTCTATTTATCAATGAAAACATAATTCTTGTCATATTAATTTGATTATATTAGCTGGGGTCCTTGGGAAGTAACCATGAATTCTATTTGGACTTAAGAAAGGGGAGGAATTTGCCCCAGGTTCCTTTTCCAGAAATTTGAGTTACTATTTCTCTCCAGTATTTTGATGCTATTGAACTTTGCTGGAAGTTTTTTATGCTGAGTAATACAATTAATCAAATCCTTTATAAATTTTGGTCTGTCACGATTATTTGCGTTTTCTTTATCTATGCTATTTGGCGAATTCCATCACATTTCAATATTTGATTTGGTCTCAGCTTGAGGCAAGTTGTACCAAATTGCATTTAGTCTTTTGATGAATTTGAAGTCTTTATCTCTGGAACAACTGCCTCGGATCCCACTGGGAGATTACACTGGGTATGTTGTTGAATCTCTGCAACAGCTGGAGGTTTGAGGCAATGCCTTCAGGTGTACATTTATACCTCAGTTCCTTTGTAGAAGTAAGAAATAAAGTTTGATCTCAGCTCGAGTTGTAACAGAACTTTATTGAGTTCCTATCATTACAGATAGCAGACGAAGTTCATTGATGATTGTCATTTTAACTGACCTTTGTGTATCAAAACGTACTATTCTTACTTTCCCCTCTTCCATTATCTTTAGAGAAAGGTGTACATTTTATACGTTCTATGACTACTTTATAGTTTTATGAATTTTGATGTTTGGAAATACCAGAAAAGATAAGATTAACATAAAATCCGAATGGCTAATGTAGTGCCCATCAGAATTGAACTGCATCGCTTATGTTTTCCTGTTTTGTGTGTGAAATTTTTCCTAGTGTTGGCATTTTTTACAGAAAAGAAGCATGACTTTGATCATTGAGCTTCACAAAAATTTTAATGTTTCTGCCATGATGTTTCCTTTATGGTGCTTCTTGATTGCTAAATTCTGAGCTCTGTTTCCCAATCAGGTAAGATAGCTGTTGTTGGTGGCTGTCGAGAATACACTGGTGCACCATACTTCTCTGCAATTTCAGCCTTAAAGATTGTTAGTTCTTTACATGGCTTCTTTTTTCGTCAAACTCTCTCCTCCTCCTCACTCCCCACACCATCCCAGGGAATAAACCATCCTTTTTCAGTATCAAATTATTTAAATTTACTACAATTTAAATAATTGATTATGCAATTATACGACAGGGTGCAGATTTATCTCATGTATTCTGTACTAAAGATGCTGCTCCTGTAATAAAAAGCTACAGTCCTGAGTTAATTGTGCACCCTATTTTAGAAGAGTCCTACAGTATCAGGTGAGCCTTTGTTACGAAATTACTCTAAGTGCACATTCTTAGCGTGTTTCTTTAGTTTCCATTATTGAAGCATCATAAATTTTGATTATGAGGGTGCTGACATTGATCAAAGGATTCTTCCAGGGACGAGGAGAAAAGTTCCATATCAGCTAAAGTGATCGCTGAAGTTGAGAAGTGGATGGAGAGGTTTGATTGTCTTGTTGTTGGTCCAGGCCTTGGAAGAGATCCGTTTCTCCTGGTGTGCTTCTTTTACTCGAGACCTTCCAGCCTTACACCCGATGCAGTGATGCTTGGGTGTTCATAGTGTTCAGTTGCCACAAATGCTTTGTTTTAATCACTCATTCAACGAGATCACATCTTTTTCACCTAATTTTGGGAGGTTTAGAATTAATTTAATGTTTATTTGTTGTCAAATGCTGGCAAGTATAATAAATGCTACTCCATTGCTCTGGTCCAAACATCACGATCTCGAGTATGCTTAATGTTTATGCACTTCTCTGACTGAATCTCTGTCCTTTCTGCTGCATAAATGGTTCACTCTCTTTATTTTTCCAATAATGCGAAACTAGTGAACTTCATCTTTGTAATGAGTTCCAATTCCCTACCATATTGCCAAATATTTGCCTTTATCTTTGTGTTCATCTAGCTAAAGACAAATGTTTGGCAATATGGTAGGGGATTCTGGTCTTCTGTACACAGGGAAAAGTTGACTTCTTGGTGTCATTTGTCACATTTTCCTATTTCCTGGCCTTCTCTTTAGCTGATATGAATAACTACTACTTCAAAAGGCAAAATGTCTGTCTTCTGTAAATATCAATCTGGTTTGTTTCAATTCTCTTTTTGGCTTAAACAAATATCATTGCAAGGTAAAATATTGGAAGTCTATGTAACTTTGTGTGTCCAGGAATATAAAGGGTAGTACATGATCATGAAAAGTTGGTATTTTAGAAACATACAAATATATCAGTTTTAACATGAGATGGAGCAACTATTTTAAGCCCTCACAATTCATTTGGTTTCCGGTTTCCCAGATATCTTCGTTCGAATCTTATCTCTTAGTATGCCCATACATCCACCTCAAACATCTCCTTTTTTGCTGCTCCCATCTTTTGAACACGAAAGTTCTTAACTAGCTTAATATAGTCCCGAGTTGGTAATTAGAGTTAGAAGCTTCACAGCTTCCTCCACTCACCTCCACGGGCGAATAGAGTCTACTAGACTAGCCAAGAAAGAGTGAGGTAGACTATATTCTAGGTCATTCGGAAGGGCTCCGTATAGTTTTGGGGTGTAACATTGTGGTTGTTCCCTCTCCTTTCAGTCGAGTGACTTCGTGCCTATCCTTACCGAGAAAAAGGAGTTCCAGAGGCCGCTCTACCCCATACAACATAGTCGGCCTAACCACCACTCTGTAGAACTTACATTTAATTTTTTGTGGTACATTCTTATCAGACGTCACCCAGAGGTGAGCCTCCATTTCATCCACCTCATACCGTTATGATGCATGACATCGTCATCAATCTTGCCATTGTCTTGAATTAGAGTCCGTTTGGATTGGCTTGTTTTAGGTGCTTTTAAGTCAAAATACCTCTTATGTACTTTTGTAGTGTTTGGGTAGTATAAAAAAGTACTTTTAACCATTTGTTTTGAAGCCAAAAGTCACAAGTTAGAAATCCTAACTCATGACTTTCAGCTTATAAG
Organism: Solanum peruvianum; assembly: GCA_027705065.1. Lineage (NCBI taxonomy): Eukaryota > Viridiplantae > Streptophyta > Magnoliopsida > Solanales > Solanaceae > Solanum > Solanum peruvianum. Next base: position 75,708,414 of record JAKWJD010001755.1, read on the forward strand.
TCATAAGCTATAAGCCCATACAAATAGGCTCTTAAGGACCCATGCTACTTCAAATATATGTGCAGAAAATCTCCCTTTTCTCCTTTTATGCTTTCACTTTCTTTTGTGGGTTCTTTTGGTACAATTAGATTTTAATTACATGTGTATTCTTCCAGGATTGTGTAAGTAATATCATGAAGCATGCAAGAGAGCGCAATGTCCCAATGGTTATAGATGGGGTATGATGACATTGATAAATTGTGAGCTAATTCTCTGATATTCCATATGGCGTTACTCTCTTGATACGCCATCCGGCGGTCTTTGTTTTATCAGGATGGGCTTTATCTGGTGACTAATTGTCTTGATCTGGTTAGTGGTTATCCCTTAGCAGTGCTGACACCAAATGTGAATGAGTATAAACGGCTTGTTCAGAAAGTACTAAATTCTGAGGTAAATGACGAAAATGGAACCGATCAGTTGCTATCTCTTGCAAAAGGGTGAGCTTTCAAATCCATATCTCATCTTTGCCTGCTGTTTGTCCTCTGAAATTTGCTAGTGACAATGATTTAGAAGACGTCCAAAGTTACATGATCTTAAAGTATAGTGTGGCAATTATTCTGTTCCTTCAAGGTCATGGTTATATGTTAAAAGCTGTGTGTCAAAACCTAGTTATTACAGAACTACTACTCTGCTAGAGTGTAGAAGATGACATTATATGTTTAATAGAATAAAGAGGAAGCCTGGTGAAGAACTTACTTACTCTTGCTTAAGAAAAAGTGGAGGTGACTTCTCATGCTTGTCAGGCAATGAGGGTAGACCAAAAGCATAAAATCACCCCAGCGGCCTTCTCAGATTTTCCCTCTCTTGAGGAAGAAAGGACATATGCACCTCCTAGTAACTTTTTTTCAGGTTGGTGTGTGAAATAGGATATATATCATATAACTCTGGGTTTATTCACAGGGATATGACAAGTAGTTGAGAAATACGATTACCAACTCGGAGATCCAGGTTCATACGACATCATTTAGGATGATCTATTTGTTTCAGGCAGGTGGCTGTTATTGGATCAGTCGAGTTGTGCACAAGTTGGTCTGGACATACCATTATCCCCAGGAAAAAAGAACTAGATCATAGAAACTTGAGATTTATCTTGTAAAAAAGATTTTTGCTGTATAAGAACAGTCTGCCAATTATTCTGTTCCTATAAATTCATTGTTATAGGTTAAAAGCTGTGTCGAGACCTATTCTATACCTTACAAATCTTCGCTCCTTTAGAGTACAAAAGATGACATTATATGTTTAATAGAATATAGAGGAAGCCTGCTGAAGAACTTACCAACCCTTGCTTGAGAAGAAGTGGAAGTGACTTCTCATGCTTGTCAGGCGATGAGGTTAGACCAATAGCATAAAATAGCCCCAGCCGACTCTCAGATTTTCCCTCCCTTGGGGAAGAAATGACAATGCACCTCCTAGTAACTTTGTTTCAGGTTGGTGTGTGAAATACGATATATATCATATAACTCTGGGTTTATTCACAGGGGTATGAAAATTGGTTGGGAAATAAGCTTACCAACTCAGAGATCCAGGTTCAAACAAAAACATTTAGGATGATTAGGTGGATTAGTCGAGTGGTACACAAGTTGGTCTGGGTATATCATTATCCCCAGAAAAAAAAACTGGGTCATAGAAACTTGAGATTTATCTTGTAAAAGATAAACTCTTGACATTTTCCTGCTAGATTTTTGCTTACTTTGCACATGTGTAGCAGACTATAGTGGAGTCTCAAAAAGTAAAGCCACTGGGGTCCCTAGGATTTTGGTCTAGTGGTAAGAGTGCAATGCGTAATATGAGGTTTATGCGCACGTTATGGGTTCTAACCCTGTCACAAACAAAAACTAAATATTTAAGTGGAGGAGGTTAGAGGGATGGCCCAATATCAGCCGAGTTTCAAACCGTGTGCTGCTGGTGCTCTGGCATTTCTTGGTTACAATATGGAAAAAGTAAAGCAATTCGGATTTATAAATACACGGTTGAGAGGTCTGCAACCACTATACCCTTTTCCTCTAGTTTGGATCTGATTTATGAGGATATACATCTATAATATAACTATCTTTCTCTTGGCCAGTTTATAGCTGTTAAGATTCATCTCGTTGGATTTATCACTTTTATTACTAGTATTGCAATGGGTAACATATTTGTTTGATCAGGATCGGTGGTGTTACAATCTTGCGGAAAGGGAAATCGGACTTTGTCAGCGATGGTAAAACAGGTAATGATTTTTCTTTGTTTAATGGCCTTTTGCAGATGATATAATCATTTGGATTACATAGATTAGTAATTTGCTCGGATGAACAAGGCTTTTTGTGCTTTCGGTATGAGTTCCACCTGCATATTTTCATGATGCGTAAAAAGTTGGGACTCCTGCTGTCATTATTCAGAGGAGGAGAGTATCTAGTCTATTTTCTACTTAACTTAGTTATGAGACTTGTACAAACGTGAGGAAAATGATCATGTAGGACTTATATTTTTGTAGGGATTTTGAAGCTGTAAATCTGAATCTTTATTGTGAAAGTAACTACTCAGACGTGCTAATAAACTGATGCTCAATCAATGTAAGCATATTTTAAAAAGATTTTCAGTAGTATTGGATATTTCTTCTCCATTTTGATTTGAAATGAAGCATCAGGTTAGAAACAGATGAAGTTTTTCCATTACTTTCTAAAGTGCCTTAGATTCTGGGGAAGAACATTTAACTATAACTATGAGGTTGGGGACATGGTTAGGCCCCAGTTTTTCTATGAGTTTATGTTAAAAATACTTGTACCCATAAGACAACCTTTTCACAATCTTCTATCCTAAGTTTGTTGTGTTGAAAAAAAAAAGAAAAAGAGATGGCTTACGGAGCCACGGAAAATTTTGAGAAGAGATGAACTCTGAGACCAATTTAAGTTTCAAAGTAGGATGCTGTTTAATAAGGCTATTTATGAGAAAATCCTCCAAAAATCCTTCAATAGTGGCTTGAGTTTGATGTTGAGTTGTTACCTATCTATTATGCTACTTCTAGTGCTTCTGGCGTATTTGCAACATTAGATCTTCATATGAAGGAAATTGCAGCTAGTATTGTGCTCTATATCTATTTGGTGGCTCATTATCTGAACTTTACAGTGCTAGATTTGTTTATTGAGGATGGTGCACCATTCACTGTGCTTTATTTGAAGGAATTCCAGGGCAAACTACCAACCTAGAGTTCCCAGTATTAAAAGTTTATAGGCAACATTTTCACTATTGATATGTTGTCTTCCATTTTTTCCGATAGTTTGATGGAATGGATATAGTTGGTGTATTGCATGTATAAATGCTGGCTGTAATTACGTCAAATGCTTATATGCATCTTTTAGCTCCTATGTTAGAATTAAAAAAGATACGCAACGCCAACAGATGGTGTCTATGAACAATGCACTCCTTAAGTGCTGAGTTCAAGAGGAGCAAGGTTTATGGAATGGTTACTTCATTATTTTTTGAAGTCACGAGCTAACTAACGATATGTGATATGCAGCTTGTGCAGTGAGTATTTATGGTTCTCCACGGCGCTGTGGTGGACAGGGTGACATACTCTCAGGGAGGTATTATATGTTCTACCTTACATATGGATTACCATTCTCAGAGTGGTTTAATCAATTACAACATGTTATTTGTCTGATTCTCCACAATTACTATAGACGTATGTGTTTATTTATATTTCTTGTCAGTGCATAAAAAATTAAAACTCAATGTGCATTCATTAGCAGAATGCAACTTCACAACTCTGGTTAACTTTAACTTGCAATCCCTGTTTACTCTCTCCTATGCAACTGTGCTAGTTAATCTTGACATGTAAACGTGCAGTGTTGCAGTGTTCCTATCCTGGGCCCGTCAGTGTGCTGCTAAAGGGGAGGTAAGCATGAACCCAACCATGCTAGGATGTGTTGCTGGATCTGCTTTACTGAGAAAGGCAGCATCAATGGCATTTGACAATAAGAAAAGGTCTACACTCACTGGTGATATTATTGAATGCTTGGGAGTAAGGTAGGAGTTTATTGCATCCTTTTACTCGCTATTTAGAACATCAACTCCAACTTGCACTTTTTTCTCAGTTTGCAGGAAATATACCCAGTCTAGTAGAAACTTAATGGAGGGTTCTTGGAAGCGCAACACTTCAACTTTACTAGAAGAAGCAGTTCAATGGCAAAAGACTAAAGAGGGGAAATGAACAGAAACCACAAGTAGAAAGACTCTTTTGATGCTAATAAGTAATAAGACTGAGGTGTGAATAATGACTCCAACTGCATTTGTTAAGTGTGTTCTCAATAATCATAGACTTCAGCTTTTTTTGGCACTGATTCAAGTGTTATCCAGCAGTGAAGGAGACGAGTTTCAGAATACATTATTAGCTCCAACTAAACTAATGTTAATCCTAGGTCATCCCATTGCTTGCTAGATAATCTGGTATCATATTAACCTCTCGGTACCTGTTATCGATGAGAAAGGTGGAGTCCGAAGAATGGACGAGCGTCTGTCCTCTAACATGCAAGCAAATGACAGATGAATTCACTTTTTGTGTGAAAAACAAATGGGGACCGTAAGTGTGTGGAATGAAAGGAAATATTTTTCCTCTTTGATTGATTAAACAAACTTATTTTCCTAACATTAAGAAAAATGACTTTCGTACATAAAGTACATTTTTTTATTTAAAAAAAAAATCTCTTTCAACCTCACCCACCGACCCCTACTTGACTGCAGGGGCAGAGCCACCTTGCCCAAGGGGCGTCGCGGAGTGTCAAGCGATAACCCTTTGCCAAAAAATTACATCATATATACAAGTGTTAACACCTCCTCAAACAAGTTTAAGATTTAATCTAGTAGTTAAGTTGCTGTGAAAATTCCTTGAGGGCACAAGCGAGTTCAAGCCCAATTATTCTCATAATTTTCTTTTCTATAAATACTAACACCCTTGTTGAAAATTTTGGCTTATTCACTATACTCGAAAATCGTTATCCTTCAAATTGGATTGGCACTCAAGTCGAGATCGAGAGTTGGGGTCAGGAGTCAGACCCAACTTAGGAACAGGTTCGGAGTCCCAAATCGAGGTTAGATCTTATGTTTCAAGTCTCTAGAGAGAATTGGGGTTAAAGAGTTTGTTTAAAAGTTGGCTCTCTAGTCAAGGTCAAGGTTGAACTTGGGTTTGAGGGCCCGATCTACCGGGAGTTGTGTTAGACGGTCGAGTCTCAAGTCAGACCATGAGCAGACCTCAGGTCTCTAGTTGAATCTGAGGTTTCTAGACAGGAGTCAAGTCTCGAATCAAGATTGAGTTTTGAATCAACGCCAAGGTCATGAGTTGGGCTCGGGTCGGAATTCAGGTCCCTAGTCATGGTCGGCATAGAAAAACTAGGTCCTGAGTCAAGGTAGGGACCTAACTCCTAACCCGACTCGAAATGTGACTCCCAACCTCAATTTTTGATTCAGAACCCAACTCTCAATCTTCAGCCCATCCAAGGAACGGACTTCTGACCCCAAGCTCGAGACTCCCAATCCTAACCCCGGACCTAACTCTCCGATCCTCGATGTCATAGTATTGTCATTAGTATTTCCTTCTTACTAACCAAACAGCAAAAAACAAGTTAGAAGTTCACTTTAGAAAAACGAAATGGGTTTATATTTTGCCAGGCCAAGCCATCAAAAAACTGCCTCTTCCCCAATTTGAAACATTCATAGAAAAACGACTGCAGAATAAACAGAAGGGGAGGTATCCACTCAAATCTGTTATCACCACTACTTGATTAGCCTATCATTCCCCACCTCATAAACGTAATAACTACTGCAAAATCTAGTACTATAGTACCCTATCTATCCTCCTCTTACAGAAGCTAAACGTATTAAATCAGACAGAGGCTTTGCCCTCACTTCCTAAGAGCTGCATTTGAAAAGCAGCGTTGAGCTACAAAGTTCAGAAAGGCGAAAAGAAGGGGTAAGGGGGAGGGTACGGAGTTGGACAGATATGAGTACAAGAAACCTACACCAGGTTTTAAACAACCAAGAAACCTACAACAGGTTTTACTTTTAAATCACACTTAAAAACATATTTGTTCATAAACATCACCAAGAACATCAAGCTCATGGTGTAAAGTTTTAGCTACACTAAGGGAACACTGAACTTTTAATAACTAGTGCTTCATGTCGATATATATTAAAATAAAGTTCAAAGTATGCAGACTGCTATCGGTGTAATGTGTTCTCCAGTACTTCGCTACTCAGACTACTCACTGCTCCTAGCTTCTGGATTCTGCACATGACATGAAAATCAGGGATCAGTTGGGGAGAAACACGCAAGATATTAATTAACCGCATAAACAATATCTCGGACTTGTTAAATAAGTCAACATCATAGCATTTCCCTTGCCAAGCCTTCAGGTAGTAGTTAAAAAGCCCTGCAAACGGGGTTGATAAGCAAAACCCTTACCCACACACAGTTACCAACTTGGTTGGAAGCCCCCAAAAGGTAAGCAAAAAGGATTCAAATTCTAATCAATTCCTGCACCAGAAATCACAGGCTGACCGAACCGACATGGCATAGGGTTCCAGGTAAATAACATGATTTTAAAGATGTAGCAGTAGCAAATTAAGAGGCCTAGGCAGGAGTAAAGCATCAAAAAAAGACAGAACAAATGACAGGATAACTCCAGTGATGGATAACATCATGCTTACCCTGTAATCTAAGCTTTGAGCTGCTTAAGAATCTGAGGGTGGTGGTTGCTGCTGGGGCCAAATTGGCTGTGCCATATATGGGCGGGGCTGCTGGGCATAAAGTGCTTGATCAACAGGCTTTCCCATGTACATCCCTGGAGCTCCAATCGGTTGAGCAGATTGTGGTGGCATGCCATAATAGAATGGCAGACCCTCAGTTGGGCCTCCAACAGGAAGAGTTCCTCTAGGAATTGTTGCAAGCACCTCATCTTTCAAGTCCTCTCTTGGGACAATGTCAACTAAGAAATCAAATATGTCAGTCCTTGTTATGGCTGCAGCGATATCATTTTTTTGCAGCGTCCTCCTTTTGTTCTCCTCAGTGTGGTTCCATGCACGCAGTGTCAATTCAAGTATGAACATCTCACAGGCACGAGCAAATACGACTGGTGCTTCAGCAGATATCATCCTAACATCTTCATCCGCTTTCATGATTTTCTTGATCCTTGCCAATGGCAAGCTATGATTCTTGAAATCAGTAACATGCTCGATTTCTTGATATTGATTTGCCCAGAAAGTCTGGAGTTGTTGCTGCAATTGTTGTTGCTGCTGCTGATGAATGTGCTGATAAGCGAGCTGATGTTGCGCCATCTGAGCTGACGAAGCAGCAAGACCAGCTGCTTGAGGAGATTGAATTGCACCAGCTGAAACTGCAGGAGGAGAGGGCCCTGCCATTTGGTTAGCTTGGTATGGAGCACCATATATTGGAGCTGAGCTAGTAACGACTCCAATACCTGGAGGCTGTCCATTTCCATGTTGATCCATTTTGAGCAAGATTCCCTTTTGGAGAATCCAAAGCTAACTTAGGCTGCGGGCAAGGTAGAAACAAGTAACAATTTTAGAATCCAAATAAAGTTTCTCAAGTATTAGGAACTGAACAAACAAATCAAAAGAAATTCACTTAATCACATCGAGGGAAGCCCTGACTAATCATGTCACTTATGAGCTCAATTGTCTCATTATGTTCTCTGCACAATGATACTATAATAATAATAATAATATCCACTTTTATTAACTTCTCGCTTGCACTTGCACCCGCTGATTGACTATGATCACTACTTCTATACCTTCTATACTGTGGATATCAATCACATGAAGATAATATATAGATGCATTTCAAAGTGAACATCAGATGCTACTAAAGACCATACAATTTAAAAATATATGCAGAGTATGCATGGAAAAGTATCTCAACCAAATAACAGAAACAGTCCATTATAACGGGTATGCAGATTCACAAGTAGTAATCCAGTGCAGTAAATCTATGCATGTGAAATATTCCACTGTAAAAGATGTAGATAATCTATTAGAAGGAAACCTAGACGTGTATAAGGAATTAAGTCATTAAGCTCCATCATGTCATAGCATAGATCATATCAATGAAGACAAGACCTTAACAGGCAAAGAATAGTAATGAGCATTAGCCCGCTCTCATGGTGCAAGAAGTAGTAGGCTCTTAATGACCTGTTCAAAGAGCTACAGAAAAAGTATAATCGAAACTACTAAAAAGTACAAAACAATGCACTTCATACAGAATAACAGAGTTAACAGAGTCATCAATTCAAGGTATCTATTATCAAAATCTTGTTTGTAGTAACAAAGAAACTTCTTCCCAACCCTGGCACGAGGTGAGCATGCATAATTGTCGCAAAATGTTCCTAAACTCCAGATAAATTTTGTTACTAGTCTTATCCAAGATACAAACTAAATTCCATCTGGAAGTGTAAGAGACACTACTTTCAAATAAAGAACATGTCTATCATGCATCATTTTTTAAACCTATTTGGATAATTTGAAATAACCTACAAATTTGTCATTGTCAGGCAATCCAAATCCCAGTTCCTTGTTATTCAGGTAAATGTGTAACTAAATGTTCCACAATTGGAAAACCTTTCATTCTGATATCATCACAGAATCCAAGTACCGACAGGGGAATCCAAAACCTTTGTTATTTTCTGGTCACTCTGAATCCAGATGGAAGTTAATTTGGGAATAACAGGCACAAAGAAAACTATAGGGAATAAAATGCTTTCCACAAGTGAAAGAACACAGAAAATTGAATTCAATCCATGATTAAATCATCATTCGTAACATAGTCTTTAAAGCATTTGCTTGCTCCTAGTGATTCATACATGGAAACAGCAACAGAAGCATCTCTATCAAGACAGCTTAACAAACAAAGGTACCATCTTATGCATCTGCAAAAACCTCTGAACTAAATTTCAGCTCTAAACATCATCATTAAGAAAAACATATGTGCCTGTCTATACAAGAACATAAGACTTAGCCCCAAACTTCAATCAACAAGCAAAAGAAACCATATTATGCATCCACAAAAACCTCTGAACTAAGTTTCAGCTCTAAACATCAATAAGAAACACATATATACATGCATGTCCCTATATGCGCCTGTCTATGCAAGAACATAAGACTAGCCCCAAACTTCAATCAACAAGCAAAAGAAACCATATTATGCATCTGCTAAAACCTCCCCTTTCAATTTCAGTTCTATCACCACAAAACATAAACCCACACATGCATGCGTGTAACGTATGTGTCTTTCTGGACAGAGCAAGATCACTTCACAAATACTAAAGACACCCACAACTGATCGATCAACACTCAGTACCTCCCCACTGATTGAAGCTCCAAATTCTTGATTCGCCTCTCCAATCAAATTACCTAACATCAAGGGGAAAAAAATCAGCAAACAAGCGATAACCTTGAAAAAAAATCGAGCTGAAAGCCCCCCAAAACAAACCATACATCTCCACTCAAAAAATGGAACCGACCAAAACTAACAACAAGCAGCAAAAACAAAACAATAATCAGTAAAATTGTTGCAAATATAGACACATGCAGATACAAAACTGAACTTAAAAAATTGAAACTTGGGATTCCAACCAGATCAAAGACTTACTGAAAATCAGGCATAAATCTCCATCCAATCCAACAAAAAAACTACCTAATTTTTTTTTAAAATAAAAAGAACAAAATTCATGAAAAAATGGAAACATGCACATGGTAAATTGAAGCTGGAAAAAAAATTTCAATTGACAATAAAATTCACCAAACAACCCATCACCACAAAATCCAGACTGAAAAACCCCACTAAGAATCAACCATAAATCTCTACAAAACCAAATCAAAACCACCAAATAACCCCCAAAAAAGAAGAACATAGCTAAGATTCCATATAAAAAAAACGGAAATTTCAAGTCTAAATCAACAAAACCTCACTAAATTAACTACAAATCTCCATTTTAATCAAACACCCACCAAAAAAAGGAAGCAAAATTCAACCAGCACATGTAAAATCATAAACATGCAGGTAAAAAAAAAGGAAATTGAACCTGAAAGATTGAAACTTTTATGCTTTTTTTTTAGAGAGAGAAAGAGAGAGTGAGAGCTAGGGTTCAATCAAAGAGGTAGATGATTGATATATTGATTCCAAATACAGGTGAAGAGCTAATAAATACTTAACACTTAACTACTTATTCAAAATAAAAGGTACAACCTTATTTGTTTAAGGTACTACTAAATAAAGCATAAGTCTTTTTTATGGTCTTTCTACTATAGACTAGAACTCTCCACGTGGCCCCCAATATTTTGAACTTTATTGTGATCATGCTTACGTTAAAAATGTTTTAATAAAAGAAAAGAGAAAAGAAAAACCTAATTAATTTTTACTAATTTTTTAATTATAAAGTGACAAATCTTTTATCGTCACCTTTGTTTTTTTTAATCAAATTTAATTAAGGAAGAAAAATTGGAGACGCAACTACTCAAGTTTACGTGGCAATTTTAATTGAATTTTATTTGATACGTTTAAACACATAAGCATTAATTACTACCGTCACTGTACTTTTAGTGGTCATAATTTCACATCTTAAAATTATATTATAAAAGAATTATTAACATTTTATGATTTTTTTAATAATTTTTAATATTTAATTTTTTATTTAAAATATTAAATTAATATAACTTTTTTTAATTTTTAATTTAATTAAGTTAATTTTCGAAAAGTTTAACATTATAAGTAAAAGTAGATGGATAACATATTTATTTTGATGTAGACAAATATTCCTAAAGCTTTTTGATATAAACATTAATTATGTATTTCATTGAGACCAATATTCTTAAAGCTTTTGATATAAACATCAATTATGTGTTTTCTTGTGATATTAGATAAACATTTTATTAAAAAAATAATATTCATATTACTTAGTTTTTGATATATACATTAATTATGTATTTCCTTGTGATATTAGACAAACAACTTCTTATAAAAAGTAATTTTCATATATTACTTAATCACTTATTAAATTAAAATAGAATTGATTGTCTTTTCTTTGTTTTCCTATAATTGATATTATCTTTGAATGTGAAGTATGCTCAATACTAGCCATTCCAATATTTGATGTATAATTTTTAATTGATATGAAAAAAGGATAAAACAATAAAATAAATGAATTTATCAATAATATTTTAAATCACCGTATAAAATAAAAAATGTTCATCTAATATAAAATAGGGGAATAAGATTTTTGAGTTAATGCTCAGATTAATGAAAGCAAAAGAACCATCGATCAATGAATGTGGTATCATAAATAAAGTTATTTTTCTTAACTAGAAATTTCGAATTTGAGCGCTCACTATAAAAAAAATTCTTGATGGAGAATACTTCTTACCAAATGAGTCATCTAATTAATTTGTTTTCTTGACTATTTGGCTTCCACTAGAAATTGTTTTTTGCCAAAAGAGCACTTCATAAAGATACAACGTGTTAAATTATCCAGATAAGATAAATTAGGCTTTTGTTGGTATAAAGTCGTTACATATTTTAGGCTAACAATTGTTATCTACTTTATTTCATTTCATTTTATATTAGTTATATTACTAAAAATATTTATTTTAAAATATCATCAATTAACAAAATTTGAATATTTTTTAAACTTAAAATTAATTATTTTTAAAGTAAGCAAGATTGATTAAATTATTCATGAAGAGTAAATTATTAAAGACACTTATTATTCATTATTCACGATTTCTAAAAAAATATAATAAAAATAAAATATGATAACTAATATAAGACGTAATGAATACTTTTCTTTCTGTTACTTCGAAAGTAGCTGCTTCAGCTTCAGCCACTTGAATTTTCGATATTCTTTTTTATTTCTTATCTAACGAATGGCATCTTCCGTTAGTCATGATTTCAAACAAAATATTTGAAATGTTTTAAATATAGCTAAAAGTGCAAGTCATGAAAACTATGCTGATAAACACCTATCTTTTCTTTGTGACTCCCACAAATCTTTTTTTCTATTGATAACTTTCTTTTAGATATTGATACAATTTATTTATTTATCCATTTGATATTTGTGGACAATTTTAGCTAGAATACTTTTAGTACGATGACACTTGAAATATGAGGATGTATTATTTAAGACATTTGTATTATTTTAGCCATAAACTTTATCTTATAATGTTTTATTTATGGAATTATGATGGGCGATTCAGATATTGCGCGTCACAGATATGATGTTTTGGTTTACCCACATGAAGATTGATTTAGGTGTCAATTACGATGATTTGAATTGTGACAAATTTGTTCTTGTATCAACTAATTTAGTTCCTATCTAAAAATTGTCGCTATTAGAGAAGCTCAGTCAATGTTGAAGAAATTGAGATGGATAAATTAAGAAAAAATTAGCAAACTAGTCAAAATCAATAACTTAATTAGTAAAAAACTTACTGCTTTAAAAATATTAGTTAAAATGTCAAAAATGTCATTATTTTATAAAAGAATATGTATCTTAATTAAACCCCAATTTTATCTCCTAAAAAAATATTTTATTTACATTTCTATGTATACCCATAGTTCACTTTTCCCAAATTATTTTAATTTTAAAAAAATCAAAATTTGCAAATTTTCCTCATATCTCTCTCTTCCATATTTATTCCATAAGTAAAAATAAAATAAAATATTCTCTCTCTCCTTATTTTCATGTTCGTATTCTAATTCAACCTTCAGATCCTTCTTCTCTTCAACTTCAATTTTTTTATTATCTTCTCCGAAATATTTTTTTTTCATCTTCAAAACTGGATTCACACAAATTCCTCTAATTAAGGTATTTTCATCGTTATCTTCTTTTTTTTTAGATTTATTTTTTGATTTTATTGTTGTTTAAATCATTGATGAAAGTAGGATTCTTCTCGTTTAGAACTATAAAACACTCTTCAAAGAATGATTCAAAGAGACACTATTCATCTTAGTAAGACGGTTTCTAGTGATTTTCCATCATTTAATCTATGTATTACTCAAGAAATAGCGGATATTGTAAGATCTACTTGTAAAATTAGGGAAGAGAGACGACAAGAATAAAGTCTTCATCAAATTCAGATTGAAAATGTAACTCGTAGGGTACAAGAAAATGACGGCGAAGACCAAATTGTTAATGAAGAGGTATTTAAATATCTTTTACATGTTTAGATTTTTGCATGTTGAGTTGAAGTTAAATAACAATTTGTTCAATAATGTGTGCAGAATATATTTGTAAATTTCTTGTTATGTACATTGTGCAATATTTATTAGTTTGTATTTTATATTCAGTTGTTATTTTATTATTGTATTTTGGGGTCAGTTTTTGTTAATTTTGATAATATATATTTTTTTTTTCATTTCTTTATATTTTTTCACATTTGTAGATATTCAATAATTTATGAATATATTTTACATGACTATTACATTTCAGATTTTATTAATGAACTTTTGTTGGATTTGTGTTGTATGCTATGAAATTTTTATGTATATTATTTACATGAAGAACAAAATCCTATTAGTTTCTTTTTAAATATATAAGAAAAAATTTAGAATTTTGTATCCTTTCTCAATTTGTATTAAAATCGTATGTATACAATTAATATTTGTATTCATTCAAAAATTATGTTGCATAGTTTATGAATTTGACATTTTTTTGTAATTTATATTTATTCTAAAGGTATGTCAACTAGTTATGTATTTTATTTAAGAATGATTACACCAAATATTCAATTATTTCTTTTCAATTTAATATTTCGTTCTCACTTTTTCATCATACTAATTTTTTTGTATTTTATATTAGTATACAAAATTCTAAATAAAAACTAGAATAAATAGAAATACAAATAAAATACATATTGAAATGAATACATACAAGATTTTTGAAGAAAAAATAAATACAGAGGGAAAAAGATATATGAAAACAAATATATTTCTTAAATGACTATATAGATACATTTGGCATTGAATGAATACAAACTAATTAAAAAACTATAATGAATATAAAATAAAATATATTGTGGAATGAATATAATTTAGAAAGGTAAAAATTCTAGAGAAAAAAAAGAGAACAAAGTTTAAATTTTATTTCAAAATATAACTGATGAGAAAATTAAGTGATCCTTACCTTTTTTTTTTGAAATATTCTCTTCCTTGATTTTCTCCCTTTTGTTGTTAAATAATTATATTCTTTAAATAAAAACAAATAATAAAAACATAAATAAGATATATAACAAACTACAATTTGACATTTCTACTAAATATTGAAAGTGTTGCTAATGAGCTCTCTTAAATATTAAAATATTGACATTTTAAAAAGAAAAATCAATTATTAACTATTAAATCTGAATTAAGCCCAATAATAATTTTGAATTGAGCCCAATACACATTATCCACTTCAACTCGTTTTCTTAAACTTATATCCTAATTTCTAAAGAACAAAACCAAAAAGAAACAAAATTAACTGTTTCTTCTTCTTCTAATTGTCGGACCCATATTAAATTACTTTAATTTTAATTAATAATACTGTAATGAACATTAGAAATAACATGCTATCAAATTTTATTGAACCTCACTTGATTTGTCATGTCAAAGTAATGTGTTAATAAGACACTCATTTTATCGAATAAAAATATCTATATTAATTTGATTACTACTTAATTTTAAGTGACAACTTATAAAATTAGTCAAAAATAAGGAATTATTTAATTATTTGATCATTTATTTTATGAGTTTCTCACTCAATTCTATTGATGTATTGTTGAATTTATAGAATATGCACATATTTATAAATGCATTGTATTTCATAAATTTTTTTTTGTTATTTAGACACTTTCAATAAATAAAATTAAACTTATAAAAAAAAATGTGGGTCAAATTTTGATACATTTTATCTGAAGCTATCACTATTTTATTTGAAGCTATCATTGATCCAATTATAAATCTTGATACATTTTATTTGAAAGTGTTGTTATAGTCACATATACAAACAAATGTAGTATTGCTATATGATTTTAAAGTTCATATAATACAACTTATTTGCTACTTAATATTGTGAATTGATGTAGATCGAAAGCATGAAGAAGAAGAAGAAGTATATTAACTGTAATCTGGAAGCTTACCAGATTGAATGCTACAACTGAATTAAGAAAACATGACTCCTGCCTTCCTCTACCTGCCTATCTATATATATACATATAAGAGAATATAATAACAACTTAACTAACTCCTAACTAACTTGTTCACTAATTACAATTATACCCTATTATTCAAGTAACACCTTCTTTAATACTCCCCCTCAAGTTTGAAGGCATGAACAAGTTCATTACTCCAAACTTGGTTAACAAGTATTCATGTTGAGATTTTCCTAATCCTTTAGTTAACATATCAGCTTCTTGATCCTTTGTATGTAGATACTTTGTTTCGACTAAACCTTGCTGAATCTTCTCACGTATGAAATGACAATCCAACTCAATGTGTTTTGTTCTTTCATGTAACACTGGATTAGCAGCAATTTGTATTGCTGATTTACTATCAGTGTAAACACTGACTGGAGTTTGAATCTTAGCTCCCAACTCTTTGAACAATTTAACTATCCATGTAATCTCAGCTATAGCACTGGCCATACTTCTATACTTAGCTTCAGCTGAGCTTCTAGAGACTGTGGCCTGTTTCTTTGATTTCCAAGAGATCAAAGATTCTCCCATCTTCACCATAAATCCTGAAACTGATCTTCTAGTGTGTAAACAAGCTCCCCAGTCTGCATCACAGTACACTTTCAACTGTTTGGAGCTCTTACTGGACAGTAATACTCCTTGTCCTGCTTGGTTTTTAATGTATCTTACAACCTTGAGTGCAGCATTTAAATGGGATTGTTTTGGCTGATGAAGAAATTGACTAAGTGTTTGTGTAGCAAAAGCAATATCTGGTCTTGTAACATTCAGATATAACAACTTGCCAACTAATCTTCTGTACATTGTTGCATCTTCCAGTAACTTGTCTTCTTTATTTTCTCCATTCACATCATCATACTCTTTAGTAGTTAGTTTAACATATGGATCTAGTGGTGTACTAACTGGTTTAGCAGCACCAAATCCTACTTCAGAAATGATTTCTAAAGTATACTTCCTTTGATGCATTACAATGCCTTCTTGTGACCTGGCAAACTCAATTCCAAGAAAGTATCTTAGATCTCCCAAATCCTTCATCTTGAAAGTATTCAGTAGTATTCTCTTTGTATCCTTTATCAATCTCAGATCATTTCCAGTAATCATCATGTCATCTACATATACCAGAATTACCACCAAAGATACACCAGTCCTTTTTGTAAATAATGAGTAATCTAGATGACTTTGAACAAAACCAAGATTAATCAGTGCCTCTGTGAGTTTTACATTCCACTGTCTAGGTGCTTGTTTCAAACCATACAAAGATTTAATGAGCTTACACACTGGTTTCTCCCCCTGCACATTAAAGCCTTTAGGAGTTTGAAAACCTTGAGGTAGTGTCATATACACTTCTTCTAGCAGATCACCCTGAAGAAATGCATTTGAAACATCCATTTGATGAACATGCCATTTCTCAGTAGCTGCAAGTGCTAATACACTTCTGATAGTGACCATTTTTACTACTGGAGAGAAGGTTTCTTGATAATCAATACCTTCTCTTTGATTGAATCCTTTTGCAACTAATCGAGCTTTAAACTTATCCACTTCACCTGAGGCTAAATACTTGATTTTGAACACCCATTTGCACCCAATAGCCTTCTTTCCTGGAGGCAATGAAACAATAGTCCAGGTGTTGTTAGCATCCAAGGCTGAAATTTCAGAAGTCATAGCTTCTACCCACCTCTGATCAGAACATGCTTCTTCAAATGTTGATGGCTCAACATTATTTCCAAACTTAGACAGAAATGTTTGGTATGATGTAGGTAAGTGATCATAAGCAACATATTTATCAATAGAGTAAGCTGGCTTGTCTCCAGACTTAAGTTTTGCAGTAGCTACATAGTCTTTCATCCATAGAGGAGCTTTACTATTCCTTGTAGATCTTCTTTGTTCAGTAATGGACACATCTACTGTAGACATATTAGGTTCATCCTCAGTTGTAGTTGACTTTCTAGAATCAGTAACCACATCTGCTGAGAATGTGGTAGGAAATAATTGCCATGCAGTAGAAGATGGGATTGCAAAAGGAAATGTAGATTCTTTGAACAATACATCTCTGCTAAGAAAAAAACACTTGTTCTTCAGATCTATAGTATATACCCTTAAGTATTTTCACTATAACCCATATGAACAACAACTACACTTCTTGGTTGGAACTTATCCTGAATATACATATTCTTAGCAAAACATAAACAACCTAATACTCTCAAATGTTGAAGTGAGGGTTGTTGCTTATGAAACTTTTCATAAGGTGATTTACCATGTAACACTGGTGTAGGTAGTCTATTTATAATGTATGCAGCACTTAAGACACAGTGTCCCCAAAATTTTATTGGAATATGACCTTGGAACTTTATTGCTCTAGCTACCTCCAAGATGTGTTTGTGTTTTCTCTCAGCTATGCCATTCTGTTGAGGTGTGTGAATACAAGTTCTTTGATGAACAATCCCTAGACTGGTAAGCAACCTGTTGCATTCTGCATTCACAAATTCTGAACCATTATCAGTTCTGATTACCTGAACTTTGGAATGAAACTGAGTTTGCACTAAACAAAAGAAGTTTTGTAGCACTATACAAACATCACTTTTCAACTTGATTAGGAATAACCACAGCATTCTTGTACAATCATCAACAATTGTTACAAAGAATCTATTACCATCATATGTAGCAGTATTGAATGGCCCCCATACATCAATATGTATGTAGTTGAAAAACTTGAGTAGACATAGAACTACTATGAACAAAAGGTAATCTATGTTGTTTAGCTAGTGGACAGATTGTGCAAGTATTTATTTCCTTGGAACATTGAGTAACTGAGAATTTGAGAGCTTGTGTTAAGACACTAGGTGAAGTGTGGCCTAATCTTTGGTGCCATAGTAGAACTTTTGAACCTGATATGGATGAGAAAGTTTGAGTTTCTTTATCCTCTTCTGCTGTGAAAGACTGACTTTCTGCTTTGCCTCTACTTACTTTGTGAATAGGTAGATGATAGAGACCTGCATTTTCTCTACCAATCCCCCTCACCTGCCCACTGTAGAGGTCCTGAAATATGACAAAGTCAGGAAAGAAGGAAACAACACAATTTAGATCCTTTGTAAGCTTTGAGACTGACAGCAGATTAAACTTGAAATCAGGAATTAATAGCACATTTTCTATAGTGTCTTGTGAAGTCAAATGGCAAGATCCTGTGTGAGTAACTTTGACATTGTCTCCATTTGGCAAATATACTCTTCTAGGTCTATCTGATAATACTTGCTGTTGATAATCAAGTATAGTAGGTAAGGATGTCATATGATTAGTAGCCCCTAAGTCAATAATCCACCCTTGTTGTTTATTCCCTACTGTAAGTGCAATGTCATTACCTGTTGAGGATGAATAATCCTGAACTAGATTAGCATTTCCAGCATTGTTAGACTGTGAACTTGATCCTTCTGCTCCTATTTTAGAATTTGTATGTCCAAGCATTTGAAGTATCTGACTGTACTGATCTTGAATAACACTCATTCCTCTACTATAATCACTACTGGCTACCTTTCCATTGTGACCTTGACTATAGGAGTTGTTGCTTGATCTTTCCTCTCTACTAGAACTATACTCTTCAGTGTATTTTTGTTCTTGATCATTACTAACAGCATTATGAGCTGTATGAAACTGTCTTTTGTCATTCTGATTTCTTCCCCTTCCATACACTGATCCTTTCTTTCTTCTTTCAAGACCAGGAGGATATCCATGAAGTTGAAAACAAACAGCTCGAGTATGTCTTGTTCTATTACAATAATCACAATACACATTTGGATCATAGCTAGGAACATTAGCAGGTCTTTGTTTGGGTAGAGATGAGTTTCTGGCAGTAAACATTGCATGTAATTCCACCTGCTCACTACTAGTGGTTCGAGTGATTCTACGTTGGCTTTCTCTTTCAATCAACATTGAGTAGGCCTTATTCAGTGAAGGAAGAGGTATCATCATCAAGATCTGGCCTCTAGCTTGATCATACGACTCATTTAGGCCCATAAGAAATTGCAACAACTTTTGATTGTGCATAAACGTAATGAAATCTCTAGAACCAGGACACTCACAACTAGACATGGGAACCAAGCTATCATACTCTACCCACAACTCCCTCAATCTAGAAAAATATACAGATATAGTGCCCATACCTTGACTGATTGTAGCAATTTCTTTGTGTAGTTGATAGATTCGACTCCCATCCTCTTTATCATATCTTTCACACAGTTCCTTCCATACTTCTGCTGCATTAGTTGAGTAAACGATTCCACTAAGCAACTCTTTTGATACACAATTCATAATCCATGATAGAACAATGGCATTGCACCGTTCCCATAGATTCTTTAAGTTTTCTCCATACGCTTCCTTCTTGCAAGATCCATCGATGAATCCTAACTTGTTTCTTCCTAGAATAGCTATTTTCATAGCTCTGCTCCATACTGAGAAGTTTTCTGATCCAGATAGCTAGATCGAAATCAACATAACACCTGAGTTATCAATGTTATTCAAGAACAATGGATGATTATGACTCAATTTTTCTGGGAGTTCATTGTCAACGACTGCCATTGTTGCTTCTTCAATCTTCCAGATCTAATTTGAATAAGCTTTGGTTGAATCTATTGCACAAGCTCTGATACCATGTGAATTGATGTAGATCGAAAGCATGAAGAAGAAGAAGAAGTATATTAACTGTAATCTGGAAGCTTACCAGATTGAATGCTACAACTGAATTAAGAAAACATGACTCCTGCCTTCCTCTACCTGCCTATCTATATATATACATATAAGAGAATATAATAACAACTTAACTAACTCCTAACTAACTTGTTCACTAATTACAATTATACCCTATTATTCAAGTAAAACCTTCTTTAATAAATATCTTGTTATTGTTTCTACTAAATATCATATTGTACTGCTATTTATATATTGTGTTATTATTGCTACTTAATATTGTGTTGTATTGTTTTTTAATGTCGCGTTATATTAATTTTTAATATCGTATTGTATTTCTAATTGCTACGAAGATTTTGCTTAGATAAAACGGGTTATATAGGACGGGTCATGATCAAACTCGAGTTTTAGCCATTTGAACCCAACTCATTTGAGCCCAAAGTAAATTTGGACGGGTTATAACCCAACCAGTTTTTTAAAACAGTCCATTTTAACCTCTTCAATTTTAGCTCAACCCGTTCATTTAACACCCTTAACTTCACCCTATATTAAAAAAATGAAATTTTATTTTTAATCCGCATTACATATTTTTTTGCTTTAAATCTATTGACTAAGTTTGATACTTAAAAATGAAATCCATTAAAAAAAATTAACCATTTTCCTTATGTAGTAATACTAATTCAATACACAATCACTTGAAAAACTTATTTCTTCGTATTCTTGAAAACCTAATACTTGTTATTCATATTATTTTGTATTATTTTCTATTCACTTTGCGTTGACTGACAAAAGAATGAATTAATGATCATAAATTGTGAACCTATTTATGATATTGTTTTTTTTGGTAGGTTTTTAAGATTGATGAGACTTCTTATAAAATCTAATGTGTATATATATATATATATATATATATATATATATATATAATATATATATATATATATATTATATATATATATATATTATATTTATATCTATATTTTATTTCGGTCCACCTTTAGTTGTTATAGTTTTTTTCTTTTTAGATTTATACTATTAAAACTTTGACCAACATTTTATATAAGCAAAAATTGTAATTTATAGTATTTTTTTTGTACTTTTGAATATCTAAATATTTTATTTAAATATTGAATTAATTTAATATAATTTAACTGTAAAAATTTAGTCAAATTGACTTTTGAAAAGCGCTATATGACAAAATAAGAGTAAACGAAAGGACCTTATTTAGTCAGTAAAAAATATTTCACACCAACTATAAAAGCCCTCTTTTGTTCCTTAATTTTCATCCTTCAATTGTTTCTCTAACAGAACTTGAGATCTAATATTTTTCATCGAAACATATAGGATTTAGAGACATATTTTCTTTTTGCTTCAATTTTCAAGAGATAATAGAGAATAGAAACCATGTCATCTTTGATTGCATTGAAGAAAAATAACAAAAAATGTGATAATCATACTCTAGAAAAGCAGGAGGAGAAAATGAAAAGTCTTAAAATGAGGGTGGAAACATTGAAGAAGAAAACAGAAAGTTTGAAGATCGAAATAAACGATATAAAGATAATACTCATTGATAATGAAGAAGCACATAAAGTTGCAAAAGCCAAGGTGCAAGAACTTGACGCCCAGTTGAAGGCAGCTCAAGCAAAGCAAAGGGATTGAATCCATCACTCAACTCCTACTGTTTTGAGGCGTATGCAAGTTTTTTCGTTAATAGTGAATAATTTCTTTCTCTTTACTAGTGCGGGGAATGTAAGAGAAGAGAAAGACTTAAGTCAACTCAAGTAGAAATAATCAGACTGCTTCCATACTTTATCTCAGGTTACCCCTTAGTACGGGTATGTTAGGGTTTTAGATTATCGTAACTATTCCAATTCAAAATAAGTTAGTTAAATTTAATGTTTATTGTCTATCATTTATGAAAAAATAAATTAAATTTCTAATGATGTTCAAACTCATGGAAAATGCAACATATGGATTGAGAATGTATGCACAAAATATTCTTATTTAAAAGATGTTGAGATAAAACTATCATTTATTATTTTTCTCAAATTATAATTTAATTATTTTGTGATATTGACTAAACTCCTAAAATATATGGAACGTAGTATTTATATAGTTTCCAGGAGAATTGAAATTATATGGAAGGAGAATTACAAAAGTCTTCTAAAATATATGGAAAGAAAAACTGAAAATATATGGAAAGAAAAATCTAAGTATTGAAACCAAATATATGTAAGCACTCCTTTAATTTTGTTCAATAATTTTATTTAATAGTGTTAAATCACAAATTGTTTAGAGGTTGTAGGACTTTCGTGAAATATATATGATGCTAATAGTATTTGGAAAATTATTTTTATGATGAAATATCCATGGCTAATATACAAGAAATATTACGAAATTTGGGCAATTTTTAAATTAATGGTATATAAATATAATTATATGTGTTAAAAAATAGTGTGAATATACGAGAGGGTTTTGCAACTCATATAATGTTCTTCACAAACTTTTTTCAAATTTTTTGGGTATCTCGGGGAGTCATATCAATGGGCTACACACAAACAACTTAGAAATTTAGTTAATTCTTAAAAAATGACCTATAAATGTAAAAATATGGGTTAAAAATTATGTGAGTTTACGTGATGATAGGAAGGTCCTCATAGAATATTTTTTAAAAAAATATTTGGAGTGCTTCGGAGAGCCAAATCCAAGGGCTAGTACATACCAAAACCTGAGAAATTTAGATAACTTATTAAAAATGGCATATAAATACAAAAATATACGTTAAAAAAGTGTGAGGATATGTGATGGTTCCCAACACATAATGGAGGTCCTCATCATTTTTTTAGGAAATTTATTCGATGCTCCGGGAAGCCAGATCTATGAGCTAATACACACAAAAAAATCAAAAAATTGAATAATACCTAAAAAAAAAAAAGTAAATACAAAAATATGTGTACAGAATAGTGTGAGTCTACGTGATAGTTCCCCAACTCATTGCGAAGGTCCTTAAAAAAAATTCATTTTTTTGTGCTCCAGGAAGCCAGATCCATGAGCTAATACACATGAAAAATCGAAAAATTCGGATAATTTCTAAAAGAATAAATAAAAATCGTGTAAATATACATGATGGTTCTCCAACTCAGTACAGAAGTTCTTATAATGTTTTTCCAGAAAAACATTTGGGTACTCTAGAGAGCAATATCCATGGGTTAATACTTAATAAAATTGAGAAATTTGGGTAGTTTCTAAAAATGTCTTGTAAATGCAAAAATATGTGTGAATATACTGATCGTTCCTCAACTCATTACGGAGGTCCTCATATAGTTTTTTCATAATTTTCTTGGGTGCTTTGGAGAGTCACATCTACGACCTAATACACTAAATTTTTTTTGAGGAATTTAAGTAAATCTTGAACAATGGCATGTAATGCGAAAATATGTCATCACGCCGCGATGCTACACATTTGACGTAACATGGGACCTAGGATCACGAGTGACCTCAATCTAACCCTGAACCTGGAATATCAAGCATATTAAGCACAACTAAATAAAGATATACTATGCGAAAACTTAAAACAATAATTAACTGAAAGTGGGAAATACCAAAAATTGATCTGAATATATATAACTTACTAAGAGTTTAGTGATACTAAACAATCACTCAAAAACTAAAGTTGAATATAATACTATGTTTAAAAAAGCCTCTACGGACTAGAGTTATTGGGACATGCCCCAACTAACTCTAGCAAGACAGAAAACTGAAATGAAAGACTAAATATGAAAATATTCATATTGTCCTCGAAGTATGAGGATTTACCACTGAAGCTATTGAATACGAACCGAAAATCGATCGTATTCAGGATAGTGAGTACTTGAACCTATATCATAAAAGGATGTAGCGCAGAGCATGAGTCAGTACTTAGAATATACTGAGCATGCAAGATATAGATAATAATCAATAGCTAAACAAACATATAACTAAACAAAGAATGACTGATCAATGATATAATCTGAATAGACTAATAACACTGAAATATACTGAAAATTAAGGTAAATACAATGATCAAGTACTAATCATGAACAAAAAATGTCGAGACAAAATACTTAGGTATAAACTGAAAGTGGGGTCAAGGCACTATAATCTAAATATGAGAGCTGATATTAACTGACATAAAATCATGTGTGCTAAAAGCGAAATTCGATGTACACCCCATCGAGACGATCCAATATACCTTTTCAGTAGTATAAAGACATGCTGACGTGATCACTAAATCTGATGCCCAACAGAGAATACTTGTAAACTTACGAGGCATATAGTTTTGAGACTATGAGGTACGTTGAACCCTAGTCTAGGTTGGTGCTAAGCCTACTCTCAACTGAAAATGTGTATAATACAACATAACTAAAAATACTGGATAGCTCGATATTCTGACATGCAAATATGAAAATGCAACATTTAAGTACTAACAATGAAATGTTTGAAAGTGAAGCATGTTTATGTGTTTAACAGACCTAACAAGTGTAATTCCTGAACTAAGAAAATCTACACAATTGGGATTTTAAGTTTCATGCAAGGAACTAAGCAAACTTTTCAAGAAAACATGACAATTCGATTATGAATACTACAACAATTAAATCACAATAATCATCAAAGGTTTTAAGAACCCTAGGTCTAAACAAGATATAGAGAATAAAAATTTGACTGAATTCTAGGGACCTAGTGGATGAAAGGAACCCACTAGTGAAATCCCACATAATTGGTGACGAAATTTACGGAGAAATTCTTTGTGTTTCGAGGTTGAACTAAAGAAATCTCCTGCTTGTTCCCGAAGAGTTGGTCAACTCTTTATCCTCTTTTGCTCTAGGTTTTGGTGAATTTTGGAGAATAAATTATTTGGATAAGTTCTAACTAAATTAATAGGCTTAAACCGAATAAAATGACGTAGTTTAGGTGTCCAATGCATAGGAAAAAAACGACCTCAACTTAATATCTGACGGGGGCCTTTCACGGACCCAATGATAGACCGTCAAAGGAACCACGGCCAGTCAACTACTGGGTCGTGGTTCTTGGCCATTGTCTACTGGTTTAGGGCCCTCCCATCTACAGTCTACTTCACAGACCTTGTGAAGAACCACGAACCTTGAAGGTCACCGTGGTTCTTCACTTGGGGTTAGGGGTCTACTAGTTCAGCTTTGTGAGCATCACCATGGTCCGTCATCAAAATCATGGGTCGTGGAAGGCTCCGCGGTCTGATGCCTATGCCTTGGGTGATCATTCTGCCTCGCCTCTTCCATGAGTCTTCCCACGGCTCGTGTAGTGGTCCACGACCTGTTAAGGGCCTAGCTATCCACCACTTCTGGATAGGTGTGAACCTCGATAAGGGTAACAAACCGTAGTTCGTTACACGATCCGTGAACCCCTCCGTGTTTACAAATTTTCTGCTTTTCTGTCTGAACTAAGTTCTAAGGTGTTACATATGCGTTAAAGATGTTGTGAGATGATTCCCCGACTCATTATGAAAGTCCTTATCAAGTTTTTTCAGACGTAAAAAGTACTAAACAAGGACCTATCTTTTCTTAGCCGTGTTTTCAAACAAAATATTTGAAATATATAGCTAAAAGTACAAGACTTACGATAACTATGCTAATAAACACCGATCTATCTTCTGTGTGATTGCCCCAAATCTTTTTTTCTTTTGATGACTTCCTTTTAGACATTGATACAATTTATTTATCTATTTATTTATCCGTAGACGGTTTTAGTCATAGTGCTTTTAATATGATGACATTCAAATATGGGGGATGTATTAGTTTAGACTTTTGCATTATTTTTTTTTACTTAGCCAGAGACTTTATTTCATCATATTTTGCTTATTAAATTATTATAATTGATTTAAATATTGAATGTGATAGATGTTATGTCCTGATTTGTTCATATGGATAGTTTAGTTCTAATCCAAAAGCTTTGTCACTAATATTGGAGAAACTTATTTGTCATTGTTGGAGGAATTAAGAATACCCTACTGTACATATATATTATAAGGAATTAAATAATTGGAAAGTGATAGTAATTAAACTTTTTTTTACCTTGATAATCTTAGACTTTTCACATTAATAGTTCAAATCTCTTCCTGAGCAATGGCCATTTTTATCATTTATAGGTTGATGTTATGAAAGAAATGTGTTTAGTGATGCCAAACTGTTTGATTACATTCAAGTTATGAAGATTTTAATTTGCCCTACCTTAAATAGAAAAATGAAATTTATTTTTTACCTATTCTGTTATATTTTTTCTAAAGCTAGTAACTGAGTTTGATACTTAAAAATAAAATTCATAACAAATCTTTTTCGTTTTCCTTGTGAAATAGTACTAACTTAATAGACAAATTACTTGAAATTAATGTCTTGATAATCTTGTAAATCTAATACTTATAAGTCATGTCATTTTTGTATGATTTTCTAGTCACTTTGGATTGACTGAGAAAGAATGAATTAGTGATAATGATTTAGTTATGATATTGTTTGTCTTATTAAGATTATGTTTTTGGTAGGTTTTAAAGATTGATAAGACTTCTGATAAAATCTAATGTAAATTAATATATACGCTATTTCAGTCTACTTTTTTTTTTCTTTTTTTTCTTTTCCATTTCAGTCTACTTTAAATTGACATATTTTTCTTTTTTAGAGTTAAACTATAATATTTTAATTAATATTTATGATGTATTCTTTTATCATATTGATATGCAAAAAATTATAACTTATAGTACTTTTTGTATAGTTTTGAATATCTAAATGTTTTGTTTAAAATATGAATTAATATAATTTAATTAACTTTGAAAATTGACTTTGAAAAACGCAATATGACAAATAAAATTAAATAGAATAGACTAGTTATTTACAAAATCTTCAAATATTTAGTCTGTAAAAATATTACACAACAACTATAAAAGCCCTTCTTTTGTTCCTTAATTTTCACCCTTCAACAATTTCTCTAACACAACTTGAGATCTAGGATTTTTCAAGCTTCATTTTTTCTTCTTTTTTTCCCCCCAATATTTTTATTGCAACATATAGGATTTAGAGACATGACATAATATATTTCTTTGTGATTCAATTGCAAGAGATATAGAGAAAAAAAATCATGTCATCTTTGAAAGCATTGAAGAAAAATAACAAAAATGTTGTACTTATCAAAAATGATGTTGAGGAGATTACAAATCATACTATAAAAAAGCAGATGGATATCAAGGAGGAATTGAAAACTTTTAGAATGAGAGTAGAAACTTTGAAGAAGGAAACAGAAACTTTGATGATAGAAATAAATGATATAAAGATATCACTCATTGAAGAATGCAACTCTATGAAGGATTGAATCCATCACTCAACCCTTATTTGTTCGAGGCGTATGCAAGATTTTTCCTTAATGATGTCGAAATAAAATTTAAGGAATAGTGAATAATATCTTGAATGTTAGGGTTTTGGATTAGCTTAGACTATTCCAATTCACAATAAGTTAGTTAAATTTAATGTCTATCGTCTATCATTTATGAAAAAAAATCACAAAAAAAATTCTTTTTGTTTGATATGACATTTTAATATTAATAAAAATATATTATATGTCACATTATATATCATGTTATGTTTATTGATGACATTACATTTGTGCCTTATTACTGTCATCAATTGTGGAAGAAAGTGATCATTAATTTTTGTAACTTATGTAATCAACAAATTGCATTTTTTGTTCTTTTTATTTCAACGGTAATTTATTGTATTTGTGGTACACTTTTAATGATGTACAAATTCATGGAGCTATGGAGCACTTTGTGCTAAGCATTGTCAATTGATAATGTATGCATAAAAAATTCTGATTTTTCAGATTTCATATCTATATTTTTATTAAAAGACTTTATAATAGGTAAAACTATGATTTGATATTTTTCTTTAAGTTATTATTTAATTATTTATATAATATTGGCTAAACTCCTAAAATATATGGAATGTAGTATTAATGTAGTTTTCACTTTCCTTGTGTACATGGAAAAAAACAGCAGAATTAATGTAGACTCCAAATTATATGGAAGAAAAATTAGAAAAGTCTTCTAAAATATATGGGAAGAAGAATTGAAAATATATGGAAAGAATAATTAAGTATTGAAACCAAATATATGTAAGCACCCCTTTAATTTTGTTCGATTATATTAAAGGTGTTAAATCTCAAATTGTTTAAAGGTTGTATTTAATGTATTTAAAGTAGCAAAGAATTTCAATTAAATATGATTTCTTTTCAAATAGGAGAATATAATTAATAATGCGCTTTTATAAGCAATGAAAGAACTATAATTGTACACATCTCACTATCTAATATTTATTAAATATTTTAATTTTTTGAGCAACTAGACATTTAATTGGTTTTTTAAATGCATATTTATATTTGTCGAAATTGATATTTCAAAGTTTTAGTTAGTATTTTAAATGCTCGTGTGTTTCAATTTCTAATTTCGTGCTTACATAAATTAAAATATACAACAAAAAACTTTCTTGACGACAGACATTTGTAATTATTCTATGACCATATTTTGCGAATACTACTTACCTAAATTTAAATCATCTTAAATCATTTTCCTAATTAGAAATGTTTGACCCCAAAAAATTGGTCTGGATATGGTTAAAGTGAAAAATTACATATATTTAAGGTGTATTTGGTATTAGGAAAACATTTTTCGAAAAATATTTTTCAATTTTTTCATGTTTGATTGGGTCAAATGTTTAGGAAAATATTTTTCAAATTAACTCATTTTCCTCAAATTTAAGGAACATTACTTCTCTTAAAAAACTTAAAGAAAACATTTTTCAAAACTCTCTTTCACCGTCTCCCTACCACCCCCTACCATCTCGCCACCCACCCAACCCCCCAACCCACCCAAAAAATAATTTATATTTTTTTAAAAAAAATCAAATTCAAATTTTAATTTTTGCACCCCTACCCTCGAACCCCCACCCCCACCACAAAAAAAAAAATTTAAGTTTGTTTTTATTTTTAAAAAAGTTCAACTTCAAAAATTATTTTCTACCCTAATAAAAATAAAAGATATTTCTCAAAAATATTTTTCATTCAAAAATCAAACATTAAAATATTTTTCCAGAAAATATTTTCTACTCACCAACTAAATCAAATATCCACTTGTTTTCCAGAAAAATATTTTCCTACATACCAAACACACCCTTAAAGATAATATCTAACTTTGATATCTAATACACCCTCAAGTAATTTTATGTCAAAATAGTTGATATTGACAACTAAGAATTCGCTTCAACTAAACAAAAATTTAGGTAATCTAAAATTTTAGGCAAGAAACACACAATAACAATAAAGCCAATTGATCCTCATTAGAAAAAAACAAAAAAGACATATTTCTCCTCCTCTTGAGCTTACTAAGATGAAGGAAAATAGGGCAAACGAAATAAAAAATAGGATGTTTGAATTGTTGAAATGAAATGTTATTGCTAATGTCAGGAACCCTTACAATCCTATTACTAGTTGATGGCTGGGGCGGAGTTATGGCATGACAAGGTTGGTTAGATGAACAATCTTTGTCGACTTTTTTTTTTTCAAATATATATACTAAATATTAATTTTTTTTAGATATATTAATTATTGAACAACCTTGACATAATAAAGATTGACATTCCAGTGATTAAAGTTGTGCAAAAATACCTATGTATTTCGGATTGGGTTTGAGCCAAGTGTGGTGATTTCTTTAACTTTTCATTATTCTATTTTGACAAAAATACTTTTTGAATATAAGATTAGAGGTAGACTTAGTAATTTAGGGGTTCAAATCACTATTTTCTTTTTTAAGGATTTTAATTCCTGGTTCTATATTTCAATTGTTATACGATCTTGAATAAAATTTGTTCGCACAAATCTTGTCTTTGACTTTAAAAAATAAAAATATTTATTTCACTAATTTTATGTTTATTAATTTTCACTAAATTTATATTCGTTAGTGTTATTTGTATCTAGATCTAAAATTTTATGTCTTCTGGAGGTGATTTGAGACAAACTTCTTTGTTGAGTAGAAAAATTTGAAAGATGGCCATTTAGAATTTTTCGTAATGTTCCTTTGGCATGACTAATACACCATCGGTGTTCACGAACTTAATGTATCATAATATCAAATCCTTCCTAGGTCGTTTCATTGTAATAGCTTAACATAAACTTGGGAGAATAGTTAAGGTTACTTACAAATATGTACCTGCAACAACAAAAGAATACAATGAAATGGTCGTATATTTAATGTATCAATATGTATATATATATATATATATATAATATATCAATATTGTATAACTAGTGTATACTTATGTATAAATGATACATGACTATATATTGAAGATGTATATAAATGATATTTGTACATTGACCATTATTTTTTTTTAAATCCCTAACCAACTCAAATCTCCTTTATATAGTTTGCAAAATTTTAATATTGAGCTCCTCTAAATGTCAAAACGACTCGTATTTGCGATACCAGAAAATTTAAAATTTGAAAAAAAAAATGAATTCTACGATCTTAAAGAAAAACACCACAAGAGAAGTTTGATTAGTTATTCCCTCCATCCAACAATAGTTATCCGCTATACTTATTTAATTTATGATATCCAACAATACTTGTCCACTTTACGAATCAAGAATGATTTTACATTTAGTTCCTAATTTACCCTTATTAATTAATCATAGTCATTTCCTTAATATATTTTTCAAGACATTACATTTCTTATATTCAAATGGTGATATAGTAAAACTATTAATGAACAAAAGGAGTATATAATAAGTAGTAGTTTCCAGATGCTAATTTAACATTAAAAGGAAGGACGCTTTGCGTGAAATAGTTAAGACCGAATGGCCATTTTTGGTCATATTGGGTAAGAAATAATTTAATTGCAGATTTTCAAATTTGTTGCAAATTGCGATCAAGCTCGAGTAAGGAGCTGAGGAAGCAAGAAGAGAAAAAGAGTAGAAAAGAAATTGCATGAACAGGCTCTTCATTGTTCATTTACAAACATTATTGAGCTGAAAGAAAGGTGTACATTGATTTTTAGTAGTTAAAATACCTAGAAGAAACCAAACATCATACTTTCAGACCTAACTCTATCCTAATGCAGCAGAAAAGTAGAACTTAGAATTACTAGGAAGAGAAAACAGTACTCATTCACTTTATTTACATGGCTTCCCCACTAATACTCACGGCCTTGTTTTTCCCTCAGAGGACTTCTATTCTGTGGCAGCAACAACAGCTGAACCTTCCACCTGAAATTTCATCAATAGGCCCTTTATATACAAGAACATGTGGTTCGGAAATGATTATGATACATACACGTACAAATATATATGCATACGCCATACTACATCGATCCATCAATCTCCTATGTGGTTCTATGTGAATATCAATCACTAAGTTGAATTGTATTCAGTTACATCCACAACATGCTAGGGCGTATATAGCAAAGAAATAGGCTAGTGGGCTTTCATGGTTCCACCAATAATCATGAGTAAAAGTCTGGTTGTGCTTATCTCTTTTATGGTTTTCACATCAAGTTTCAATAAGGTTACCGATATGAACAGCTTTATTCACGGATAGATGTTACTAGTTGGGACCAGTAACTTAAAAAGGCTATAATTGATGTTAAATGTCGCAATCTGAATTTACTTGCTCCGATATTTGTTACTAGTAAAGATATAGTAAAAGTTTCATCTTATCAAGTTGCATCACATAAGGGTCCACTTCCTAAAGGTTTGTGTTTTATTTGACAAAACTAAGCCACTCATAGGCAGGTGCATTCAGTGAGAGATGGAAATTCATTAACGTGATAATGACAGTTACTTTAAATTAGTGATGATCGTTGACGAATAAGTCCATTCAATATCAAATGTGGTTGTCCCTAGCATGCTCTGAAACAAATCAATGCTTTAATTTATTTTTTTTATAAACACAAAATTTATGGCCAAAAATTCAATATCCACCGGGGATGGTACTGATGTCAACGTTGCTTATGCCAACTTGTTGAAAATTTGCATCAGATTGCGTGAAATGAGGGAGACTGAAATTTTTTAGGATGAATTTACAGGTCTGGTTGTCCTTTTGATCTCTTTAAGGTCATCAAATCAAGTTCTAACAAGGCTTTTTATTTGAACAGTTTTCTTCACAGTAATAGGTCGATAAGCTATTAAAGCATAACTTACCATGAACTTAGCGCCCCATATTTCTTCCTCAGTAGCAGGAACGGCGGTGATCTTGTTTTTGGGGTTCTCATAGCTTCTCAGTCCTCCAACTGTTGTAGAGTAGAAACACCCTGAAAAAGCAAACAAAAGATGTTGAATTATTTGTTAGTGTTCTGGTTGGACAGTGAATGTCACTTTCTGAATTATTTATTTACATACATATTTAATTTGGTCATACTAAGTCACAATACTTCAATAGTTATCCAACTAGATCAATCAGATTACCTAAGGGAGAGTAATTTGTCAAACCTACCTTGAGGAAAAGAAGCAAGTGACTTGCCACAAGCACCTTTAAGCAAATCAGCATCATTGGCAAAGGCCACATACCCATCAGCAGTGATTCCCCAGTAGAGGGGTACCTTACCAACTTGATCCTGTTTACAAATATAATATAGGTAAGAAACTAAGGATCGGAATTTAGCCACACCAACAACAAGGCAATTTGAGTAGGTAAAATTTACTTACGGTAGCCACAAACAAGGTGGAAGTAGACTTGTCAAAAACAATGAAAGCGAAACTGCCTTCAAGGTGACCAACAACATGATTTGGAGGGTAAGGTGCTCTGTCACGAAGTGCCTTGTATGCTTCAATCACCAGCATCACCTCATTTGCAGACTTGGCAAGGCCATATTGTTGCCTCAGACTCCCTAAGTTGTCAAGTGATCCCTCAAACAAGCAAAATATGTCATCCTTAACAGCAAATGACCTGCCATTTCCCCAAGAAGTTAATCCTACAAGTCGATAGTTCAACACAAAATATACGCTACAGAATCTATTATTAGCAAAACAAGTTTACAGTTGTAACTCAAATATGATCCTTATCAAGGGATAAATAAAACGACTCTGCATACAAACTTCTTTCAAGTGGTAGGAATAAGCAAACCTTTCATACTCAGGGGTGATTAAAATAATAAATACCGATAAAAGGCTTCCCTTTCAATTAACAACTAGCAAGGGAGCTAGCTTAATCACCAAAGGGACCACCGTACAGGGAAAGCAATTCGTGTTAATTATAGTAAATAGATTTTTACCCAGATGCCTCCCCTGCTTCAATTCTTGAAGCCACTGATAGAGGATGAATTCCACCACTAAGTGTTGTACAATTTGCTTCTTAAAACTTCTCTTACTAGTCAATTCCTAACTTATTGCCAACAATCCAGTTCATTTTTATATAAGCAAACATTGACTAGCATTTCCTAATTACTGGTCCACTACTCTTTTCCAA
Source organism: Solanum peruvianum (assembly GCA_027705065.1). Classification (NCBI taxonomy): domain Eukaryota; kingdom Viridiplantae; phylum Streptophyta; class Magnoliopsida; order Solanales; family Solanaceae; genus Solanum; species Solanum peruvianum. Next base: position 75,741,850 of record JAKWJD010001755.1, read on the forward strand.
TGATTTTCCTATCCAAATGACCAATTCGGTTGTGGGTAGAGGGGAGGGACCTAAATCAGCAAGCCCCTTCCAACCACAAAGAAGAAAGAGAAACAAAATAAACTAGCTACTAAAACGACTGAATTTAGTGATAGACAAATTTTGTAGTTAAACAACAAAATTCATCCTAATCCTACTTAGCGACGAATTAGTCGCAGATTTTCGTTAGCAACAAACAAAATAGCGATGGAATAACGACAAAGCTCATAGCTAATTCTAGTGTTTTTTGGTAGTAGAGGAATAGTGAAGTACCCCTCCCACCCCAATCACAAAACCAAAAATAAAACATAAAAAATTAACTGATGGAACAAAAAGAGCCTCTTGTCAAGGCAGCATAACAATAGACGGATTCAGTGTCCAACAAGAAGTTCTTGAACTAATAAATTACTTTTTTAATATCACTAATAAACTATCATACACAAATATTATATCTCCCCATACTTATTCGAGCAAGGTTCGTTTCACACGTGTCAGTTTTCCCCATTATAATTATAACCAGCCCAAAGTTATAAGCTTTGAGCTTGACGTTGGAAAACTCTTCCCTCGATGTTAATTATTGAGGTTTGTGCTATATGACTGCGTCTATGAATCTAAAACCTAGATGAGCTCCAAAAAGAATTTTAAGAGCAACCTACAAAGTTTAGGATGAATAATAATAGTAATAATACCACTATTGTGCAATAATAACCGTTTATTTTGCTTCTCTCATCTGTTCGTCATCTGTTGGATTCATCCAAAAGAGGACACAAGTTTTCCAATTTGACTTCAAACTGACTACACTCACTTTGCTAAAATAAATTTGTTTGGATTGCTAAAAGTATACTGTATTCGGTGTTTCTGGAAAAGTGACGCACAATTATTCAAATTAATTAAAACAGTAGGTGTATGAGATCATATTAGCTAATTTGAGTTGAGTGAAATTTTCGAATAATCAAAACGAAAAAACAGAGCAATATAACACTATTTAGTGGATGAATTTAGGATTATAATGAATTAGGAAATTCATGCATCATGCATGATATTCCTAAGCCATGACGTCAGTGTCACATCCATCGAATCGTGCAATAATCTAAACCGTCAATCACATATCCACAAGCTAAACAACGTTTCAGATCACTTTATCAGAGCTGAAATTCTACCTCACCAGTTCCGGTTCAACTTTTCGATTTTAAAAATAACGCAGCTAAAAGTAAGTTCATAAATGAGTCACAACATTTCTTTTAGTTCTTAGTTGCTGTACCTGGGGAGTACAGCAGACTCTTTGGAGTGAGAGTAAGCGAGTTGGACAAAATCGCCGATCTGCATAGAAATCGCCGACGAATTGCTTTGAACAAACCGGTTCACCAGAGCATCCGACGTGATCTTAGGTGAAGGAGTCCGGCTACCGGCGGCGACGAGCTCGTCGGGCGGAGAAACAATGGAACTGCTAAATACACCCAACATTTCCTAAAAATTTAAAAATAACCACAGAAAAGAAAATAAAAACTACGCCAATCACCCTATTTTTCTCTCTAGAAGTGTGTGAAACAGAAGATAAAACACGAGATAGCAATGAAGAGAAGGGGCATGAAATTTATAAGTAAGATCCTGAGGATGATTTGGTTATTTAAAGTGTTATTCGGGGGTAATTGAGTAAATTGGAATGAGATAATACGTGGAATGGGACCCGTAAAAGAGGCGATGATTTCTGTGGGGAATAATGCTAGTGTGGGTCCCATGGGAACTCTAATTTGGATGTATGTGATGACGTGGCAAGTAATGGAGATGAAAGCGACTGGAAGACGGATAAGATATGGTGCATTCGCGTCCATCATAGTAGCTGTTATGGATGTAATGCAAAACAGATTCTGCCACGTGTGCGGTGATTATATTTATTGCTTAATATAATTCTCTTTTTATTTATTTATTACGATATACATTTTTAATTAGTTCTTAAGAAAAGTCATAATTCAATTTCAATGAATAATTTAATATTAAATATATTTAATTATTATTTTGTCTGAATATTTTTATGTAATTGTGATTCCACCGGTAATATTTAATTTTTATATATATGCAATAATAACGTTAGCCTTTTTAAATCTTTTAGTAGAATAAAATCGATGTTAAGTTATATTCTAAAAAAATTTAAACAATTTCATTTCAAATCAAAAATAAAGTTGAGTTAACATCACAAACAAACTCAATGAAAGGTGTATGAGCTTTTAATTGTTTCTCAAATCAAATAAGAGGTGATAAAAGCAATTCTAGCCCACACCTAATTCATATTATGCGTATTGAATTATGACGGTTTGTTTTGTTGAGTTGATCAAATGAACTGAGCTCAAAATAATTCATTAATCATAATAATTATGATATTTCTGTTAGGTGGTAAATCGTTAAATTATTAAATATTATTATGCTGAGTGGTCTGATTTATTGCTCAAACCTATTTTAATCGAAGTAAATTCTAAATGAATTAAGTCTTGATTTCATATTATTTTTGACTATTTACCACTCCTAATATATTAAAATTAAATGTCCTGTGACATATTGTTTTGATACTTTATGAGGTATAGATAAAGTTTCTATATTTGTGGAAAGGTGAAAATATATAGTTTAGTCTTAAAGAAAAATCAAGGAACAAAATTACAACTTGCTAGAATACATGGGTCGATATGTTATGCTTTATTAACGAATCATCTATATAACTCCTGCCTTAAGCCTGTCTCAATTTCCTAATTACGGATTGTTTCTTAAAATATATTAAAAAAATATTTATGCCTATATTATATTATGTATTATTAATATTTTTATCGAGACACATATACTCTATTTGGTATTATGTTATGAATGACTAATAAATGAAAAATTATGATATTAACTATGTAACACTTTTTATTAATTCTATGTATTATCATTGTTTAAGATATAATTGTCCTAAAAAGAATTCACATTTTTATATTTTTTGGAGGATGTTTTATAAATAAATAATTTTCTTATAAATTATGCTGTATATATTATTTTCGCAAATTATAATTTTATCAATAAAAGACTACTGGTATATCGACTTTATTAAATGATCCCTTAGTTTTGTGGCTTTGATTTGGGAAAGCAACCATTCCAAATTGTATTATTGCTACCATGGTAGGTTGTACTGTCTAAATCAAACTTTGAATCTTATTGTTGCAACAAAGTGAACTCCATCACTTATAAACTAATTCCATCATGGGAAAATAAAATACTATATATTATAAATTAAATAATTATTAAAAACGCTTCACATTTGTTAAGTGTAAATAAGATGTCATGCTATACGAAAGATGCTTTCTTTCGTAAACACATTTTTGTCTTTGGTTATTGACGTATTGTTATAGTGAATAAAATTTAGTGATTTTATTAATATAATACGTAATTAAATAAAAATAAGTTATTGAATTAAGCTTAGATAATTTTTTTTTTTGGTTTTCTACATTATTATTCAAATTAAATAATTGTAGTGATTTCTTGGAGCATCTAGAGGAGTCCACTCTCTTGGAGGAATTTTCTAAAAACGAGTTCTACCTAATAAAAGAACTAATTATGATATTTTTCTAATCAACATGCTTAAAAACATCCATTATTTCTTAAATCAAAGGCAAAACAAACTATTATACGTTTTTGCTTCTTTAAGAAAACTTTTTTTGTGTGGAATACTTACATATTGGTTGCTGAAAAAAGAAATAATCAGTCTTTTTTGACTTTCTACATAATAAAAAAAGTAATTATAATATTTTTCGAATAAATATTTGAAATATTTCTTGCCACTTACTTACAGCTCTTAAAGATTCTTTATTAATTTTTTTAAAAAAAACAGAAATAATTTTATTCCATAAAAATAGGTCTTTTTCAGCATTTACTTTTTATTCCATTTGTCTAGTGGCCAAGAAAATTCCAATTTTCTAATCCTTCAAAACTGTGGATGAACCCAAGGTATTATTAAGTGTTCAAACTAAAATTTGACAAATAAAAAATAGAAAAATCAGTTAGTTCATGTGAAACTTTAATTTAACCTGAATTATTCTAAATTAAATATTTTAAGGCTTATTCTAGACACTTGTAATAATAACTCTGGAAAACTGATAAATAGTAGTACTATGTTTTGTCGATAGTGTAATTTATCATTTATAAAAGTGTGACGTAGAATCTAATCTTAGTATCAATCTTATTCATGAGAAAACACAATTACAAGTTATATTATTTGTTAATTACAAGATACCATAGATTTAGGATGCAGGTAAAATATTCTTTAAATTAAAGGTTCAATTATATGGATTTGGATTTATTTGCCGCAAGCCACACGACAAGTGAAGATACAGTGCCTCAACTTTTTCTTTAATTATTTGGCTAATTCAATTTGGGTCACTTGATTAATGATAATAAAGTTTTAAGTTAATTATTTGGCTAATTCAATTTGAGTCACTTGATTAATTATAATAAAGTATTAAGTTATGGTGAAAGTTGATAGCGATTTTCATATCATAACTTGAGATAAAAAATTTCATTTTGCAAAAATACAAAAAAAGATATTGAATATATAAATAAATAGTACTGCCATGGCTCCATTTTAAATTATAAATTGTGCCAGTTTAGGCCTAGGACATATTATCTCTTTTATTTGATCACTTTATTTTTGACTACCAAATCGTCCAAATAATATATATATATATATATATATATATATATATATATATATTATATATATATATAATATATATATATATTATATATATATATATATATATATATATATATATATATATATAGTTAAATTTAGAGTTCGACAATAAAATTGACACTTTTAAAACTTTAAGCATTAAAAGGGATTCTCTCTACGATATCAAAATGAACATTTCACCCATATATGGATGAAATACAATATTGTCTTTTAACATCGAGTCTTCGTTAACTCCAAATTCATCCAATCAATATTATACAAATCTTAGTGGTAGTTATCCCACAAACGGGCGAACTATATATAATTCTTTTTGTTAACTCCGCTCACGTGATATCTCTTTTTTTAACAATAAATATGAGTTATTCACGGCATATTTTCTTCATTTTCAACTTTTTCATACTTTATATTTTGATTTTTGAAATTTGATAGTCTTCTCCCAACAATTCGAAAAGTTTGTATATTCAGTTGAACTAGATGTTTGTAAATGCAAAGAGTATTGTAAAATGAAAACATCGTTAACTCCAAGAAATTTCGATTGTAAATTTTGGAGTTGTGCACATTCAAATGTAAAAAAAATTAAGCTGTCCACTTCAAAATATTTGGATATTCACTTGATTTTAATTTTGTTATTTCAGAAAATTGATAGATGCGATTATTTTGGATGGACAGAAAACATGCTCATAAATAAAACTAACACCATTCTTTCATGGGTAAGGAGACCCTCTTTCGACGGTTATACAACGACTTCACACATCAATATGAAGTTGATGATAGAGAATTTTATAAGCATGTTGCTAAAAGAATTAGAACAAAAACAAAGTAAGCACGTTTGAAAACTTTTGGAGTTAACAATACTAAACGTCCTAAAAATGAAATAGATATTTGATCCATATGGCATGACACAACAATGTGGTTTATGTTGGAAAAATGATCACAAGAGGCATCATTGTCCCGTCGACATAATTAGTTTTTTTTATTATTGTTGAAAGCAAATAAATAAAAATTCTCAAGTATTTTTATGCTTTTATTATTGAAAAAAGTCATGATTTTATAATAAAAAAAAGTTTTACAATATACTTAAAATTGAGATAGAAATATATGAGGAGTTAACAAAAAGAATAGTTATCAACAAAGGTTGTGATGGAGTGGTAAGTACTCGTTTATTCTTAATCAAGAGGTCTCAAGTTTGAGCCTACTTAGGTATGGCGTCGTCTTTGTTAGGGAGCGCTTTAAACCCTCTAATGTGGGACTTTTCGGCACGAATTCAAATTTAATTGTGCTCCAATATGGTTACCAGACATCGAGTGAGTAGTTTGCCCATCTATGGGTGATTACCTTTAAGATTTATGTAATGTTAGTTTGAATAAATTTGAACGGGGGACTATGACATTAAAATATTGTAGTTGTAGTGATCGCCTACAAATAAGCGAATTATCCGTTTTAATGTGTATTTTTAGAGAAGATCTCTTTAGATGTTTAGAGTCCAAAAAATATTCGTCTTGATCTCAAACTCGTTAAATTTATCTCTCTATAATATCCTTTTACTATTTAATTTGATATTTTCAACTGTCATAACAAAATGCTACTATAAAATATATAATGTGATATAAAATAAATTTTTATCAAAAATACGATTATAATCATAAAATATATTATAAAAAATAATTATTAGAGAGACTGTTATATACATTCTTCATTTGTGGCATATATATTATTTATTAGGAGTATAAAATCGAATAAAAGTTGAATTAAATTGCAAATTGAGTCAATTCGGAAAAAGAATTCGATTAGTGGTTTGGTTTGAATTAGTTTGATATTGGAAAAAAAATTCGACTATATTTGAATTGGTTTGATTTTAACTACAAAATGCAACCCTACACCAAACCAACCCGGCATTATATATGTTATTTTAAAATTTATTTTATACATAAAAATGTTTACTTTGATATAATTTTTAAATATTTGTTATACTATCTCATAGTTTTATCTTTTAATATATTATTTCAAATTTAAAACTTAGAATTCGGAATGGTCAATAAACATTATAGTTCATAAATGTTGATAATTATAATAAAACTTAAATTAAAATCAAATTAATACTAATGCAAAAAGAAAATCAATCCAATACTAGGAATGACAATAATATTGAATATTTGTTCTTTAATTTTACATTGGTTCAGATAATTAAAATACATAATGTAATTTTAATTTTCCTTAAATATTTAGTAATATAACTAATACTTATTAAACTTATTTTAGCACGATTTAGTACTTTTAAATTATGATCATTTTCATTATGAGTTTACAATATTTATTAATATGATGATTTCATTATTATTTTTAATTAAATACTTTTGTGTAATCAATATTCATCTCATATTTTTTGTTATTTTTTAAAAAACCACTTTAGATGATTATATTTTGGTTAGACTAAAAAAATAGTTGAAGTACAAGTTAATTATATGTTTGTATGCAAACTTTACCAAAAAAAATAAAAATCTGAAAAAAAATTTAGGTTTATTATTTGGTTTGATTTATAAATTTGAAAATTTGACAATGATTTAATTTGATATTTGAAAAATCCGAATCAAACCGAGATTGAAAAATTTAAATTTTATTAGTTTGATTTAATTTATAAATTAATAATTTTATACAAATAATTTAATTTAATATTTAAAAAATTCAACCAATTCGATCACACTTATTATTTATTACTTCAAAAAGAAAAGTCAGAACAAAGAATGGAGTAGGAAAGCAAGCACAGAATCTTAGAGCATTGTTATGTGCCGTAAATCGTAAAACATTGTATTTCATTATTAACTTAATTTAATACAATTAAATAAAAAGTTGACAAAGACAGAGTATTAGATGAAAGTGCGATTTCATTATCTGAGATAGAATTTACCAATAAAAAACACTATTTAAATACTATAAAGTAGATAAAGATAGATTAGATGAAAGTGCAATTTCATTACGTAAGATATAATTTATTTACTAATAATAATAAAATAGAATTTTTTGCAAGTTGGTGAGGAAGACGCCCATGGTTTTGGAGACAGCCCAAGGTTATGTTGAGTGCTCTCTCCTATTTGTCCTTTTCTTTTTTTAATAATTAAAAGGATGGCCAATCCTTTTGTAATAATCAGTTTACACTATCTTTGGATGATTGTTAGATATTGTTACGTCGAATAATAGTTATTTATTATTTATTTGATATAGAAATTAATTGATAATAAATAATAGTAATATTTTTATTAAATATATGTTATCTAAATATTGTAAAATGAACAATATTTAATAGCAAGAGTAATATAAAATAAAATAGTAATTCATTAATTTTATAAACCGTACAAGTGTTATTGAATATTTCAAAATGGACAAGGAAAAAATGGACAAAAAGAGTATTATTTTATAGGGAAAATTGTGAATATTATAACTAACTATTAATTCAAAATAAGTGTTATAGCTATAGATTGATTTAGTTCTAATTCGCAACAAAAATTTAACTTTTCCATCCTCTCTCTCTCGGGAATCACGCTTTTCTCTCTCCTTTTTTCGTCATCTCTCCCTCGTCTTTCTCCCGTAGCTACTTAGTCTCTTTCTCAATTTTCATTTGTCAACTCTTTTTCATTTTATACAAACACAAATGTATATACAATACAAACATATATATCTCCGTTCTATACACTTATAATTATACAAATATAAATCTTTCCCTTGCCCAGTTGTCTTTTGCCTTTCTTTGTCTCGCTTTGTACAAATACAATGTATAATTTGTGTTTATATAAAGTAAAAGAGAGATTTCATATACAAATACAAGCGTTTTAACTCAATTCAATTATAAACGAATTCAAATTTTATGTTGACATATGAACACAATTATTGATACATATGCATAGTAATGCATAGTAGTTACATATATACAATTATCTAACCACTATACATATCCAATTCACATCTATCCACCCTCTACCCTTTCTTGCTCGCTTCTCTCCTCTCTCTCCCTGTTAAAATGCTCAACAATGGTGATCATCCACACCAAAACAATGTGAAGCCATGGCAGTCGATTAAGAAGAAGAAGAAGACATTTAGAGAAACTGATTTGGAGAAAATGGAAAGCTGCATTTTCTGTATTGATTACCTCAATATATATACAAGAGAATTAGAGTTTTGTGTTCAACAAATACAAAGATGTAAAATGCAAAATGTGTGGCTAACTAACTTTCAAACTCTAACTAACTTGCTGTGACATCTAACTAACATTCTAACTAACATAACTAACAAACTAACATAATTATATTGTTAAAACCCCTCCTCAAGTTGGCAGTGATGATCTTACAGCCAACTTGTTGAGTAATGCTGAATGTTTAACTCCAGTAAGGGCCTTTGTGAGTATGTCTGCTAGCTGTTCAGTAGTGGAAATATGATGTAGTTAAATGAGCCCCTCCTGAAGTTTGCTGCGCACGAAGTGACAATCGACTTCAATATGTTTGGTCCTTTCGTGGAAAACAGGATTGTGAGCTATGTGGATAGCAGACTAACTATCACAAAAGACAGGGATTGGTGAAGAATCAGATATAGTTAGCTCATTTATCAACCTGTGAAGCCAAACCAGTTCACCTACAACCTTCCTGATGGATTTATATTCTGCTTCTGCAGAAGATAGTGAGATGGTTTCCTGCTTCTTTGATTTCCAACTGATTGGACTGTTTCCAAGTAAAACCAAATAACCACTGACTGATCTTCTTGAGTCTGGACAAGATGCCCAGTCTGAATCACAATATGCTTTGATTGAGCAATCAGGATCTTTGGATAAATGAAGGCCCAGAGTTGGATCTTGTTTCAAGTACCTAAGAAGATGAAATGCTGCCTGCAGATGTGGAGTTCTGGGATCTTGCATGAATTGGCTCAAATGTTGAACACTGAATGCTATGTCCAGTCTAGTGTTGGTAAGAAAATTCAATTTTTTCCCACTAATTTTCTGTAGTATGTGGGATCAGGCAGTGGAGTTCCTTCTTTGGCTCTTAGTTTGATATTTGGATCAAGAGGAGATGTAAGTGAACTATGACTATAACAGTCATATTCTTTTAGCAAATCTAATACAAACTTCCTCTGGGAGACAAGTACCCCTCCTGGTATGTCAAGTATCTCTAATCCCAGAAAATAATGCAATCGACCAAGATCTTTAATCTTAAAAGTGCTAGCCAAGTAAGCCTTTAATTGTGTAATCTCAGTAGTGTCTGTACCTATGAGAATAACATCATCAACATAGACTGCAACAAAAACAACTAAGGCACCAGCCTTTCTGTAGAAAAGTGAGTAATCATGATGTGAATGTACATATCCTCTGAGTGATAAAGCTTCAGTCAACTTGGCATACCATTGTCGACTAGCCTGTTTTAGAAAGAGACTTTTTGAGCTTGCACACTAAGCTTAAATCATCTACAACAAGCCCTTGTAGTAGTTTCATGTATACTTCCTCATGAAGATTACCATGAAGAAAGACATTGTTCACATCAAGCTGAAACATATCCCAACCCTTTTTAACAGCACATGCAATCAAGGTCCTCACAGTGGTCATTTTTACCACTGGAGAATATGTCTCTGTATAATCTACACCAGCTTGTTGAGTGTAGCCTTTAAATACTAGTCTAGCTTTAAACCTTTCAATGATACCATCAAATTTATGCTTCACTTTATACACCCATTTACATCCAATTGCTTGTTTCCCTGCAGGTAATCTCACAAGATCCCAAGTATTATTTGCATAAAGTGCATCAAACTCTTGCATCATGGCATTTTGCCATGCAGGACTTAAGGCTACCTCCTCATAAGATAAAGGCTCACTATCATGGCAAATGTTTTCAACCATTGCTTGACTAATGGATGCAATGTCATTGGGAGTAATTTGATGATGTTTGGTGAACATGGCATTCAAAGAAAAATATTTGTGAATGGGAATAGACTGTGTGGTGGGAATATGAGTTTTTAGGATAGGTATTGAACAAATGTAATCTTTCAAATGTGAAGGGATCTTGCTTTCCCTTTGAGATCTTCTGTGTATTATTGTAGGTTGAGAAGGTGATGAAGTATTAGGTGAATGATGTATACTATGAGATGGAAGATTAGGTGATAAGGTTGAAGAAGTAGGATGCACATCTGTATTTTGATTTACCAAAGTGCTATCAAATATTGAATCAATACAATCATTAAAATCATTTGAAGAAACTGTTCTGTCATTTGGAGAAACTGTACCAGGAATGGAAGGAAAAACATATTTGTCTGAAGTTAATGTGAAAGGAAACAAATTTTCATGAAATACTACATCCCTAGACATATGTATCTTTTTTGTGGCAAGACTCATCACTTTGTATCCTTTTGTTCCAAAAGGGTAACCTACAAACACATGACGAGTTGTTCTAGGTTGTAGTTTATCCCTTTGAACTTTGGGTAATGTTGGATAGCATAAGCAACCAAAAGATCTAAGTTGACTATAATTTGGTTTTCTCTTATATAAAACTTCATAAGGGCACTTATTCTTCAGGTAGATTGAGGGGAGTCTGCTAATAAGGTGTGTTCCTGTAAGTATACATTCCCCCCAGTACTTCATGGGAAGCTTTGATTGAAATAAAAGAGCTCTTGCTGTCTCTAACAAGTACTTATGCTTTCTTTCCACTATGTTGTTTTGTTGGGGTGTATATGGACAACTCTTTTGATGGATTATACCTTTGGATTGAAAGAAGAACTTGGTTTCATTGTTATTAAACTCTAGTCCATTATCTGATCTAACAATTTTGATTGTGGTTTGAAATTGATTTTCTGTCATATTTACAAAGTTTTTGAGAAATTGTAAGGCATTACTCTTGGTACTCAACAAATGAGTCCAAGTTGATCTACTAAAATCATCTACTATAGTGATGAAATATTTGTAGGTGTCATGGGTAGGTGTATGATAAGGACCCCATATATCAACATGAAGAAGTTCAAAAATGGAATTAGAGTGTGTGACACTTTGACTAAAAGGTAATCTTTCTTGTCTTGCCATAGGACAGATTGTACACATAAAAGGTTGTTTGTTTGAAAAACTGGCTGGGATTGTAGGTATTTTCCTCATTTTCACAAAAGGCACATGGCCAAGTCTATTATGCCACAATAGGTCTACACCATGTTCAGTAGATATAGTATCAGAAGTAGAAGAACATACAGTAGGATCAGTACATTTGTTATTATCATGTAAGGCTTTATTTGTAACCTGACTACTATTGCTAGACAAAGAAGAATTATGGTTGTTGTGAGATATGTCGCAACATGTGGTGAACTTAGCAGGATCCTTCAGACATCTTGAACAAAGAAAATAAAGTCCTTCTCTGCTACTACCAAGCATCTGAGGCCTCTTCACTGAAGGGGCCTGTAGTAAACAAGGAACACTAGTGAATAGAACTATACTTCTCATTTAAAGAGTTAATGAGTGAACTGACACTAGATTGTATTTAAAAGAAGGTACATATAGCACATTGTGTAAAATAATTTCAGATGTGATCACTACATTTGCAAATTCTATCACCTTAACTTTGTATCCATTAAGTAAAGAAACAAGCATAGGATAAGACATGGTTTGAATATTGGTTAGTGAGGATTTGTTAAAGGTTATATGGTTTGATGCCCCCGAATCAATGATCCATAAGTCATCACTTGATTTGAAACATTCACATGAAGGATTGCCAAAATCAATAGATGAAGAACATACTATAGTACCTACAAAATTCACAGAACCAGCTTCCATGTTTGAATTGTTTAAATCAGCTCCTTCAACTTGAAAATTCTGCAAAAGTTTCATCATGTTATCATATTGATCTTTAGTAACTGTGACCTTTTGATTCTGATTACCCTGCATACAGTCTTCTCCTTGTGCAGATATCATATCATCAGAAGATCCATGAACATTAGCTACAACTCTCCTTCCTCTATATTCATGATTAGTGTTCTGCCTTGCATGAGATCCATTGTTCCTGTTAGTCTTATTAGGATATCCAATCAACTTATAACATTTCTCCCTGATATGTCCTGTCTTTTTGCAGTAACTACAAACCATAGCATTTCTATTGCTATTGTAAGCTGGAAAATAATTGGACCTTTCATAATTGTTGTTATTTCCTGAAGTATTTTCCAGAGTAATTATCATTAGAGAATGATGCTTTGTAGTTCCTTTTTGTTGATCCCTTTCCATTATTATTAGATGAGTTCACATTCAAAGAAATTGATTCCATAGGAATTTGATTAGCAGGTTTGAATTCTCTTTGTTTCTCCTCTTGAATCAACAAGGAGAAAGCCTGTGCCATTGTTGGAAGAGGATTCATCATAAGAATGTTACCTCTTATCACAGTATACACTTCATTCATTCCCATTAAAAATTGTATCAAACGTCTATCTTGTTCTGCTCTGTACAATCCATCCTTGGCTCCACAATTACAAGCACAAGAACACTGATTCTTTACATTTAAAGTACTCAATTCTTCCCAAAGCTTTTTCATTCTAGTGTAATAGACTGTGATGTCCAAACTTCCCTGTGTGAGATCATTAATCTCCTTTTGAATTTGATATAACTTTGCTCCATTCGTTTGATCATATCTATCTTCAAGTTCCTTCCAAAGTTCCACTGAATCACTAACATACTAGACACTATCTGCAATTTCCTTAGTAAGAGAGTTTAGGATCCAGGAAGTTACCATATCATCACATCTCTGCCTTTGATGCGACTGGTTTGAATTTGCAGCTTGTTTAACACAGCTACCATCGATGAATCCAAGCTTGTTTCTTCACTGATAAAGCTCACATAACTCCCCTTCTCCAGGATCTATATCCTGTTCCATCAAATTGAACTGGAACCAGTACCATACCATGGCTATCCGAAGGATGTATGTAGAGAGTGTTGTGTGTATCACCATTAACAGAAGTTCCTTGTGTTGAAGGAACATTTTCAGAACCTGTCATGATGAAGAATCGACTGGACACAAGAAAATCAACTAAACAAAGAAGAAGAATCAACAGAAGATTCAGATCAGGAACAACAAGAGTAGCCTTGCTCTGATACCATGTTAAAATGCTCAACAATGGTGATCATCCACACCAAAACAATGTGAAGCCATGGCAGTCGATTAAGAAGAAGAAGAAGACATTTAGAGAAACTGATTTGGAGAAAATGGAAAGCTGCATTTTCTGTATTAATTACCTCAATATATATACAAGAGAATTAGAGTTTTGTGTTCAACAAATACAAAGATGTAAAATACAAAATGTGTGACTAACTAACTTTCAAACTCTAACTAACTTGATGTGACATCTAACTAACATTCTAACTAACAAAACTAACAAACTAACATAATTATATTGTTAATACTCCCAATCTCTCTCTCCACTCTTTATATAAATTTGTATCTATGTAAAGATTCCACATATATTTATGTATACAATAATTGACAAACTTAACATAGAGAACATATATATATATATATATATAGACAATTTTTATAGATAAAAATGAATTATCGATTGATTTATACAATCAGGCGCTCCAATTTGACTATGGAGTGCAAACATCAAAATTGTAGCTATAGAGCGTTATATGATTATTATATTTGTTATTTCTAAAAGTTACTCTATTTTCATGTATCGTAATATATTGTATATAGTTATTGCTTTTATTTAATGAATAAAATATTTGAATAAACTTCATTGTTATATAATGCTATATCATTATTTAAAGGATAAATTTATAAGAAAAATAAAGTATGAGGTAGGATTATCATAAGAAATTAAGATTAAGAAAAAATAGAATTACCAAATACTAATACTACTTCTAATAATAAATAAAAAAAATTAAGAAAATGACACAGTAACACTGGAATGATAATTACACAAAATAAGACAATTCCAATTTTAGCTATATACAATTCAATAAAATTTAAGGTACAATAAGTATAAATATTTTATTTAAATTAATAATACAACACGATAAATTATTTTGAAATGCAGGGATACATGTTAGAGGATTTATACTCATATTTCATGATTGTGTAAGGTTTTGAATGATTTTATATCGTCTTTGTCTATTATATGTATTATGTTATAATTTTGGAGTTAGATATTTGTATTCTTTTATTAGTCACATGTTAAATTTTGATAAATTTTTTTTGTACATTTTTTTTTTCTTATAGTCACATGTCTTTATATACATTGCCTTATAATTTTTGGATTAAATATTTATATTTTTTTTTACATCACACTCACGTGTCAAATTTTGATAAGTTTGTTTTACATAAAAAATAAATAAATTATGTTCTATTGCTCTGAACATCTCTGCCCACTAGCTATATGCATTCCTTATAATTTTTTGCCCTTTAGATTTTCGTATTCTATCACATGCATCACATTCACATGCCAAACTTTAATAAGTCTGTTTTACATAATTATTTTTCTCTTTTTATGTTCTATTGCTCTAAACGTCTTTACCTATTATATGTATTTGATTTATAATTTTTGAGTTAGATATTCATATTCTTTCACATCACACTCACGTGCCAAACTTTGATAAATGCATATATTTTTCTCTATTTATGTTCTATTGCTCTGAACGTCTTTACCTACTATATGCATTGCCTTATAATTTTTAGGTTAGACATTCGTACACTTCATATCACACTCACATACCAAACTTTAATAAATCGGTCTTACATAATTATTTTTCTCTTCTTTATGTTCTAACGCTCTTAACATTTTTTTTTAAGAAAATAATTAATTCGTGGACCTTCTTTGGTGTTAGAATGTTATTTTTGTCCTACATCATAGTAAAATTATCTTGAGCCACTGCATTTATTGCCTTACAAATTTGATTTGACTGATCAAATTATTTTACAATACGTCCTATCCTCTTTACCTTATTCTCAAGTCTCAATTCTAGGACTTGTCTAATTCTTATTGGCTTCTAGTATGAATTTAGGCGTAGAAAATTACAAAAATATGATTAAGACCGGGAAAACTAATAATGTTTATCCCTAAAATATATAAATAATGCTAGGCAATTGACAGCCACAATATTTGTTTGTTTAGTTTTTTTCATTGACAATTGGGATATGGATGTAGAAATATCCTCAAAATTCAATATGCTTTTTCTTGTGCAAAAGTGGTCCATAATGTCCATAATTGTGGGAAAAGGCACCATGCTGAGATTTATCTTTTCGATTTTGTAATATTCAAACTTTAATTCTCTATTAGTAGAAATTTTTTTTGTCCCTATTCAACAACAAAAATAAAATAAAAATGAATACACTATTGGGTATGTAACAAGAATTGATGGGAAATAAAAGGAAGGACAGGAATTTGAAAATTTTAGAACTTGAAAGGTTGGAACTTGAAAAATACTCTAATGCTTTAATGAAAAAGGCAATTGTCCATCATCGGTAATGGAATTGAAAATAGAAGAGTTTAAATAAATAAACACTCCTATTAATTGTTAAAAGGGTTGGAAAGAGGGACCCCCCTCGCGCCGTCGTCGTCGCTCGCTTCGGCTTCGGCTTTGGCAAATGATCGAGAGATAATTTTTTGGACAAATTTATTTTATTTATTTATTTAATCAATTAAATGGCCAAAAATTATTTTCAATTAATTAGTTGATAACAGAAGTTAACCGAAATGTTTTCAACTTTTTAGTTAACCCGACCCGACTCGGATCCGCGCGCGTGACCCGTTTTAATTTCCGTTATATTTAAAAATTCTCGCCATGACTGTTATGAATGGTTGCAACTTTCAGGAACAGTCAATACCATTTGAAAGTTTGCAACCTTTCATTAATGGTCGTGTCAATCTTTCAGAATATATTTTTCTTGTCTATAAATATCATTCAGTCTTCAGAATATTTCCCTACGAATTTTCTGATCTTCCTTCTTCTTAAAAACACATATTTCTTTCGTGTACTTTCCTGCTGTGGGTTGATTCGTTGACAGTAGAGCTTTTGGTATCTATACTCTACTGATTAAAATCATTTTACCCTATGAGGTTATAATCCAAATCAAACATCGGATACTAGAGGGGAATAATTTCCTTAAGGGGACACTGTGAATTCAGTGGACTTGATTTTCTTCTAAATTATTAAAAAGAGTATTCCAAATTCTGGTAAGTTTTTATAGATTCAATTATTTTTTACAAATAAATTTCTGTTCATCTTACTTAGTGGTTCTAAAATCTCAGTTATTTCGTGTTTTTGAATGATTTATTACAACCAGTAATTTCTGATTTTCATAACATAGATTGACAACAATTACATGATATTTCTAGATTATAGTCGGTCATTTTAATCTAAAAAGAAAGAAAAGGATTTTGTATCATTATTTTTTTTCCCTTGCCCAATAGAAATAAATGGAATATATAGCAAAGTAGCTAACAATTTGCAAGAAATGTATCAATGATTTTTATGTCATTATTTTGTGATGTGATGGGTAGCTCCTTAAAGACTAGGAAATCAAGTATATTCTTTTTTTGTTCTCAAGAGTAATTCTTTTAATTAGTATTTATTTTGGAGGGAAACATAATTAAATAAAAAGGTAGCCTTCATGGACCCAAAAAAATAATAATGCAACAAATATAATTAACTAGCAACCACAAAAGAAATCATTGGTCATAGTTGAGGTCATCAATATATCAAATGCTATATTGTCTAAAAGTTCCACTTCAATCCTTCGTGGAACTCCAACTTTAAGTCAATAATAACGATAATAAAATTGTGTGTTCATAAATAATTTCATTAAATATAAAAGATCAATTTATTTGATAAAAATTCAAATAAAAACAAAAAAACAAGTTTTATATATAAGTAACAATTCAAATTTATTATTGCTTCACCACTCATCCAATGCTCCAGCCACCAAACCCCCCACCCCGTTTACTATTTCACCCTCCGGACTCTGCTCTCGATTTTTATAATTGGTTGCGAAATTTTAAATACTTATCAAAAATTAATAATTCTTTAAATTTCTTATATATTTTTGAAATAAAATATTTTTCTTCATATACCAACCACACTCTTTTTATCTTCTTTTTTTCACTCTTTCTCTTTTGTCTGTTTTTGGGATTATTGTTTTGTGTTGGTTGATCCTTTAACATAAGCCAATTTGCTTAGTGAAAAACTTTATGTTTACAAATCATATTCCATTGTTCAATTTTGAGCAATTATTGATAAACAAAATGCCTAGGAAGAAAAAGTATTTCCCCTTTCTCCATTTGTTTCCAATTTATGTGGATGATGAAGTGTGAAACAATAATATTGTATTGTGTTACGAGTTTAATTAGTGCCTAATATTAAAAGAAAGTATATTATCGAAACATTAAATTTGTTTTTGATGTTGATTGAAAACACAGTTTAACATTAATTAATAGTACATCACTATTATTGGACTATTTAAACTATCATTTGTATAGTTGCATTTTGCAAGTTACACTCTCTAACCCAATGACCCACTTTACCTTCTTAGTTCCATTTTAATTCTCGTTTTAACACTTTTCACATTTATTACAAAAAGTAGATATATAGATATATATATATATCTTATATAATATATATATAATAATATATATATATATATATATATATATATATATATATAAATTTGAGAATTGAGCAGTATTAATTTTTTTTTCTTTACTTCTTTATGGATGTAAAGGTATAGTTGGAAATAATTTTAATTTTTAATTTCTAATCTATTTGAGCAAGTTTTTGAGAGATTAAAACCGTTTATTTTAAAAATTGAGGTGTTTGTCAAGTTAAAGAGAAATTAAGTTATTTTTTGGGGTAACAAAAGTCGTTTTAATTTTTTGGGATCCGATTTTTAGAAGTTTTTAAAAAAATTAGTTTTTTCACCCCAAAACACTTTTTTGAGAAATATTTTTTTAGAAATACTCTTGAAAAGTTTGGTCAAACGTTAATTGTTATTCAAAAAATATTTTTAATAATTTATTAATCAAAAACAAACTGATTTACTTCTAACTATTACTAGTCACTAGTAATACTCTTGGAAAAATAATTTTTAAAAATAAGCTAATTTTAGTCGGGATAATAATTATTGGGTTTAACACTTTATGTAATTGCTAATATTTAAATCGGAGAAGGGTCTAAAATACCCTTATAGTATTAGAATTGGTACAAAAATACCCCTCGTTTATCTTTTGGCCTTAAAATACCCTTGGGGTTAACCTTTAGAGACCTATTTTGCCCTTTTGGCTAACAGAATACCAAGTCAATATTTTTAATTATTTCATTTATTACGTGGCATGTTGTAATTGGTTAAAAATTTAATTAATTAAAATCTAATTAGTTTGACCCAAATCACCCTATCCACCCGGATCGACCCGACCCACTTTCAAAATACCCAACCCTTCTCCGATTTGATCTGCCTACATGTTAGAGTCAACTTTGAGAAAAAGCTACCTCTTAAGAGAAATCGTGATAGCAAATTAGAAAATGAAGGTCAGTTTTTAACCTTTCCCCCATCATGAAAATGAAGGTGGTTTTCACTTTCCACACTAAAAATCTTAAAACCAACTTAAATTCACAGCAGCCCCCAAAAGCAGAGGTTTTTACTTTGTATGACAACAAGTTAGGAAATGTTTCATCAACTCATTTCAATCATCACAACTTCACTCCAATTTCTGAAAGGACATTTTATATATATTTTTACACCAAAAATAAGAATAATTATGTTCCTGATCAGGCACACTCACGAAAATTGATGTTGTTCACTGTAATTCCATAAATCTAATCCCACTTACAAAATTTGGGTTCTCTTCATATCACAGTGAAGATTATTCTACCAATTATCTCACACGTGTTCTTTCACTCTTAAGTTGAAAAAAACATTGTTCACTTCTCGCAGAATCTTGATAATTAAGAAAGACATTATCAATGAGTTTCTTGAAAGTTGATTAAAGACATATCACCCTTTCCACACCAGTCTTGAATCAATTTTCTAAGTCCAGAATTGGCGTGGTGAATTTTTTTACATTCTACAATGATTTAGCACAAATGTTTTATTGAAGTATCAAAGTTTCCCTGAATTTTCTAACTTGCTATCACGATTTCTCTTAAGAGGTAGCTTTTTCTCAAAGTTGACTCTAACATGTAGGCAGATCAAATCGGAGAAGGGTTGGGTATTTTGAAAGTGGGTCGGGTATTTTGAAAGTGGGTCGGGTCGATCCGGGTGGATAGGGTGATTTGGGTCAAACTAATTAGATTTTAATTAATTAAATTTTTAACCAATTACAACATGCCACGTAATAAATGAAATAATTAAAAATATTGACTTGGTATTCTGTTAGCCAAAAGGACAAAATAGGTCCCTAAAGGTTAACCCCAAGGGTATTTTAAGGCCAAAAGATAAACGAGGGATATTTTTGTACCAATTCTAATACTATAAGGGTATTTTAGACCCTTCTCCCTATTTAAAAATTTATGAATCAATATTACACACACTACTCTTTTGTATAGTTTTCATGCAACTATATGAAGAATGACTGTCTTTTTGTCTTTAATTTTTGGTGCTCTTATTTGCATTATTTGGTCTTTCATCCAAACGTCAGCCACTAAAAATGTTCTTCCTCAGTCGTTTATAAAAATTAATTGTATAAATTAACGATGATTGTAGTGAAGTAATAAGTATTTTTTTTATTCTTAATCAGAATTTTATTAAAAAAGTCCTTCCAATATAAAATTGCATTTGTTAGAGAGTGTTTTATCTCAATGTGTGACTTTTCGACGTAAATTTAATATTAGTCTAGCTTCAACGCGAGAATCAGACCCTGAACCAAAAAAATAAATACAAATTTCCATGGAAGAAAAAGTCTTCCCCTTTCCCTATTTGTCTTCAATTTTTTTCTAAAAGATGATGTGTGATACATTCAAGTTGTGAACATTGGCCCAATTAAAAGAAAGAAAAAAAGAGTAATTAAATTCACTTATATGTATAGGTAGGGCCTTATATTATAAAATAATTAAAAATATTGAGTTAAACTTTTTTACCCATATGAAATTCAATTATCATTGATGACATAAGATAAAGATTCGACCACTTTTTCTTACGAAGGACAATTAGCTCAAAAAGTTTTATTTCTATCTAAAATAGTTAAAAATATTTTTGAATTATAGAAAAAAGATTTTAAAATATCTTTAAAGTATAAGTGAATCAAAAAGATGAATCGAATTATATTTTTAGATAAAAAAAGATATTATAAAAATACTTTAAACTAAAAAATGAATAAAGGATTTTTTTTAGATATTTTCCTATAATTAGGGATATTTTTAGCTTCTTTTCCGTTATTTCAATTTTGAACCCTTCTCTAAAAAAAACTGAAATTCTCTTTCATTGCACCTACTTTTGATTTTTTTTTTTTTTTTTTTGAATTTCACTTATATTTTAAGCTCATTTATAACATTTACATGTTGTTTTGTTGAGCAAATCTTATGTAAAGCAAATATTTAACAATTAAATTGACGGAATACAATCTTTCAAATTCATGACTTACGATGTTTCTCCTATATTAAACAAATATATGAAAATCAGAAAAGTTCATACATATGTAATTCAAATAGAGCGATTTCATGAATTCGATAAAAAGTCAAGGTAATAACTATTGATATTATACTTATACAAACAAATTCAAATGTATAATTGTTACATAGTATGTATAGTGAAATACATCAATTTATGTATGTGTAAAATGTGAGCAAATTTGTATGGTTAAATGAACATTACACAATTACTACTAATATTATTTATTTATACAACCAAAATTGTATAAGCAAACAGTAGAAGACATGAATAACACAAAAAGTATAAAAATAACATAAAATTGTAACATATACATATAAATGATTATACATACACCTTAACGTGCTCTAATGACCCATAAACAACAACTTTAGTTTTATCATTGTATTCTGTATAAACGCTAGTTTTATCTTTTCTTTTCTTACTTATTCCAACAACAACATCAGTCTTATCTTTGATACCTCCATCCAAAAATCTAATTGGATCACTTCTCAATTTGAATCTAATCTCTTGCATTATATTTGATATGGACATTGAATCTGAAATCTCCCCAAAATTCTGAGTTAGACCCAAGAAAAACGATGAGTGTTCAACATTATTTTCGACATTCAATGGTGTATCTCTTATGAATCTCTTCGATGGAGATTGAACATCCATTATTTGAACAAAAAATCTTATGAATTATGAACTAATATGAAAAGTAGTTTGAAAAAAGTGAAAAAAATTATCAAAAATTGATAGAATGAGAAGAATTTTTGGCGGTACCTGAAATTTTTGAAGTAATTTTAAAAACGCGATGAGGACGTGCTGGAGAAATTTAAAATTTGAAATTAAATTTCGAGAGAAGATTTGGGGTAAATTGTAGGAAATAGGAGAAGAGATTGTATAAAAGGAAGAAAAAGAAAAAAATGTCCGTTTTATTTTATTTTTTTAATAATTTATATAAATCAGTGGGGCCTGTAATAGCAAAGTGACAGAAATTTTGCTTATTAAAAGAAATAACTGAAACGATAGTTATACCATTTAATTTAAATTATTAGTTTGTCATTCTCTACAATTATCCCTATTTTGTTTTAGGGAAACTTTCACATATTGCAGCTTAAAAATAACCCATAGCTATAGTTTGATAATTATAATTCGTAGCTACATGTTATATGGAGGAGAGAGGTGAGCGAGACTGGGAGAGAGATGAGAGAGGCGAGAGGGAAAAGAGTGGGAGTAATGTGAAATATATATGTATATCGGTTAGATAATTGTACATTATACTATACATATGTATTTGTATATATGGAAAGCGAGAATGAGATAGGGAGGAGAGAGGCAAGCGAGACTGGAAAATGCAGGAGAGAGGCGAGCGAGATTGGGAGAGGAAGGAGAGAGGCGAGCGAGACTGGGAAATGCAGGAGAGAGGCGAGCGAGATTGAGAGAGGAAGGAGAGAGGCGAGCGAGAGAGGGCAGAGAGTGGGAGAAAGGTGAATAGTGTATGTATATCGGTAAGATAATTGTATATTATACATATGCATTGTATATAGCAAGTGAGATTGAGAGAGGGATGTAAAAGGCAAACGAGAGTGGGAGAGGAGGAGAGAGGCGAACGAGAGAGGGCAGATAGTGGGAGAGAGCTGAATTGTATATGTATGTCAGTAAGATAATGATATATTTTACATATGTATTTGTATATTCTAGCGAATTATACATATACAAAAGTGACTAGTTATATAAACGCGAATTCAGCCCACGTAACTAATGTATAATATAAGCCGCGAAAGGTAATTATAGCAAACTACAGCTATGATGAGTAATTAAATCGTATAATTAAATAATTTTTCCAATTTGTTTTATTGTATTAGTCAAGCAAATAATTCTTCCTATTCAATATTTTAGCTCAAATTTTAAAATTTGACCTATCAAAAACATAAATCGTCTCAAATGAATAATATATTAAAAGACTCGAAATATCAAGCGTAAGATCTATTTAGAGTAAATTGAATTTGTTGAGATTGAAAAAAATAAATTGGCCTATTGAAGAAAATAATATATTAAAAGACTCAAAATGTCAAGCATAAGATCTATTTAGAATAAATTTGAATTGATTGAGATTGAAAAAATAATTTGGACTATTGAGGAAAGTTGAATTGATGCAATGCATAGATATTATATATATACTGTCTATAGATATATATATTTCGGATATATAGTTATACCTCATATGTATATAATATTATATACAATATAATATCTATTAAGATATGACAGTTGTGCCTAACTTAACCCCAGAGCTAGCTCATGAGGAGAGGTTTGTTCTAGTTCATATAAGGAAATCATATTTCATCCCTCTATCGATGTGGGAAATTTTAACACTCTCTGCACGCCCATACCTCAACTGGAGTGTGAACACTTCTAAATGGGGATCCATCATCGGTGAACAACAACTCTGGATGGGTCTGAGTCTGATACTATGCATAGATCAGTTCGGTTTAGTTTTATGTATTATCGATTTGATTTATCGATTTTCGATTTTTAAATAAGCTAATAGTAACAAATCAATGAGATATTATTTATCAATTTTTGATCATATCGGTTCGATTTTCGATTTTCTCAATAAAAAAATGTCCGTAAATATACCTTCTCATTCTCTAAATGCTTTGATATAGTGAAACAAGAAAGATAATGAGAAATTGCATCAATAAGAGAAATATAGTACGAAAGCTATAATTACATGTTACCACCATAACATAGTATGTTTCTTTTTATGTTAATCATAAATTATGGACCTTTACAAACTTGCAAATGATACAATCTACAATTACAAACTAAAATTAAAATTAAATAGTCCAACAAGATTAAAACTAAAACTAAAATCAGATAGCTACAATTGTGAACCTTTTACTTTAATCTTTAGGTTTTGAGTAAACAGTAAAAGCTAGTAAAATGGCCAAGTTGGTAGAGTACTAATAATTTGATATAGTGTCTAATTGTATATTACATTATTAATATAATAATTGTGAAGGGTAAAACAAAAAACTTTTATCGTCTTATTGGCCTATCGGTTTACCCAATAATAAAAACCGATATCAAATCAATAAACCAATAACTTTTTTTATAAACCCATAAAAACCCAATAACCCAATAATATTTTTTCGGTTTGGTTTATCGATCGATTCGATTTTTGCACACCCTTGGACCTAACTCAACCCAAAAAGCTAGCTCATGAGGAGAGATTTGTCAAAGTCCATATAAGGAGACTAAATTTTCATCTCTCTACCGATGCGAAACATCATAAGATTATCAATGTATTACATAATTATTTATACAATATCATGCAACCATTTTACTAAAAGCAAATTTGTCACCTATACAATTACCCAAACTTAAAAAGCAGTCTTTGGAATCTTCATTTCCAAAAAGATGTACACAAATATACAAACCATATATACAAGAAATAAAAAAATACACAAATGTATTTCTTTGAATATGTCTATATATATTTATTAAGTAATTAATATTTGTTACTGTTATTTTTGAAGTATTGTATCGTTTGGATTTTGAAAATGAAACTGATATAAAATTATTATACGGGTTTGGATTTTGGAAATGAATAGCTAACATTATTTTATTCAAATAAGATATACAAATATTTCTATTACTCCTAATAGATAAATTGCATCGTTTAATTCAAAGTTTACAAAACTAGTACAGCTTTTCTTTAATTTCATGAGCGTAAATTAGAAAAAGGAAATTCAATTTTGTAAGTCTTCAAATTCTAAATCCTCATATTGTAAACCAATTTCTCGAATATCTCCATATTAATATTAGGAGAAATTTGCTCATAATTTTCATAATCGACATCTCCATAAGTTGGAGTTAATTGTGCCGATGAATCTCTATTCTGTAATTATTTTTTAGAAAATGCATAAATTTTTTGGAATAAATAAAACAGAATAGTGACCACATGAGGTATTTCTCGATCTATATATATTATTTATGATAGTGGGCTAGCATAGCAGAATAAGAACATATTTCGTGAATTAAGCTAAATTCATTGTTCGTGGGTCAAACGATATATGTATAAAATAGTATATATAGTGATAAATTTGATACAAAGAGTGAAAATAAAGTGACTTATTTGCACAAACTTTATCCAACACTCAAGCTATTATAATTCTCCATTTTCCAATAGTGGCAAATTCTTGAGGTCACCAATGTAGTATGTTATTCAAGAACATATAATGTACGTATATACCACATCAATGCTTTAAATAGAATGTATATATATACATATACTTTAGTAACTTAATTTCTACCTACATAAGGAAAAGAAGAATTGCAAGAATCAAACCTACATTTTATTGAGTAGAAAACTTCCACAAATAATACCATTAAAATATAAGTTGAAGTTTTATACTAAGCTAAAATTATTAGTTAGATGGACTTTATATATGTTGATGAGTTGTTGTTGGAGTAGAATTAGGTTTGCAAGACCATCCTTGAAGGCGTAAAAATCGATAAAACACAACTCCTGCAACAGCTCCTATAATTGGGGCTATAACATATATCCATAAGTTATTAAATTTCCATGCAACAATTGCTGGTCCTAACGATCGTGCTGGGTTCATTGATCCTCCTGAAACGGGGCTGCATTTCACAATCGAACAAAAATATATAAATCGTTATATGTACGAGTTTTAAGTATAACATATATTTATAAAAGGGAAAAGGGTCTGATATACCCCTCAACTTTGTTATTTAGAGCTGATATACCCCTTGTTATGAAAGTGGCTCATATATACCCCTACTTGTAAACAAATGGCTCACATATACCCTTTTCCTCTAACGGAAATGAAAAAAATGATAATTTTAATTTAAATTTTTATTATTTTTTTCTAAAAAATATAATCCCATATAAGTAAATTTAATTATCGTCAAACATATTTTTTTTTTGATTTTTTTTTGTTTTAATGACTAATTTATAATTATTATTTTGATAATCAAATTTATTTATGTTTCACAAATATTCTTGTAAAACTTATTGTAGATGACCAAATTTTTTCTTCGAATACGAAATTAAATTACAATACACAAAAAAAATAGTTTAATTTTTAATTCTTTAAACTATGGAATGAAAGAAAAAAACAAAATAAGAATAAGAAATTCAAATAATTATAATAAAAAAGTCAAAAAATAATTTATGTATGAAAAAAATTAAAATATACCTTGAACTTTGATAGAAGAATAATATATACCCCTAAATAATTTTTTTTTAAAAAATTAGAAGTAATAAATATAAATTTAAAACTAATCTTTTAACTTCCGTTAAATGAAGGGTATATGTGAGCCATTTTGTAACGGCAGGGGTATATGTGAGCCGTTTGTATAACGGTAAGGGCATATATGAGCCACTTTTATAACGAGGGGTATATCAGCTCCAAATAACAAAGTTGAGGGGTATATCAGACCCTTTTCCCTTTATAAAATCATATATGACATGCAATGGTAAGTTACCCTGAAATTAGGACAGCCAATCCAATGGCCACACCAACAAGAAATCCAGATAATGGTCCTGTCTATAAACGATAAAAATATTTAATTTTAACACTTGATATAAGTAACGAAAAATCGAAAAATATTTTTTAAAAGTGTTATCTTACTGATTGAGGATCATAATTTGTCAATGATGCACTTAGGAAGAGAACAATGAAGGTTGCCAAAAGCTCCACAAAAAATGCTGAAGTGCAACTATGTAGAGGTTTTGTTGTCACAAATTCTGCTTTTAATCCATACACCAATTTTCCTGTATATGTAGCCAATATTGAACCTCCCACTTGTGCCACTACATAAAGTGGAACCTAAACAAAATAATTTTAGAAAATAAGAACCTAAATTCAAAATTAAGATACCTTGATTAATTTTACTATAACAATTTAATTACCATGACTTCAAACATACAATCTTTTAATAAATATATATATATATATATAATTATCTGATATTCAAAATTCTTAACATATCGCTCAATTAATTCAGATTTGTATTGTGTAATAAATCTATATAAGGAAAACATTTCCTACTATTGATTTCTTTATTCTCGGGCTCGAATTTGAGACCATAAGGAAGAAAATGAAAATGACTATTATAAGAATCTGAAAAACTTAAAAAGAGTTACAAACCTTGGACCATGGAAAATGTCCAACAGCTGCAAATGCTAAAGTGACAGCAGGATTAATATGAGCCCCAGAGATAGGGCCTATAGAGAAGACTACAACTACTACTGTTAGTGCTGCTGTGGTTGCATATTCCATAAGTCCCACTTGCACTCCCATTATTTCCATGCTTGCCATCATACCACATATACAAAACATTAGCAAAAATGTCCCTAATGCTTCTGCCAAAACCTACAAAAATTATCCAAAATAATTGAGCTTTTCATTTGGTTAACTATACTTGCTGTTTTCAAACGTGCATTGGCGAAGCTAGAAATTTCTCTGAGCATGTTTAATGTTTAATATACATGTATAGAAATAATGTTCAATTGTCACTCTATGTGGCTACGTCATTGGCATGCACCTAATGCTTATATGTTAGATCTGCATGATCAATGGCGTAGCCACGTCAGTAAAGGGTGGTCAGATCAACATCCTTCGTCCAAATTTATATTTTGAATATAGAGAAATGTACAAAATGTATGTATATAGTTTTTTTAAAAAAGTTATTTTATATACATATAAATGTTAAAAATTTCTGATATCTCCACTGATCTGCATGAATACATCGTTAAATCATGAAGTGACGAGAAATTAACGATCATGCTAACCATACGAAGGAAGATTGGATCAATTCCTAGTATTGAGTTGCAAACGTTTCTCCTCTCCAACATCTCTACATTGCTTGATGTGGTCTCTTGATCATATGTAGATTGTTCACTTGTTGATGCATCAACTTGAAATTCGACCGATAAACCATTTTCGTAAGAAGGCAATTTCATGATCATTTAACTAATAATCTCTCCCTTTGTGTGTTGTGGACATGAAAAAAAAGTAAGTTTAATTCATAAGTTGCATAATGAATCGTTTATAAAGTAATCAAATAATTAATGCAAGGTAAAGATGATGTAAAATAGATAATTTATCGTTAATTCATTTGTTATATATTGTAAGTTTCTTTGTATAGTTTTATAATCTTTAAGTATATAAGAAGGTGTAAGTTCAACTGAAAAATCAACACACATTTCTTGTGTCACTCCCAAAGTATGGAAAAGGTTGTTCATGCATTTTAGCGTGTCCATTATTTCATTTAAATAAGCCTTTGACTTGTTATTATCATGAGATTACACGTTTAGACTCTTTAAGATTTTTCCCTACTCGATTATTTATCACAAGAGAGAACAATACATTAATATAAAAGAATTAACTAAGCATACAAATTATATCGATCAAGATTATATTGTTTGTCACCATTCTTGTTCAATTCCCACTCATATTTTTCCCTTCTCCTATCTTATAAAACCTAACCACACCTAATGTCATTTACCCAAGCTATGATCGATACATTTATAATGCCTAAATAAGGAAGGAGATTGTATTTTATATATATATATATATATATATATATTATATATATATATATATATATATATATATATATAGAGAGAGAGAGAGAGAGAGAGAGAGAGAGAGAGATTGAAAAGTTATATTAAGAAGTCAAACATGGTATAATATTTTTGATATTATCCAAGAAATTAATAATGACACTTCCTCTAGACAATAAATAAATAAAGGGAAAAAGAATAAATATATCCAACCGAGAGTAATTGAGATAGGTGTTGAGCCCTTGGTATGGAGATGCCATCCCCAAATGGGCCTTGCAGTGCGCGATTCAGATTTAGTCGGAGCTCCAATGTGAGCTCCGGACACCGGGTGGGAAACCCGCCCCCCACCCCACAAAAAAAAAAAGAAAAAAAGAGATAGGTGTTGATAGGATTTAACACCAACGAGCATAGAAATGAAAAAAGGAACATGAAAACTTCAAAATCAAAATAAAAGTGCATGATGTTTTTTCGTACTTAGAACATGATGTTTGTTGAAGTTTGAGTGAAGAGCTAAAACCTATCTTTTCTTCTACAAGATCAAATATCAAGAGGTTCTCTTCCAATTGATATCCTCCTATATCAATTGATGGATCCCTTGTTTGATCTTGTCCCACAAATGCTAAACACATAACATCCTTGTTAACTTGTACCACTGAATTTGATCCATAAATTCTCCAAAATGCACTCTTCTTGTGAAAAACAATATCTATCACAGGAACATCTGGTCCAACACTAATGTTTTTTGAACTAAAGCAAAGTCCAAATTGTTTCGTAGGAGGCTCTACAATTGTCACATTCTTAGGAAGCGCGTTGATGAAAGCAGTTTTAACAGCATCGTATATGGTAGTGTGTAAAATTGTGAAAGGTGTCGTTGTGCTAATTCTTGTTCCACCAACCCCTTGCTTAGTTTTTAACAATGTTTTATTTAGTGGTACATTTTTTTCCGCTATTCGAATGGATGAAACTTTGACATGGTACTCTGAAAACTTTGAAGTGGTAAAGGTATTTTCGACTAGTCGTGTATAGACAAGATTCTTGGAGATATCAATCATAGGATTGTAAACATTATATTGAGTAGTAGAAGAAATAAGAGGATGGAAGTGTAGATGTTGGAAGATGAAGAAAGTTTGAATGTCAACATGTTTGGTATAATAAGAATGATACAGAGTTGTTAATTTATTTCCTTTCTTTCATTTAAACATGTCAAAACATTTGTTAAGAAAGGAATCTTTTTTTTTTATCGAACAAACTTACAAAAAGAAAATTAGAATCACGTATGATCGAGGGAGTATAATATAAGGAAAATATGACTCAATTTTGTTTATTCTGTTAGACCTTGGGAGTGTAACTCTACAATAGATCCAGCTTATTTCTTTGACTTCGAATTTAATTAAGTGTGATCCAAACGAGAAATTAAATATCTCCCACATGGCCAAGTTACGTTGAATTAATAATGTGTGCTGATCCAAACTCTATCTTCAATTTATTATGTTAGTATATTTTCCACCACTAGATCATTGGTGCTTGTAAACTAAGTTGGTGAATAGAAAAAAAAAATGTAAAATAGATGTGTAGCCATTATTTATTGCAAGAAATATGAAAACTAGAATGGTACATAGAGCCTTAAAGTTGTGTTTTTTCACTTATTTTTGTCTTCTTGACTTAAAAATACTACCTTTTTTACCATAGGAAACAATACAAAAGTTCTTTATAGATATTTTTTCATATTAAAAACACTTAAAATAAGTCAATTCAAACTGACTCTTTAGCTTGAATGATATTATCATACATGGAGCATGATGTTTGTTTGAGCTTGAGTGAGGAGCTGAAACCTATCTTCTTTTTTGGAAGGTCAAATACCAACAAGTTCTCTTCCAATTGATGTCCTCCAATCACAATCGATGGTTCCCATGTTTGTTCTAGTCCAACAAACGCTAAACACATAACGTCTTTTTTAACTTGTACAACCGAATTTGCTCCATAAATCCTCCAAAATGCACTTGGTTTGTGCAAAACAAAATCGATCACAGGAACATCTGGTCCAACCTTAGTGCTTCTAATGTTTTTGGAACTAAAGCAAACTCCAAATCGTTTCATAGGAGGCTCTACAAGTGTTACATTCTTTGGAAGTGCCTTGATGAAAGCAATTTTAACAGCATCGTAAATACTAGTATGCAAGATTGTGAAAGGTATTGTTGAGCTGATTTTGGTACCACCAACTCCATTGTTTTTATTAATAGATAGCAAGGTTCTATTTAGCGGCACGTCTTGTCCTGCAATCCTGATGGATGAAACTTGGATATAATACTCTTCAGATAACAGAAATCCCTGGTTGTGATTACTTTGGTGTAGACGAGATTCCTTGAGATGTCGATCTTCTTAGGATTGTAAACATAATAAGGGCCAGAACCAATGAAAATCACTCCACGAGATCTTGTAGATGAGCTCAAACACATACCAAACTTCTTGTTTAATGTAGGGTCTAAACCAAGTTGATTGGGAATAGAAAGTGGACTTTCATGTCCAAAACCAACAATTCCTGGTAAGACATGTAATACAATTGAATAATCAAAAAGTGTCCTTCACTCAAATAGGTTAAACATTTAGCTTTCTTTATATATATATATTACCTGTGACTCCATTGGCTAGGCGTCTTGCTAGATAGGACTCAACGCAAGTGAAATTAAACCGCTGCCAAGTGATACGAACACCAGGAGTAGAACCAATGGCCAATATATCTTCAGCAATTTCTGCGCGATCCATGTAACTATTAATCAAGGGATTTTCACCCCAAATGTAGCATGTATTATTGTTGCATCCAGGCTGAAGTTGAGATTTGAATAGGCAGTCTCCACAGGCATGTGAGTTGGCAAAAGAACATAGTGTGGAATTACATACAGCTGGTTTGTAAGTTGAACTTTTGTAACCTTTGTCACAATCCACCCATAAGCTTCTACCAGCAAGATGGACTAAGAGTTTTATGGGGACTAAAGGAGTTCTTTGACCTACTTCTGTAATGTATTGTAGAGTGGATGCATCTTTGGTGATTGGAAGATATAAGGTTGTTTGTGGTACTTCACATGAACATAGAAAAAATATATTGAGTAGTGGAAATAAGAGGAAGAAAAGAGTTAATGTCTCCATTCTTGTGCTAGAGAGCAAATGCTATAATTTATTTATACATCTATATGAATTTCTCTTTTATTATTCTCATTGACCTTGGGAGTGAAACTCTTTTATGGCTCATTATTTTAGTCAGCGTGGTCTAGAGAAGTATGGAGTCTCACATGTACATGCCCAAGTTGGCTAATTTGAATAGATAAAACAAATACTTATTCTGTTTCAATTTGTTTATCTAGTCTTCTTTTGGTATTAAATAATATATGAAAATTATTGGGATTTAGCAAGTGTGAATGGGAAAAGAAAAGAGAGAATATGAAAAGTGAGGGAACTATTTTAGAGGGAAAATGAAAAGTCATTTGCACTTGCAAATGAAAAGTCATTTCTCCATATCGGCAAAAGAAAGGGATATTGTTGTCCTTATATAAGGAAACACTTCCATTACTTCTTAAAGAGCTAAGAAGAAGATGCACCCTCGCGCCGTCGCTCGGCTTGATTGATAAATATTTTGGACAAAATTTATTTAATCAGTTTTTGTTAAATCAAATAAATCCTGTTAATATTATCTCTTATAGATTTGCGGGTAACGGTAACATTCCGAAAAGTTGTTACTCTTTCCGAAAAGTCGTTACTTTCCAAAAAGTCGTTTTTTTCCTAACAGACACATTTTTCCGAAAAGTTGTTATTTTTTCCAAAAGACACAACTTTCTAGATAAAACGGGTCTGAACAGATTTATCTGAACAAACACGTTTCTTGCTGAAAATGACTATAAAAAGAAGTCAATTTTCGATTTTTCAAACACTGAAAATCTTCCTTCTTCTCTGCATATATATTTTTCTCTCAAATAAATCAAAGTGTCAATCGACTGAGTCTGTGTGACTTGTTCCTGTTCTGAAGTTCGCTAAAGTTAAAGAAGTTTGAGGTACCGCTATTTCTTTAACAGGTTTAATTCGTTTTATCTTAGGAGAAATTAATCCATAACCTCGGGTACAGTGAGGGGATTAAATTTCTTAAGGAGACACAGTAGTTTCTGTGGACTCGGATTATTTTGTATTTTTTCTGCTTCATCTTAATTTTGTTTCTGTTTATTGTTAACCTTACAAATACAGGTTAATATAACAAAAACATCTTGATATTAAACGTCTCAATATATGAAAACATCCTGATATTAAACGTCTCAAAGTATTGTGTTGTATATATGCGCTCTAGAAACACAAGTGAATCATTTCAAATTTAACAAATGAGTTGCAATAGTTGAGCAAATTACATAAACATAATAGAAGTAAGGGAAATAATTATTAATGTAAAAGTAGTTGAAACTTGTTATTACTATAAGAAATAGGAAATTAATACTAGAATGGTACTTTGTCCATAATAGTGTTATCGTACTCAGAGCATGATGTTTGTTTAAGCTTGAGTGAGGAGCTGAAACCTATTTTCCTTCCTGGAAGATCAAATACCAATAGGTTCTCTTCCAGTTGATACCCTCCTATCACAATTGATGGTAACCATGTTTGGTCTTGTCTCACAAATGCTAAACACACAACATCCTTACTAACTTGTATCATCGAATTTGCCCCATAAATCCTCCAAAACACACTCGGCTTGTAGAAGACGATATCTATAGGAGGAACCTCTGGTCCAACATTGGTGTTTTTAATGTTTTCAGAGCTAAAACAAGTTGCAAATGGACTCATAGGAGGAGGCTCAACAATTGTCACATTCTTAGGTAGCGCGTTGATGAAAGCAGTTTTAACAGAATCATAAAAGGTAGTGTGCAAAATTGTGTAAGGTATAGCTGTGCTGATACTTGTCCCATCAGTTCCATGTTGTTTCTTATTTATGATTAGCAATGTTTTATTCAGTGGTACGTCTTGCCCCGCGACTCGAATGGATGACATTTGGAAATAATACTCGTCAGTTAGTAAAAATCCTCTCTTATTTACTAGTAGTTTGGTGTAGGCAAGATCGTTGGAGATATCGATCTTCTTAGGATTGTAAACATAATATGGACTAGGACCGATGAAAATAACGCCACGAGATGTTGTAGATGAGCTCAAACACATACCAAACTTCCTGCTAAATCTAGGGTCTGAACCAAGTTGATTAGGAATAGTAATTGGAGTTGTTTGTCCAAAACCTGCTACTCCTGTTGAGGCATAACATAATTGAAATCAGAAGCTGTCCTTAAACATATAATAGTATTTGTATGGTTATAAGACTTTTGAAAATCTCATAATATTAAACTTAAAATGATGAATTAGTTGTATATATATTGAAACAAAATATATCATTTTTTTGAACCGTTATAATAAGAAATTAGTGTCAAGCAAATTAAAATTTCAAAAAATATAGATTTAAAAGGAAACATATAAATCGTCCGACAAAATCATGTACAAATTGATGTCTTTCACCCCTTATACGTGTTTATAATGAAATCACCATCCCCCACCCCACCCCACCCCACCCCACCCCACTCCGCTCGGGTCAATTAGTGAATCATCTTTCATGAACGATGTTTTCATCTAAAACACTTTCTAACAAAGGTGACTTTATATTCGATCGGACTCAAACATGAAATCGAAACCTCTTGGTTAGTGATAAATAAGTATTTATCACTTAACCACAACTCTAATTAAAAACAGAGAGGAGTATTTACTAATTTGTGTTCCTTTTGTTTCAATTTTGTTTTTTAATTTTTGACTTGATATACAAGTTTATATTTTGTGTCTTATATTAGAATATTCGAAATGTCATTTAATCTTATCCTCTTAAACGTACCATATAGAAATTTAAAATTAGAAATTAAAAATGTCAAAAGAAAAGATATTTTTTTTACAAACTGACTAAAACGACAGTATAAGATAAACAAATTGAAATGGAGAAAGTAATAGTTTTAATTTCAATACCTGTGACTCCATCAGCGAGTTTTTCGAGCATATAAGGATCAATAAGGCAAGTAAAAACAAACTGTGGTGAAGTGACAAGTATCCCAGGAGAAGAACCAATGGTCAATACATCCTCAGCAACTTCAGAACCATCATGATACATTTTCTTGATTGGATTTTCACCCCAAATGTAACAAGTATTATTGTTGCATCCAGGCTGCAATTCACTTCTAAAATTGCAATCTCCACACCCATAAGACTTTGCCATAGAGCATTCTGTAGAATTACATACAGCTGATTTGTAAGTTGAACTTGTTTGAGTTGTACTGTTGGTACAATCCACCCATAAGCTTTTACCTCCAAGATGGAGTAAGAGTTTTGTGGGAATTAAAGGAGTTTTTTGGCCTACTTCTATAATGTATTGTAGAGTTGATGCATCTTTAGTGACTGGAATGTATAGTACTTCACTTGAGCATTGAAAAATATTGAGTAGAAAAAAAATGACAAGTATAGATAAAGGAAGTTTAAATGTCATCATGCTAGAGAAAAAAAGAAAGTAAATGATATAATTAGCAATGAGGGATACTAATATATACTAGTAAAATAATATTCCATTCGTTTAAAAAAGAATGACTTCTTTTTTTTTAGTCTGTTTCAAATAAAATGACTTCTTTTTTTTTGGATATTTTAAAATCAGTTTTCCACGTGGCATGTTTAATGCCACAAGATCAAGGGGCAATTTTGTACATTTAACCTAATTTTAATTTAGAACCACAAAATACAAAAATCTTTTATACTCTTAAATTCCGTGTCAAGTTAAATCATATCATTCTTTGTGAAATATAGGGAGTTATAATAATTGGTTTGTTTTATATAGCTTCCCCTTTTTTAATTAAAAAAAAATCAACGTTAGTATAGTCAATATGGACAATATATGAGTTATGACCCACCTATATATGTTTGAATACCTTTGTTTATTGTTGACATTAGTGAAACTCTCTAAGCATCCTTATTTCTACTCTAAAAAATTATCTTTTAGTTGATGTTTTCTATGTACAAAAAAAAAGATTAATAGCTTTTTTAATTTTTTTATATATAAAAAAATATTTAAATTTATATAAAAATAAAATAAATAAATATAAATATTTTATAAAATATAATATTATATAATGTCATATAGAAAAATAAATTGTCACTATTATGTCAAGTCTATTTTGAAACATCTATTTTGAGAATTCCCGGAAAAAAGGTAGCAATCCTGGGTAGAGAAAAGCGATAGGAAGGAACCCATTCCAGCTCGACTGAAAGGAAATATCCATTTTCCTCGTGAATTGCCTTCTTCGAGGCATGATCAGGGGGCATAGGGCTTTTTTCTTCTTTTATTTGTGTTGATCTGAGCACCGTCCTAGCGAACTATTATTTCAAGTAGGACAGCATTTATTTACTCTACTAAGACAGTAAGATGAAGAGGAGGAGAGTATATTATCACAACTTTGACTTTGAATTAAATCTAGTCAGCATATATATGGAGATATCTCATGCACATGTCAAGTGGACTAGGAAACAGAATTATACGCGTTTTTGAGATTCGTTAGGTTCATATCTCCTCTCAATTTAGATTTATAGGCGTATTTCATACTGATTAAATTTAGATTAATATCTATGTAATAATTTTATTAGAATTTAATTAATATCAAAAATTTCATATTTAGGATAAAGTAGTTTTTAACAAATGCAATTTCATACGTAGGGATTCAAATTTACAACTTTTAATCAAATATGAAGGAATCCTCGTATCATTATTGAAGTTCTTGAAGCGTTTGTTTTCTTATAACAACTAGAAAAGAGAAACATTCTTGTTTGGTTTGTGTGAATACGATGATAGTAAGGAAAATTTAAAGTTGCCTAACTTGTCGGGAAGGACCATGCTGCAATTTTTAGTTTTAATTTTTGTTTTAGTTTCCTCTAAAATTAATTTACCGAAGCAATTTATTAAAGTGAAAAATAAATATTGTAGTATTTGTTATATTTGCATTTTGAATTGGTGTCGATTGTCCCCAAATGTGATTGTAGTTTCAAGAGACCATGATTTTGAATTGTATATGTTATATATATATACGTAGTTTTTCTACATTGAGAGGCATATATAACTTATTTTTATGTTAATGATAACAAGATTAAAAATTATTGCAAGAAAATAAAACTATAAAGAAAGTAAGTGTTATAAAATCAAATTTTGAGAGGAAGTTTATGTATTTATTTCTTTATTTGTTGCATGTAGTGACAGTGTAGATCATTAAGTTATCTAACTAGAGTGACTTTATTAATAAAAAATAAACATAAGTGATTTTATTGAAGAATTTGCTATAATTGACTATTTAAGTTGGGAGAAATTACATAAATACAAAATTTTAAAAGTGACAACTAATTCCAGAGAAATTTATAATGTAGTCTTAGTTAATTTTTTATGATACTTAATATTTGGCATAATACATATATTGAATTTTAGATTTGGCTTTAAATTTTAATTTTGACCTCAATTTTCATAATGCACAAACAGACACTTTAACTATCCAACTTTTAAATAAATAAACACATGATTCATACATGACACAATACAAGTAGGACATCACGTAGGACAAAAAATGACGTATAGAATATATGTATCTATTTGTTCAACTTTATACAAATTTAAGTATCTATTTGTGCAAAACTAAAATTGAAGGGCATAAATGTGATTTGAAACCAAATTAAAGGGCGCATTTATATATTATGCCATTAATATTTTGCTGCACAGTGTCATACTCTCTTCATCTAATTCAAGTAGCAATCTTTTTCTTCTCTTTTTTGGGAGTTGCTAAAGAATATTTTAACATTAAATTTAACCAAGTTAACTCAATAATTTAAAATTTAAATATTCAAAAATTATATTAAAATATTAATAGCTTTAATTCTTCTCAAATAAATTACACCAGAATATTAATACTTTTAATTCTTCTTAAATCAATATGACGAAAAACTATATTTTAAAATGTTTATCATAATGTACATAGTTCAAATCTCAAAAAATAGATGATTCCAAATTGCGTTATATCATAAAGATTTTTGGAGTACGGAAAAATTAGTCAGAGTTATATGTTATGTGTTATAACAATGTGTTGGTCTTTTAGCATTTTAATATCATTTGAAATTAATGCGGAATGAAATACATGCTTAATAAGTCTTAATAATGAAATTAATAAATCTATGATGATTAAACAATTATCGTCTGAAATAAGCCCCTAACATTTAGACTGAAGGAATTAAGTTTATCGAAACATGGACCTCAATTACCTCAAACCAAATAACAATGATACTACTAAAATCTGACTAACAACTAATCTAAGGAATTCCCCGTATGAGGAGGATTCACCAATCGTTGGTTCGAACTGTTGCAAGCTCACTAGCAACGAGTTTGAGTGGGCACTGAAATCCACATTATAAAAGAATGTTTTAGTTATTAGCATTTTAATAATAATATTTAATATATTAAATTGCTTTATTTTGGAGTTATAAGAATGATCGTTAGTAACCATGTAATGCTATTACTTTTGACTTTATTGGCTGAATTCATTGTGAGATAAAAAAAATTCCAATGAACATTGGAATGAATAACTTCTACATCAGCCATTAGCTATGGTTATCCCTCAGTTGATTTCATTCTTAATTCCTCCATTATTCTTTGTAACCTATGTAACATATGTAACTCCTAAGGCCATATATCTTCACTATTTACTACCCCATTATCTTCCTATTCATTGCTAGGAAGATTTTCTCAACTATAAATAGTGATGGTATTCATTTGGTTTAGTACACACAACACACAAGAGAAATATAAAGTGAAAAAGTTAGTCAAAAGAGAATTCTTATTAGTTGAAGGGAGATGTTATATTTTGTGGAGCTCTGGACTCAACCCTTGTCCAGAGTTGTTGAGTTATATTTTGTGAAGACTATTGTATCCTGGAGCGAATAAGTCAAAGAGGACTACTGCTGGGTAGGTGAAAACATTTGTTGCATTGAGCTTGAATCTTTTTAAAGAGAACGAGATATTCGCGCCTCAACCTGAAGAGATTTATTTTCTTCATTTCATTTACAGCTGTAATCTAGTATTTTTATTATCTTGTAAGTTTTTCACTAACATAATACAACGCAGAAAAAAATATGCATTAGCATATGAAGTGCATATATTGAGTAAAAAAGGGACATGACAGCATAATCCCAACAATAACATAACTAGGATAGTGAAATAAGGTTTTCAAATTCAATGTACATTAGCAAGAGAACTTGAAATTGGGTTCCTCTTCGAATACCATTCGAAATCCTCTTTCAAAAGCATATATAGAGATGAGTCCATTTCAATAGTCTTCCTAATCATAAATGTTAATAATATACTTAAAAATGAATCAAATAAAGTAAGAGTATATCATAAAAGATGCATAAATGGGGAGTTTTTTTTTTGTAACCGACATGCATCACGTGAGCTTATGATGTTCAACAATTAATAATATAAATAAATAAATAATAATAATAATAATAATAAAAAATAATGATAAATAATAATAATAAAAATAATAATACAATAATAATAATATAATGATAATAAATATAAATAATAATAATAATATATGATAATAAATATAAATAATAATAATAATATAATTAAATAATAAATAAATAAATAAAAATAAAAATAATTAAAATAAAGAATTAAGGGGGAAAATGTAATATACTTGGTCAACATAAAATGACTTTTAAGTTAAAGAAAAAAAGCACCTCCACCTAGCTTTTAATTTTTGGCTTAAAATAAGTGATTTTTGACTTAAATAAGTTACTTTGATAATCGTCATACACTCTAATAAGTCAAAAATTAATTTTTAAGTCAGTTTGATCAGCTTTTAAGTCCATCCAAATAGTCTCTTAGAGTTCTCAACATCTGGTTCTTAAAATTCAATGGGGGAGATCGAATTTGATTGTCTGCAGTCTTTAATTTTGGGACGTGAACAATAGTTTTAATTTTCATTTGATTGATAAATTTTATGTCCATGCTTCGTATTCCTTGATTAAGTATGCCTTCTCTTTGTTCAAATCGAAAGAAAAAGTTTAGATTTAGGTATTATTCGATTGTTATGTTATCGAACAGTAGTTGGTAAAGGCGAGACACCAACAAAATTAAATTACTATGTAGTTATACACATGTGAAATATTTAATTCGTGACAACACTTGCAATTCAGTTATTTAATTTGGTACAATACTAAATGAGGGAAAGTAATTTGCTGCGCTAAGGCTTGATATAATGGACGTATAACCGATTTCTTATAAATTTGAATCATTGAAACATATGCAAGTGCTAATATTATTTTGATTTTGACCATTTCTACAAGGTTTCTATTGAGGTTAAATTAGTAATTACACTAGGTTGTTAGTGTAGTTAGTTAGTTGTTAATGTAGTTAATTAGTGGTTCAATTAATTAGTTAGTTAGTGTTTCAGAAAGTTAGTTACAAAGTTTGTTATATTTGTTATATAAGTCATTATACTGTTTTCACTTTTCTCATTCAATTCAATCAACACACATTTTCAATGCCTCTTCTCTAACCCTTCTTCTCTAACCAAGCTCTCATCAATGGAGTTTTCAGCCTTCTTCAACATTAACCTGGTATCAGAGCGGGAACATTTCTGATTTTTCTTGCTTATTTCGTCTTCAATTTGCGTATCAGTTCGTCATACTTCATCTTCTGCAGATCTTGCTATTTTCTTTGCGACATAAATGGTAAATTCTGCTTCCACGAGCACTGGTTTGGACAGTGTTCCTCCTCCATTTGTGATTGATGCAGGGAGTCACTTCTACATTCATCCCTCAGATAATCCTGGGGCAGTTCTTGTACCAGTTCCCTTCAATGGAACTGGCTTTCATTCATGGCGTCGCAGTGTACTTCGTTCCTTGTCGGTGAAGAACAAGCTAGTGTTCATCAATGGTGAGTGTAAGAGACCAGAGGTAAACCATTCCAGCTATCGTCAATGGGTGAGGTGCGATGATATGGTTACTTCATGGATTCTTAATTCTCTAGATCGAGATATTGCTGGTAGTGTTGAATATGTCAATGATGCTCTGGAGCTGTGGACAGAACTAGAGGATCGATATGATCAAGCAAATGGAGCAAAATTGTATCAAACTCAGAAAGAAATTAATGATCTTAATCAAGGTATTCTTGATATCACAACTTATTACACTCGTATGAAGAAACTTTGGGAGGAATTAAACAGTCTGTGTATTTCAAGTCAGTGTAGTTGTGTGTGTGTGTGTGGAGCTAAAGCCAATATCCAGAAAGCAGAGCAAGACAGACGTTTGATTCAATTTCTGATGGGTTTGAATGTGGTATATACTACGATTAGGGGAAGTATTTTGATGATGAATCCCTTACCATCGTTGGCACAAGCTTTTGCTTTACTAGTGCAGGAGGAAAAACAACGAGAGTTTAAGCCAAATAATCAGATGTTTACTGAGAGTAGCACTTTAGCTGCAGTTTCATCAAGTTCAGGAGGAAGAAGTTTTCAAACGAACTTTTCTACCTCCAACACAGCACCAAGAGGAAGGCCTTTTTGTGACTTTTGTAGAAGGCCAGGACATATTAGAGCTAAATGTTACAAGTTGCATGGTTATCCATCTAATGACACAAATGGTGCTATTCGTGATCAGCACAATCCAAGGAACACAGTCCAAAACACATATCCAAATCCAAGGCATAATAATAGAGGAAGGGGTACATCAGCAAACTCTGTAAGACTACCATGTGATGGAGATACTAGTGTGCAGACAAAGGAGTCAAGCTCATCCTCTTGTAATGAT
This sequence comes from Solanum peruvianum, assembly GCA_027705065.1. Taxonomy (NCBI): domain Eukaryota; kingdom Viridiplantae; phylum Streptophyta; class Magnoliopsida; order Solanales; family Solanaceae; genus Solanum; species Solanum peruvianum. Next base: position 75,783,656 of record JAKWJD010001755.1, read on the forward strand.
CCTCAAGGAAATGAGAATATCAGTATCACCAAGGAACAATATGATCAAGTTTCTCATCTGCTGAATCAGTTTCAAAATGAAGGAGTGTGTGGATCTGTGAACTTTGCAGGTGGTTTTGCTTGTTCCTTTTCTCCTGATTATATTAAACTTTCATGTGAGTGTTTCAAAACAAAGACTGATCTATGGATTCTAGACTCAGGAGCTTCTCATCACATGACTTTTAATAAAAATAACCTAGTGAATATAGTTAATCTACCTTATCCTATGTTAGTCAGATTGCCAAATGGATATAGAGTCAAAATCACTATGGTTGGCAATGTACACCTTACACCTAAAATCATCCTATCAGGAGTATTATATGCTCCTTCCTTCAAGTACAATCTAATCTCCATCAATTCTCTTGTAAAACATCTTCAATGTACTGTCTATTTTTCTAACACTTCTTGTCTCTTGCAGGCCCCTTCAATGAAGAGGCCTCTGGAAATTGGTAAGATGCATGATGGCCTTTACTTCCTTTGCTCAAACTGCTTACAAAAATCTCATCCCTTTCCTATATCCAGTGATACAGTACAATGTACACTTCTCTCATGTAAATCTCATTCAAATGCAATAAACTCTTCTTTTGTTGGTAGTAAAGACAATGTTACTGGAAACTCTTTTATCTCTAATTTCTTTCCAAATGATAGTATGGATTTGTTGTGGCATTATAGACTTGGACATGTACCCTTTGTGAAGATGAAAAATATATCTTCTATACGAGTAAAATTCTCCTCTAAACAACCTTTCTTCTGTCCTATATGTCCCATGGCAAGGCAATCCAGATTACCCTTTCCACCTAAAACTCACACCACTACTGGCATCTTTGAACTATTACATATTGATATTTGGGGTCTATATCAAACACCAACTCATGATAATTTCAGATACTTCATTACCTTAGTAGATGATTTCAGTAAATCTACCTGGACACATCTTCTAAGTAGCAAAAGCAATGTTTTTCATATACTCAAAGCCTTTATACTCATGGTTGAGAACCAGTTCAACACCACTGTTAAAACCATCAGATCAGATAATGGTCTAGAATTTACTAGCAATGAAACCACTTTGTTTTTCCAATCAAAAGGGATCATTCATCAGAAATCTTGTCCTTATACTCCTCAACAAAATGGTGTGGTCGAAAGAAAGCACAAATATATCCTTGAAACAGCAAGGGCTCTCCTTTTCCAGTCCAAACTCCCAGTGAAATATTGGGGTGAATGTATACTTGCTTCCACATACATTATAAATAGACTACCTTCTTCTCCTATACATAACAGAACTCCCTATGAGATCTTATATAAACACAAACCTACATACTCACACTTAAGGAGTTTTGGGTGTTTATGTTACCCTACCACTCCAAAAGTCCACAGAACCAAATTTGATCCCAAAACCATACCACATGTGTTTGTTGGATATCCATATGCTACAAAGGGTTACAAAGTCTTGAACTTATCCACTCAGAAAATTCATATTTCAAGGGATGTCATTTTCCATGAAACTATTTTTCCTTTTGTCATGTCTAAAGATCCTACTCACTTTCCAAAATTTCCTTTTCATTGTGTGTCTCTACATGATTATCCAATATCATATGATGATCAAGATCATTCCAGTAATGAAGCTGTCACTGAAGTTCCCACAACATCACCCACTATCTCCACATCACCTGTTCATATCACACCTGAAAGTTCTCCATCCACACCACTGCTTAGAAGATCCCAAAGACCACATAGGACTCATGCATATTTGTCTGATTATGTTCACAATGTACCACCCTCAACTGTTTCACTTTCACCACCACCACAGCCACCTTTAACATCTCTGAATGCCCTTTTTACTCTTAAAAATCATGTATCTCCTGATGTTTTAAATTCTGATAGTCAGTCTTTTGTAATGAATGTCTCTCATGACTGTGAACCTAATACATATGAGGAAGCATCTATGGATCCTGCATGGCAAAAGGCTATGACACAAGAGTTTATTGCCCTGCATGACAACAACACTTGGACTCTCACACACCTACCAAAGGACAAGAAGCCTGTTGGTTGTAGGTGGGTTTATAAGGTCAAACACAAGGCTGATGGAAGTGTAGAGAGGTATAAGGCAAGACTTGTAGTAAAGGGATATACTCAACATCATGGGATAGACTACACAGAAACTTTTTCACCTGTGATAAAGATGACTACTGTGAGAAACTCATTGCTATTGCTGCCAAGAAGAAAGAAACAGTGGAACATACATCAGCTTGATGTTAACAATGCTTCCTACATGGAGACTACATGAAGAAGTGTACATGGACATACCACCAGGTTTGGTCACTCCTCACAAGAATTTGGTCTGCAAGCTCAACAAGTCAGTATGGTCTAAAACAGGCTAGTAGGCAGTGTATGGTATGAGAAGCTGACTGAAGCACTACACACAAGAGGATATAAACACTCTCTTCATGATTATTCACTGTTTTACAGAAAAAGAGGTGAATCAAATTTTTTCTAGGTGTTTATGTGGATGACATCTTACTTACAGGAACAGACACTGATGAGATTAATGAGCTCAAAAGGTTTCTTGACAACCAGTTTAAAATCAAAGATCTTGGCAGATTACATTACTTTCTAGGCCTAGAAGTTTTGTACAAGGATGATGGGATTTTGATTTCTCAAAGAAAGTTTGTGTTGGACCTTCTCAAGGAGTTCAATTGTGATCACATGGCTCCTCTATCCTCTCCACTGGATTAAAACATCAGTTAAGATCTCATGAAGGAAAAGTTCTAGATGATCCTACTTACTATAGGAAACTTATTGGCAAGCTGAATTTTCTTACACTACTAGACTTGATCTTGCTTATGGTGTACAACTTCTCAGTCAATAATGCAGGACCCTAGAGAACTCATCTACATGCTGCATTTCACATGTTAAGGTACCTCAAGAAAGATCCTACTCTAGGTGTTTTCATATCATCTGCTGCAAATTTTGAAGTGCAAGCATATTGTGATTCTGATTGGGCTGCCTGCCCTGATTCAAGGAAATCCGTTAGTGGTTATATTGTATTGTTAGGAGATTGTCCTATTAGTTGGAAGTCCAGAAACAAGAAACAATATCACTCTTTCAGTGAAGCAGAGTACAGATCCTTGAGGAAGGTAGTAGGTGAGTTAACTTGGCTGCAGAGATTGTTTGAGGAGCTGAATATATATCAGGCTGCACCATTTCCTGTATGTTGTGATAGTCAAGCAGCCATACACATTGCTAGAAATCCTGTTTTCCATGAACGTACGAAGCATATAGAAGTGGATTGTCATTTTGTGAGATCGAAGCTACAAGAAGGGTTTGTTACACTGCATCATGTTGATACTGCTGATCAGTTAGCAGATGTTCTTACCAAAGCATTAACTGGGATTAAACACTCTACACTTTTGGACAAATTGGCTTCGATTACCTCTGCTCCAATTTGAGGGGGGTATTGAGGTTAAATTAGTAATTACACTAGGCTGTTAGTGTAGTTAGTTAGTTGTTAATGTAGTTAATTAGTGGTTCAATTAATTAGTTAGTTAGTGTTTCAGAAAGTTAGTTACAAAGTTTGTTATATTTGTTATATAAGTCATTGTACTGTTTTCAGTTTTCTCATTCAATTCAATCAACACACATTTTCAATGCCTCTTCTCTAACCCTTCTTCTCTAACCAAGCTCTCATCAATGGAGTTTTCAGCCTTCTTCAACTTTATAATTTATCTTTCCTTTTACAATGTACCCATTTGGCTACAAATCTAGTGATACACCCAAATTACGTCATTAGAAAAGTATTACTTCATATAGAAACAAGTACACTTGATCCTTTTTTATGTTCTTGAAGACATTCAAAATAATACAAAAAAACGATATACATCATACACCTGTGCAACGCACGGGCAATGACAATATCGTTTACTATTATTTAAATAGAAAATTACATAAGACTAGAACGTTACTAATTAGCGTGCAATGGTATTATCGTACTTAGAACATGATGCTTGTTGAAGCTTGAGTGATGAGCTGAAACCTATATTCCTTCTTACAAGGTCAAATACCAATAGATTCTCGCCATTTGATGTCCTCCTATAACAATCGATGGTTCCCATGTTTGGTCTTGTCCCACAAATGCTAAACACATAACATCCTTACTAACTTGTACCACTGAATTTGTCCCATAAAGTCTCCAAAACGCACTCGGCTTATGCAACACAAAATCTATCACAGGAACATCTGGTCCAACGTTGGTACTTTTAATGTTTTTCGAACTAAAGCAAAGTCCATATGGTTTCATAGGAGGCTCTACAATTGTCACATTCTTAGGAAGCGCCTTGATGAAAGCAGTTTTAAAAGCATCATAGATGGTAGTGTGTAATATTGTAAAAGGTGTAGCTGTGCTTATTCTCGTCCCAGCAACTCCATTTTTCTTATTAATAGATAACAATGTTTTATTCAGTGGAACGTCTTGCCCCGCGATTCGAATGGATGAAACTTGGATATAGTACTCTTCAGATGTAACGAATCCACCCCTTGTATTTGCGATAAGTTTGGTGTAGAGAATATCATTGGAGATATCGATCTTTTTAGGATTGTAAACATTATATGGACCAGAACCGATGAATATAACTCCACGAGATTGTGTAGATGAGCTCAAACATATACCAAATTTCTTGGTGAATCTAGAGTCTAAAGCAAGTTGATTGGGAATAGAAACTGGACTTTCACGTCCAAAACCTGCAACTCCTGGTAAGAAATGATACAATTCAATAATTAAAAAATGTTATATTTTAATTTAAAAAAAATAATTTTAAAAAATTGAAATTCCTGAAGTACATGTGTGTATATATGTATATATTTAATTAAATAAAAGGAAAAAGGGTATAAATTGTATGGTTGACTTCTTACCCTCTACACTTGCTTATGGTCCAATTAACCCACGTACCTACCTAAAAATGTGTGAGGAGAAGAATAATAAATACTCTACTAAAATGACATGTTCTTCAATTTATTATGTAACACTCTTGAGTTATATATTTTAATGTCAAAAAGGAATTAGGTCGGTCCCATTGTGATTTCTATTGTCTATTGGGTCTATATATCCTTGCATTTTTGTGAGCTTTATTAAAAAATCCTACCATCTATGTTATGAATGGAGCAGGTTGGTGGTGGTGGCTCCTACAACCTCCTTTTTGTACTTCTAAGGTTCATTCAATAATGTGGAATATAACAAAAAAAAAAAGAAGATAAAATACATAGATATAAATTTAATTTAACAATTAACCAAGTATATGTGACAATTTTAAATTTTTAAGTAAGACATTCGAACACACAAATATATGATTCAATACCTGTGACTCCATTTGCAAATTGTCTCATCATATCTTGATCAAGAAGGCAAGAGAAAATAAATCGCGGCCAAGTTAGAGGAACACCAGGAGTAGAACCAATAGTCAATACATCCTCAGCAAGTTCAGCGCGATCGTGAAACGAATTGATCAATGGATTTTCACCCCAAATGTAACAAGTATTATTGCTACATCCAGGTTGTACTTGAGGTTTGAATATGCAATCCCCACAGGCATGTGACTTGAAAAAGTGCATTGTGTCGAATTACACACTGCTGGTTTGTAAGTTACACTTTTGTAACCTTTGTCACAATCCACCCATAAACTTCTACCACCAAGATTGATTAAGAGTTTTATGGGGATTAAAGGAGTTCTTTGACTCACTTCTATAGTGTATTCTAGGGTTGATGCATCTTTGGTGACTGGAATGTATAATACTTCACTTGAGCATTGAAAAATATTCAGTAGAAGTAATAAAAGAAGCATAGATAAAGGAAGTTTGAATGTCACCATGCTAGCTAGATAAAGAAAGAAAAAGAAGCAAATGGTATAATTAGGCCAATGATAAATTATTTAGTATGGAGTTGCAAATTTATAGTAAGAGATGGAAGCATTAGACAAGTATAGTGTTTATGATTCTTTTGTTTATTTCCGTTGACATTCAATGAAGCTCTACAATGGTTTCTTACTTTTTATTCTTTTGTGTCCATTTTAGATATCGTATTTATTAAAAATAGTCTGATTTAAAAAATTAAAATAAAATTAACAACAAAATTTTAATTTGATAATTAATCAATAAATATAAAGAGAAATTATTATGATAAAAAGAAAAGTAGTAATAGATCAAAATACAAAATCAAATTAAATTACCTTTTAATTAATGTTTTCTGTGTGCAAAATGGATAGAAGAGAGTATATCATCACAAGTCAAAACTTTGACTTTGAATAAAATCTAGTCAGCATGGAGTTATCTCATGCACATGGCCAGATTTATACGCGTATTTAAGATTCTTGATGTTGACACCTTATCTCAATTGTCAAACGTAAATTTAATTAATATGTTGAATATTCAGTTTTTTATTTTTATTTATCAATGTTTCTGATATTTATATTGATTTTTGATTATTTTGAATTTGCACTTATAGTGCCATTCGGGAGGGGAGGGGGGGGGGGGGGGAGAGGGCTGAGAGCTGCACCTTATATCCAGGCTCAAGTCAAAAGCCTCTGATTAAGAAAGAAGCAGCCTCGTTCAATAGTTTTCGTTGATTATGTATATTTTCATTGCGCATTTGTGTTATTATGGGTTCAAAACTCACAGTACTTAATAGTTATTCAAAGTAGGAGAGTTAACTATACCAAATTTTAAGTTTTTCAAAATATCCTTTTAACAAAAATAGTGGGAGGGGCCGTTTATATTTTCATCGCATTTGGCCATAGATTTTTTAAATAATATTTGAAAAAAATTGATGAATAGTGTTTGTTCATACGATTTGTAATTATTGGACAATATCCCAAATTTTGAAATATTAGTTTTTTCTAGTATTTGGGTCAATCTCATTATTTGAGATCTTTTGAAAATTAAAATTTTACACCGAACTTTTATTATTTACAAAAACACCCTCTATAGAATTTGTTTGCGTTTGTATTACAAATTTTTTTTACGTGATCATCAAAGTAGTGATAAAATATTTAGTGAATATAAAAGTAATGATATGGTTGTTGAAAAAAATGATGAACAATCGACTTAGGGTAACAAAATCATGTTTTTTTTTCTAGTTCACAATATATGAAATGATGTTTGTTGCACTCCAAACTACCACATTGCTCTAGTGTCATGAACACTACTTGTTATTTGTTGTAATGAAAATCCAATTAACTTATAATACAAACTTATAGTTTAGTTTTGATAGATTTTAAAACTTATGGATATATATAAAAAGTGAAATATAATTCTCAAACTATGGTCAAACACATAACTAAATTTCACTCAAATTCATCAACTAATATTTGCCAAGAATAGTTGAAAATTTAGTATTTCTGTTCAAAAGATAAATCCAGTTAACCACTACCAGTATTGATGAACTGGGACTAGCTGTTGGTACCGTTATATGAGAAAATAGATAAAAAGACTACTCCATTTTGTATCTGTGTGCGGTGACAAAATGTGTGCAGAATGCAGATCTTGTTTTATCAATTAAAGATCTATGATTTAATTTGTAACATGGTTTAAAATACAAATGGATTGAATTGATAGATTTAGAGGACCTTTTTAGGCAGAGGCAAACTCAGGTTTTGAATACTCCGAGCACCAATATTAAGCGGGATAATAATCAGGTCGCGTGGGTGTATGTACGCGTTACTTAGCTTGTGCCAGCAGTACAAAACACCCTTTTTATGCTTTTTACGGGGCACTGTTAATTATATTTATTTTGTATCGTGCAACCATGGGTCTTCCCCTGTTTTTAGATAAATACTCATCCTTAATCATTTTTAGAGGAATTGTGGAGGCACAACGCCATAACAAAGTGCAAATTATCTAGGATAAGAACATAAAACGATACAATTAGTCATGCAATGCATGGGCATCGTCCATCTAGTTTATTATCGAAATAGAAAATTACATATATAGAATAGAGGGGCTTAGCCTAGAATTGTATTGTCATACATAGAGCATGATGTTTGTTGAAGTTTGAGTGAGGAGCTGAAACCAATCTTCTTTTGTGGAAGGTCAAATATCAATAGGTTCTCTTCCAATTGATGCCCTCCTATAACAATTGATGGTTCCCTTTCTTCATTTTGTTTCACAAATGCTAAACACATAACATCCTTACTAACTTGTACCACTGAATTTGTTCCATAAATCCTCCAATACGCACTCGGTTTATGCAAAACAAAATCTATCACAGGAACATCTAGTCCAACGTTAGTAATTTTAATGTTTTTCGAACTAAAGCAAAGTCCAAATTGTTTCATAGGAGGCTCTACAAGTGTCACGTTCTTTGGAAGCGCGTTGATGAAAGCAGTTTTAAAAGCATCGTAAATGCTAGGGTGTAAAATTGTGTAAGGTGACGCTGTGCTGATTCTCGTCCCACCATCTATATCATTTTTATTAATAGATAGCAATGTTTTATTTAGTGGAACTTGTTGTCCCGCGATTTTGATGGAAGAAACTTGGATATAGTACTCTTGAGTTACCAAAAATGCATTTTTATTTGCGATTAATTTGGTGTAGAGAATATTGTTTGATATGTCGATCTTCTCAGGATTGTAAACATAATATGGACCAGAACCGATGAAGATAACTCCAGGAGATGTTGTAGATGAACTCAAACATATACCAAATTTCTTGGTGAATCTAGAGTCTAAAGCAAGTTGATTGGGTATGGAAATTGGACTTTCACGTCCAAAACCTGCAATCCCTGACAAATGAAATCAAGTACAAAGCCTCGTAAATAGTTGTTTTTCCATTTTATATGACACATTTATACTATACTAAGGTCCTATTACCCCTGAACTTATTTTATTAATAATTTTTTACCCCTTTTTAGCTTACGTGGCACTATCTTGTGGGCCCAACGATGGTTGACTTTTTTTTTCGAACTAGTGCCACGTAGGCTAAAAAGGGGTAGAAAATTACATATAAAATAAGTTCAGGGGTAATAGAACCTTAATATAGTATAAGTGTGTCTCTGAGATTTCGAGCATAGGTTGAGGGATAGTTGGGTATTTTCCCTTTTATATATAAAACACTAGTAATTTGTTTTTTAGCAGTAAGTTCACATACCTGTGACTCCATTGGCGAGAAGTCTCACCATATTGGGACTAACAAAGCAAGCAAAAACAAATCGCGGCCAAGTTAGAGTTACACCAGGAGTTGAACCAATAACCAATACATCATCAGCAATTTCAGCGCTATCATCAAACCAATCGATCAAGGGATTTTCACCCCAAATGTAACAACTATTGTTGTTACATCCAGGCTGAAGTTTAGGTTTCAATATGCAGTCACCACAGTGATTTGGATTGGAATAAGTGCATTGTGTGGAATTACATACACCAGGTTTGTAAGTTGAACTTTTGAAACCTTTGTCACAATCCACCCATAAACTTCTACCACCAAGATGGACTAAAAGTTTTATGGGAATTAAAGGAGTTCTTTGACTTACTTCTGTAATGTATTGTAAAGTTGATGCATCTTTAGTGACTGGAAGATATAATACTTCAGATGAACATACAAAAATATCAAGTAGAAGAAAAATGACAAGCATAGATAAAGGAAGTTTCAATGACATTATGTTAGATAAAGAAAGAATAAAGCAAGTGGTATTAGACAAATGAGGAATTTTATAGTAGAGTAACTCCTTTCTTTTTATTTTTTCAAAAATGTTTAGTCATAGTCTAATGGACAATATGACCCATCACCCCACCTTTGTTTGAAGACAACCATAACAACTTAATCAGAAGTGTCGAACTCGAGTCATACACTCAAAAAAAAATTCAAAAAGAAAATGAAAGACAATAACGAAGCTCTACAATGGGTCCTCATTTTACTCTCTCTCTATTTATCTCATATGTCGTGTTTGCTATATATATATATATATATATATATATATATATATATATATATATATATATATATATATATATATATATATATATATATATATAAGTTAGGCCATTTTAAAATTTTGCTAGAAAAACTTATGATATTCGAAATATCAATTTTTACTTTTTTTAAATACTTATTATTTTAAAAAATCAAAATAAAACTAATTATAAATTTTTAATTTTACAATTACTAGATAAATATAGTTGTGGTAAGAATAATAACAAATTAAATTAATTTAATCAAGCCTTTTTGTTACACTTTGTTTAGATCATTGTTGCCCATTGTTTCATAATGTATTGTATTCATATTGTAATTAATTGTATGGTAGATACAATGTTTGGTTATATTGTATTTTTTGTTGTTGTTTAGTAATATTTTAATTGTTTGGTTTGATTGTATCGACTGTATTGTAATTTATAAATTTACTAAATATCCTTAATTATTCTAGGGCACGAGGTTTAACTAGGTTTAAATAATTAAGGTAAAGGGCAAAATAGTATTTTGAATTATGTAAAGATTTAATTGGAAAAAGAAATTAAGTAACAATAAGAAACACCAAATTGGATGTTCCATAAAATAGGAATTTCCATTATTTCGTAATAACTAAATTTAACAATACAATATAATATATTTTAAGTAATAATCAAAATAAATATTATAAAAATAATAACGCGACAATATAATAAATAATAATGATCCAAAGCAGAAAAGAAAAAGTAAAGAATGGACAGGAAAGTTAGTGCATATGGGCAAGTGGAGTAGTAAACGGATTTATACGCGTGTTCTAGATTCCTCATAATTACTTCTTATCTCATTTTTCAACTGTAAATTAATTAACATCTTCGTCCTCATAGTATTATTATATATCCAAGTTCATGTTATTAAATTAATTAAGATAAATCCCTATACAAATTTAATTGGTTACACTAAAAGAATAAATCAATAGTGAAGTATTGATTTAATTTGATAGTTTAAAAATTATATAATATTCATCATACGTATTTTAGAAAAAGGAGTCAAAACTATTTTTAAATTATTTGAAATAGCTAAATATATCTTTAAATTATATTCGGCTCAAAAATATCTTTCGTATCTAACTAATTTAACCACATTTGTCCTTCAGTTAAACAAAAGCATTCATGTGTGTGCTAAAATGTCACATGGATTCGACATGTGCATGTCAAACACAACACCTCCACATAGACAACTTAAAGCCCTAGTTTCGCTCTTTTCCCTCTCATTCCATCCCTTCCATATTTGGGTATATCTATATGAATATATAATATACATTGACTTAATTTAATTTATATTCTTTTTTTTCGATACCAATATATTATACTTTGAAGATCACTGCCACTGCAGAGGCAGCGATTTTATCCTTTTGGTTAATATAAAATTTATATATACGTTTTGAAATTTTTATTAATATTTTGTACCCTTTATGCTTCAGACTCATAAGTATAGTAGGTCTCTTACATTAGCTACTATTGCGCCATAGCCGTGAGTTGAATCAACAAGAAAGTTTCGCTAAGATTTATTTAAACAAAATTAATTTATTAAGAAAAATTAAAACAATAAATTAGTACTGTTACTCGATTAATTAAAATGAGTGTGTTTATAGTATACAATAGATCATTTCTTTTATTGTATCTGAAATGGTTATCATTTCTGCTAAATTTAATGATTATTTCATATTGTTATTTATATATATTAAGAATAGTATGAGGCAAAAATAAGGAGTAATATTTTCTTGATTTACTATTATGAACAAATAAAAAGAAATAAATTTTTTTTACTATAAAGATCAAATAAAATAAAAAAAATGCAAGAAATAAATTTTTTTTACTATTAAGATCAAATATAATAAAAAGAGGGAATAAATGCACTAAATTAGAAAATGCACGTGATTGATTAATTACATATCCTTAGTTATAATGTATTATTCTCAATTCAATATGTGACGACACTTGAAATTAAATTATTCAATTTGGTACCAAACTATCAATATTAAATGAAAGGTAAGTATTTTGCTGCACAACGTCTTAATTCTCATATTTCACACTCCCTCTATAATTTATGTAATATTTTTGCTTTTTGAAGTCAAGTTGAGAAATTTAAAGCTAAATTAAATTAATTTAATATAATATTTTAAACGTAAGATTTAAATATAAAAAAAGTAACATAAAAGATATTACAAATGTAGTTTTCCCGTGTATATTAATAAGATAAAAATATTATTTTAAATATTGATCAAAATTTATATAATATGAATCTAATTTGTTATCATTTAATGTTTGTGCTTTAACCAAACAAATACTTTTCGAATATGGAGAATTGTCAAAGTTATATTTTAAGTGAATCTAATAGATATAAGTTGAATTAAAATTATTATGTGAATAATTTTAAAAGTTCATTGATGAATTAAATCTTCCTTTTTGATAGATCGTTTCACCATCACAAAACACATGGTTAGTGCGACTTATAGAGCTTCATAAATTGCAACGAGATTCATCATTTATCATAGAATAAATTTTATTAGGAATGGATCTAAAATTTTCATTCAAGAAATTTGAAAAAAAAAATATAAACGTGTGAAAAAGACAAAAAGATACAATTCCAAGGTAGTAATAATATATAGTTTAATTAAAGGGACAAAAGTTAGTCCCGTTACAAAAAGACTTTTTAACTTAAGCTAAAAGAAAAAATGTTCACAATGAGATTCAAACCATGAACGTGAGGGTCAACTTTAAATGAATCTTTCACAGTTTCACAGTATTATAGATTGCTTCTTGTTCACGAGAAGTGTCAAAATTAATATATCTCCATAAATACAAAGTTACTTTATATATATAATATGATTTTTTATCGAAAAGATTTGGGTGAACTCGGAAACTCACGTGGTTCTGCCCTTAAATTTCATGTCTCTTTATATTGACTATCGTAAAACTAGCTAATGTGGGGTCATCCATTTCATAATGGTCGAGTGTTAATTTATATATTACTTAATGGACTATAAATAGTCATTACTTTCACTAAAAAAATAATATAAAAAAGCTTGGAATAAATTATGCTCCCTCTTTGCTTCTTATTAATTTAGTTTATAAATATAAGTTTGTTAAACTAGTTATTTTATAACATAAAACAATTGTATACCATATACTAATTAATATGAATATATAACTCCATCAAATGCGGTTCTTCACCAATTGTTTTTGACATAATAATAATAATAGGATAATGCTTCCACCATTCCTTTTCTTTCTTCATTTGGACGAAATCATTAACTGGCAGGCAATATCTATTAATTATGTGTATCTATAGTCAATGTTCATAGATCCTTGTATTTTTACACCCCAACTTGTATATGCATTAATTAAATACACAATATATTATATAGATTTATGTTTTCTTTCAGCTTTCGTCTTGTCCCTTGGCTAATAAAATAAACGTCATGTCATAAATCAATAATCATATTACATCACTATAAATCAAGATGCTACATCTCCAAATTCTAGTCACTCCATCAATATTAACGTAACAATGGTTACCAAAATAAATTTTCTATCCTTGTTTCTCTCTTTGATCCTCTTATTTTCCCTTTCCTTCGCGAAAACGCCTCCGCGACCTCGAGCTTTTCTTCTTCCAGTAACCAAAGATGCATCCACTAAACAATTTGTTGCAACCATTAACCAAAGAACACCCCTTGTCCCAGTTAAACTTACGATCGATCTTGGTCAACGATTTTTATGGGTTGATTGTGAAAATGGTTATGTTAGTTCATCTTATAAACCCGTCCCTTGTGGTTCTATCCCTTGTAAACGTTCTTTCTCAGGTGCATGTGTTGAATCATGTGTAGGTCCACCTTCACCAGCGTGCAACAATAACACTTGTTCACATATTCCTTATAACCCCTTTATTCGTACTAGCACGGGTGGTGAACTTGCTCAAGATGTTGTTTCACTTCAATCAACCGATGGCTCGAATCCTCGTAAATACTTATCAACAAAAAATAGAGTAGTATTTGATTGTGCTCCTCATTCTCTTCTTGAAGGACTAGCAAAGGGTGTTAAAGGGATTCTTGGACTTGGAAATGGTTATGTAGGATTTCCTACTCAATTAGCTAATGCTTTTAGTATACCTCGAAAATTCGCTATATGTTTGAGTTCATCCACAAACTCTCGTGGTGTTATCTTCTTTGGTGATAGTCCTTATGTTTTTCTTCCTGGAATGGATGTCTCAAAAAGACTTGTTTACACTCCACTTCTCAAAAACCCTGTTAGTACATCAGGGTCATATTTTGAAGGGGAACCTTCAATTGATTATTTTATTGGAGTGACATCTATCAAAGTTAATGGTAATGTTGTGCCAATAAACACCACATTGTTGAACATAACCAAAGATGGCAAAGGTGGAACAAAAATTAGTACGGTTGAACCTTACACAAAATTAGAGACTTCGATTTACAATGCCTTAACAAAGGCATTTGTTAGATCGCTATCTAAGGTTCCAAGGGTGAAACCTGTGGCACCTTTTAAAGTGTGCTATAACAGAACTAGTTTGGGAAGTACTCGCGTTGGGCCTGGTGTTCCACCCATTGAACTAGTGTTGCGTAACAAAAATGCTACTTCATCTTGGACTATTTGGGGTGTAAATTCTATGGTGGCGGTGAATAATGACGTGCTTTGTCTTGGATTTGTGGATGGAGGAGTTGAATTTGAACCAACAACTTCTATAGTGATTGGAGCACATCAAATTGAAGACAACCTTTTGCAATTTGATATTGCTAATAAAAGGCTCGGTTTTACTTCATCACTTTTATTTGGTCATACAACATGTGCCAACTTCAACTTTACATCCAAACCTTGATGAAATAATATAAGAGCTGTGCTTTTATGTAATTTCAGATTCAAATAAATGTTTCTTGTATTTTCAAAGGACAGAGTTATCAAGAATAAATGTATTCGACTTTGTTTGGTTTTTGAATGTAGTCCCATTGGTGTCAATTAGAAAGAAAAAAAAAAGTGTCTGTTAAGAATTCCTACGTTGAAAAAAGGATGAAAATTTAGTCTACTTATATGAACTTGAACAAATCTCCCTCATAAGCTAGCTTTTGGATTGAGTTAGGCTCAAGATCCACCTTTACCGTTTCAATAATTAATATATTGAATAGTGCTACTACTTCAACGTTTTTCAGATATTTGTTGTATATCCTTGCTAATAGTAATTAGAATTGCGCAGATACTATAAAAACATTACAAGTGAACAGTAATTCAAATACGATTTACAATTAATGTTCCACGTTGATTTGTTTACATCCAGAAGGTAAATGCTGAATCTCGGCTTTGAACAATAGAGAAGAAGCTGCACAAGAACAATTGTATTGATTGAGATCAAAAGGCTACATGTATAAGAGAAAAAAAGTTGATTTTTATAGACTCACTCTGCCTCACTATTTTTAACTGACTGTAACTAGTTTTCTTTCGAGGTGTTACAACTAACCAACCAATCCTAACTACCACCTTTAGGCTAACACAACGTCCCCCTTCAAGCTTGGTCGGTAGATAGTCATGTTGTATTTTAGACAACACATCATCCGACTGTTGTTGAGTAGGTAGATAGTTTGTACTGATTAAGATTTGTTGCAGTCTTTCCCTTATGAAATGACAGTCAATCTCAAAGTGTTTGTCCTCCATGATATTACAGAATTCGCAGTGATCTATATGGATGCTTTACTATCACTTCACACCTGGAAACTTAACTTTTACACATACTTCTTTCAGCATTTCAAGTAGTCAAACTAACTTTGAAACAGTGGAGGCAAGGCTCATATAGTCAGCTTCAGTTGAACTCTCTGACAATAATTATAAATTACATCTAGTAAGTAGACAAGAGGATCACAAAATACTAGCAAATAATAAGCCTTGACCAGGTTGTCTTTTTAGGTATTTGATCACTCTCAATGCAGCATTCATGCGAGACTTCTTGGGTTGCTGAGTTTTGAGGGACGTTGAAGGTTATGTTTGATCTGGCCGTATTGAAATAATGGCAACTTGCTAATCAATTTATAATACTTTGCCTGATCCACCAAGGGGTCTTCTAAGGCTGATTGATCCTTTGTAACATGATCATCATACTGTTTCGATATATGTAAGTTTAACATTGGTATTGATGGGGTACCTGTAGGTTTAGCTGCTAAAAAGACCACTTCTGCTATAAGCTCTAATGCATATTTTCTTTGGTGGATTAGTATTACCCTCTGCTGACCTTAAATTAAAAACTCAATATCTAAGATTAGCTCACCAGAAGTCCTTCATCTTAAAAACCTATTGCAGTGCCTTTTTTTTCTCTTCTATCAACTTGAGACTACTCCCAGTGATCAACATGCCATCTACAAACACAAGTACAACAATAAATCCTTCTATTGACATGTTGATGAACAGTGAAAAATCATGTTGACTCTGTTTGAATTTGAAACTAGTGAGAGATTTAGTCAACTTATGGTTCCACTGTACGTCTTGGGGCTTATTTAATTAAGATCACACAGGGACTTTGTCAGTCTAACACCTTCTTCCCCCGACTGGCAAGTCCTTGAGGAAATTCCATGTAAATTTAATCATCAAGATCACCTCGCAAAAAGGCATTGAAGACATCCATCTAATGTATATTTTATGCTTTGCAGCAACAATGAAAATGTTTTTTTATAGTCTATTCCTCTTTTTGGTTATATCCCTTAGCAATCAATCTTGCTCTATTTGTTCTGTTGAGTTGTACTTGACTTTGTCTATCCATCTACAATCTATTGTTTGGTTGTTTGATTTGGTCGCAATGGTGTGAATACGCAAAAGTCTTAATAATTCATCGTGTATATCTAAACTTTGTTTGGATGGTTGTAACCTATTGTAATTAAATAACCAAGCGAGACATTCGAAAAGCTATTGTAGTACTAATGGATGTGAATAAAATAATAATAATAGTATATAATGCTTCTCCCAGTCCTGTTCTTTCTTCACTTGGACGAAATCATGAACTGGCAGACAATAGAATATCTATTACGTAATTTTATTCATAGTCAATGTTCATAGATCTTAGAATTCTTACAACGCAACTTGTATAATCAAGATTCATATTAAAGAAGTTTTACATCACTATAAATCAAGATGTTACATCTCCAAATTCTATTCACTCCATCAATAACGTAACAATGGTTACCAAAATAAATTTTCTATCCTTGTTTCTTTCTTTGATCTTTTTATTTTCCCTCTCCTTAGCGAAAACACCACCGAGACCCCGAGCTTTTCTTCTTCCAGTAACCAAAGATGCATCCACAAAACAATATGTCACAACCATTAACCAAAGAACACCCCTAGTCCCAATCAAACTCACAATTGATCTTGGTCAACGATTTTTATGGGTTGATTGTGAAAAAGGTTATGTTAGTTCATCTTATAAACCCGTCCCATGTGGTTCTATCCCTTGTAAACGTTCTTTATCGGGTGCATGTGTTGAATTATGTATAGGTCCTCCTTCACCAGGGTGCAACAATAACACTTGTTCACATATTCCTTATAACCCCTTTAATCGTACTAGCACGGGTGGTGAACTTGCTCAAGATGTTGTTTCACTTCAATCAACCGATGGCTCAAATCCTCGAAAATACTTATCAACAACTAATGAAGTAGTATTTGATTGTGCTCCTCATTCTCTTCTTGAAGGACTAGCAAAGGGTGTTAAAGGGATTCTTGGACTTGGAAATGGTTATGTAGGGTTTCCTACTCAATTAGCTAATGCTTTTAGTATACCTCGAAAATTCGCTATATGTTTGAGTTCATCCACAACCTCTCGTGGTGTTATCTTCTTTGGTGATAGTCCTTATGTTTTTCTTCCTGGAATGGATGTCTCAAAGAGACTTGTATACACTCCACTTCTCAAAAACCCCGTTAGTACATCAGGGTCATATTTCGAAGGGGAGCCTTCAACGGATTATTTTATTGGAGTGACGTCTATTAAAATACATAGTATTGCTGTGCCAATAAACACCACATTGTTGAACATAACCAAACATGGCAAAGGGGGAACAAAAATTAGTACGGTTGAACCTTACACAAAATTAGAGACATCGATTTACAATGCTTTAACGAAGGCATTTGTTAGCGCGCTTGCTAATGTTCCAATGGTGAAACCTGTGGCACCTTTCAAAGTGTGTTATAATAAAACGAGCTTGGGAAGTAATCAGGTTGGCCCTGGTGTACCACCCATTGAACTAGTGTTGCGTAACAAAAATGCTACTACGTATACATCTTGGTTCATTTGGGGTGCAAATTCTATGGTGGTGGTGAATAATGATGTGGTTTGTTTTGGATTTGTGGATGGTGGAGTTGAATTTGAACCAACAACTTCTATAGTCATTGGAACACATCAAATTGAAGACAACCTTTTGCAATTTGACATTGCTAACAAAAGGTTGGGTTTTACTTCATCACTCTTATTTGATGAAATAACATGTGCTAACTTCAACTTTACAACCAAAGCTTAGTGGTAAAAAAAAAAGTGTGCTTTGGTGATTTTAGCTTCAAATAAATGTTTTCTTTTATTTTCCAAAGGATGGAGTTGATCAAGAATAAATGTATTCAACTTCGCTTGGTTGTGTTAATTAGCAAAAGTCCCAATAATTAATTGTGTATATCTACACTTTGGATGGTTGTTAACTATTGTATTTTTAGTTTAAATAAAATGTTTTTTTTATTATTACTTAAATTTTAATATTTCGTATTCTTAAACTCATCGTTAGGTAATTTCGAAAAGTCTCAGTTCGTATAGTAATTGATTTGGTGTAATCGTGTTTTTACCTTACATTTTCTTCTCATTTGTCTTTACTTGTTATTTGATTATCTTATTGTATTATTTTCCCACCTTTTTATACTAGTTTTTCATTGCAATTTGTACCCTACTTTTCTCGTAGCTATATCTTTCATATTGTTAATGTGTGGCATTATATAACGACGGAGAGCGATATAAACTATCAGAATAGGGTCGAACTAGGGGGACGGGTGGGTGTTCACCCAATTTAATTTTTTAGGATTTATATAGATATATAGACTTTGAATCCTCTAAGCATAAGATTAACGAGATTGGATTTGTATTGGTTTAGAGGGTTCAAAATTCACCTTAAGGTCCAACTTCAAATCTCAAGCACAACATTTTTTTCCTTATCTCCTGAAAATCATGAATCTGCACAATATTCAAATATTGTATTCATTAAAACAATATAATACAATACGATATATTCTAAAAAGTAAGTAACTACCATCTAAACAGAGTAGACTTTTGCTAGTGAGAGCATGTTGACTACCAATTTTAAGTGCGTGAATGGCTTAAATGAGACGTAGCTTGGTGTAGCGGGATGCGTTAGCATATGATCATTTCACTCTCAGTTCGATTTTGCTAGAAGCGAAATCAAAATTTTCAATTTTATGGTTTTTATTTTTATAGTGAGGATTTCAATTCAAGAGTTAATATTTGGAATTTAAACTTAATATTTAATGTATACATATTTAATAAATATTCTGATATAAATATGTTATTTGAGCAAAAGTTATTGAGTTCAACCAAACCCACATTCAATCTAGGTCCATCTCTGATTTTTGATAGTTTAAAATGGTCCAGATTTCACTTTAATCTAATTATAATAATTTTATTATTAAAAAGATATTAATTAGTATAGGCAAATTTAGAATTCGAAAACAAAGGAACACCACCAAAAAAGACACAGATTATTGACTTTGATATAACGCAACACCATCTCGTCTAAATTTTTTTTATTAAATACGCATAGAACTTATGTCCTAATTAATAAATATGAATTACAATGTATAGCTCGATGGCTCGTTCTGCAGACTGCTGGTTCAGGCACCACTTTTTGCATAGGTTAAATTGCGAAACGTGCCACCTATATGTTTTGTGAATATTTTTACTTGCCATCTAAAAACAAAGATAGGCAGTTTAGGTACGGGTAAAATGTATTTGAATTAGATATTTATATTAAATCAATATATCCATGCTATATGTTCATATTAATAGTTCATTTTAACCAATCATCATTAATTTATATATATTTTACTTTATTGAATCACGTATTGCATTTACTTAATATAAACATTTGATGTGAATAAATTTTTTTCGTTTATACACCACTTTGCATAGGGTAGATTGCGAAACTTGCCACCTATTTCTGAAAACGAAGACGAGCAGTTTAGGCACGGGTAAAACTTATCTGTATGGGTGTTTATATCAAATCAATACATGCATGCCATGTATTTATATTAATAGTTCATTTTACTTAATCATAATCAATTTATATGTATTTTACTTCATTAAATCACATACTGCATTTGCTTACTGTAAACACCCAGTGCGGATAAGTTTTTTTTCATTTATACACCACTTTGCATAGGTAAGATTGCCAAACTTTCCACCAATATGGTTTATGAATATTTTTACTTGCCATCATAAAATGAAGACTGGCGGTTTAGGCGCGGGTAAAATTTATCTGCACTGCATGTTTATATCAAATCAATACATGCATATCATGTGTTTATATTAATATTTTATTTTACTTAATCATAATTATTTATATATATTTTACTTCATTAAATCACGTACTGCATTTACTTAATGTAAAATCTCGATACGAATAAATTTTTTTCGTTTATGCACCACTTAGCATAGATTAGATTGCGAAACATGCCGCCTATAAGTTCCAACTAAAAATGAAAATGATATACCAAAAGGTTCAAACTTGGGTCGAACAACAGAAGTTCATGAGTCGAAATTGTATATAAACTTTTTTTGAAGTTAACGAATGTACGTGAATTTTTAATTCTCCACGTGGGTCCATTGTGCTTACTAGTTCGAGAATTTTGAAAGAAAAAAGTCTCAGTTATTTTGGTAAATATAGAAAGATTGTATACAGTATTCTTTTAAACTATGTCTTAAAATACATAATTTTGAGTAGACTACAATTATCAAAGCAACGAATTTATCTGAATCTTGGGACTCATCTAAAGTCGGTTGATTAAAATGATTAAAGGCTACAAAAAATATATTTTATAAAAAGTAATTAAGAAAGCACGAGTTATTAGGAATATTAAAACATTATATACTTACAAATGAAAAGAGACGTTGTATATATCCAAAGTGCAAGTTGCATGAGTGAACTAATTATGTATTAATGTCCTAATCTGAATTTCTTGTCCCCTTCCACATTGCCCCGTTACATACAAAACATTATTTTACGATAAATTATGTAGCATAGAGAGTAGAGTATAGACCAATATGGAAATCTGGATTAATTATGAAACAGAAGAGTAATAATGACGCTGTCTAAATTTTCAAATTAGTCAATAATGCCACCACTTATCATGGCTAAGCGAAATTTTAATTCACAGCTTGAAATATAAATAATTTTTATATACATTTTTATTTAAAAGTTATTTTTCTTACACTATTTAGATGGAAATCATCGATGTATAATATTATTTTTTTCAATTATTAATTTTAGGTAAGATTTTATCAACTCAACATTAAAAGAAGTCATTTTAGTGAGACGATTATTCTACATATATTATTAACATAATGCTATAAGTAATAAGATGACAAATATTAAATAAAGATAAGAGTTAGAATCATACAATTCAACTCAAGAAGTGGATGGCTTGATATACCTCATTTAATATGTTTATAGTAATGCTTGAAACAAATTTAAAAATAAAAAATAATTTGAAATTTACTTTTTTCAACACTCTTTTTACTATTAATTCGCATTTTTTACAAAATACCAAGGAGGTTAATGAGGATAAAATAATATATTTTTAGATTTTTTTTACTTTTTATTAATTTTTTTTATTTTTTAAACACATAATTTATCCTTGCCAAAAATTTGAGGCCATCGAAATTTAAAGCATAAAGCACAGGACTTATTTAATTTCTCATTCAATATTTTGATATTTATATCCATATTAAAGTTTTAATTAATTTAAATTTGTCACCCAGACTACTCATAATAAGATTGATATGTGCATTCGGACTTTGAATACCTTGTAAGAAGAAGAAAAACTACCTCAGTCCATTGATAATTGGTTCATTATTGACTTGGTATATCATTTAAAAAATAATAAATATAGTGTTAATATTATAATATTATTTTTTAATTTTATTAAATTTAATATTTTAAATAATATATTAAATTATAAATAATATTCAATAGTAAAATTAAATAGATACATAAAATAAATCATATCTTAATTTTTTAAATTAAATAATATTATTGAATGGACTAATAAATAAAAGAAAATTAGAGACTAAAGGCAGGCTCATAATTGTGGCATGTCTCCTCTGTAAGTTAGTAGTGTAAATTTAGAATAAATTATGAAAAATTTTGGAGAGGAATTAAATGAATAACAAAATTGAATTCACAAATACTCATTTTTTTTTATATTTATCTTATTTGTGATATAAAATTTATTTTTCACACTAGAAATTTTTCGCAAGCATACTCTAAAATAACTTTGACGAACAAGTCCGAATACTTGAAGATAGGGTTGGGCATAAAATATTGAAAATTGAATTATCGAATCGAATAAAAACTTTTGTTATTTGGTAATTCAGTTTTTGATACATTATTTAGGGTAAAATTTTAATATTATAATATTCGGGTATGAGTTTGATACGATATATTAGTACCATTTGCTATTTGGTATCTCCCAGATATTAAATTATTTATTTAATAAAAATCATATATCAACATATACATTACTCATTAGTATAAGTTAAAAGATTAAGTTATTGAATAAGCATTAACAATTCAAATACATATGTATTTTAGTTGTATCAATATCATTTTTTTGATATCTTCTTTCTTATTGATCTTCAATAATACTGTGGCATTACATAAAAAAAAATGAAAATGATTAGAGAAATAGTATCTTTGTAATACAATCAGCTATAACTTTAATATGACATTATCGAATATCGTATAAAAATAAAATTTAATTTACTAAATTTCAAATCAAAAATTTTAAACTTGATATCTACTTAATTTTAACTATCAATTATACAAATAATCAAATTTAAGGATAAAAAAATCCAAACCAAATATTAAAGATCCACCCCTACTCGAAGATGTTTAAGAAAGGAAAACTTCAACGAATAAGGCAAGAATAGAGATTTCATTGTTTCTTTTAAAAAGGTGCGGCGGGCACACACTTTGAGTTGATCATGTGCTCCAAATTCCATTTTCAAATCCCATTTATTCTCTGATGAAAGATGAGGATGACAAAAGCGTGAATTATATGAGAATTTTTTTAAAGATTTGTATAAAAATTTGTTGGAAATTTATTTCAATATAAATTTTTATATTAATTTCTAGAAAAGTCCTCATGTAATTTACATTTTTTATAGTGTGAGTAGATATTATAATATATAATGTAATTTTATAAGTGAAATTTGAATAAATATTTTTTAATTTTTGTACAATATAGAGACTTTTTTCTAAAATATATAAATTTAAAAAGCAAATTAAATAGAAAATGACAAGCCATAAATAACTTTTAGATAATTATGCTAAAAAATTGATAGGATACAGATTTCACAACACTATTTTCGAAAATCAACTTTAATTTATTCATTTTTAAATATATAATAATAATTAGTGTAATATTAATTGGGGTTGAATGAATAATAAAATTTATATATATTTATATATAATATATATATATATATATATATATATATATATATATATATATATATATATATATATATATATATATATATGAGATAGATGTTGAACCTCTTGCATCAGTTAATGTATTTATTTTTCAAATTTTAAACCTTCTACATCAGTTAGTGTTTTTACTTTTCAAATTTTAAACCCCCCTTAATAAAAATTTTGAATCGTTCGATGCCCACTACTTTTGTGATGTCTCTTTCAAAAATACGGGAGACGTTGTATAATTGACCAGGCCATTATGAAAACTAGAAATTGAACTACCAAAAGAAGACAGATAGTACATTTATTCTTGGCCCAACTCCATGGAAAATAAAAGAAATTAATTACTATTACAACTGTTCCTTCATC
The DNA here is from genome assembly GCA_027705065.1 of Solanum peruvianum. Classification (NCBI taxonomy): domain Eukaryota; kingdom Viridiplantae; phylum Streptophyta; class Magnoliopsida; order Solanales; family Solanaceae; genus Solanum; species Solanum peruvianum. The sequence goes on from JAKWJD010001755.1 coordinate 75,807,782, forward strand.
CGAATCTGATATTCAGATTAAAAACCATCAAGCTTTGGATGTAAAATTAAAGTTGCCACATGTTGTTTGACTAAACAAAAGTGATGAAGTAAAACCCAACCTTTTGTTAGCAATGTCAAATTGCAAAAAATTGTTTTCAATTTGATGTGCTCCAATGACTATCGAAGTTGTTGGTTCAAATTCAACTCCTCCATCCACAAATCCAAGACAAAGCACGTCATCATTCACCGCGACCATTGAATTCGAACCCCAAATATTCCAAGATGTAGTTCCCAACACTAGTTCAATAGGTGGAACACCAGGGCCAACACGAGTACTACCCAAACTACTCCTATTATAACACACTTCAAATGGAGCCAATGGTTTCACCCTTGGAACCTTAGATAACGATTTAACAAATGCCTTTGTTAAAGCATTGTAAATCGAAGTCTCTAATTTTGTGTAAGGATCAACCGTACTAATTTTTGTTCCACCTTTCCCATCTTTAGTTATGTCCAACAATGTAGTGTTTATTGGCACGACGTTACCATTTATTTTAATAGATGTTACTCCAATGAAATACTCCACTGAGGGCTCCCCTACAAAATATGACCCTGATGTACTCACAGGGTTATTGAGTAGTGGAGTGTAAACAAGTCTCTTTGAGACATCAATTCCAGGAAGAAAAACATAAGGACTATCACCAAAGAAGATAACACCACGAGAGGTTGTGGATGAACTCAAACATATAGCGAATTTTCGAGGTATAGTAAAAGCATTAGCTAATTGAGTAGGAAACCCTACATAACCATTTCCAAGTCCAAGAATGCCATTAACACCTTTTGCTAGTTTCTCAAGGAGAAAAGTAGAACCACATCCAAAAACTACTCCATTTGTTGTTGATAAGTATTTACGAGGGTTCGAGCCATCGGTTGATTGAAGTGAGACAACATCTTGAGCAAGTTCACCACTCGTGCTAGTACGAATAAAGGGGTTATAAATAGTTTGTCCACAAGTGTTATTGTTGCATCCTGGCGAAGGAGAACCTACACATGATTCAACACATGCACCGGAGAAAGAACGTTTACAAGGGATAGAACCACATGGGACGGGTTTATAAGATGAACTAACATAACCTTTATCACAATCAACCCATAAAAATTGTTGACCAAGATCGATAGTAAGTTTTGCTGGGACAAGGGGTGTTCTTTGGTATATGGTTGTGATAAATTGTTTAGTGGATGCATCTTTGGTTATAGGAAGAAGAAAAGCTCGAGGTTTTGAAGGTGTTTTGGCTGAGGAGAGGGAGAACAAGAGGAGCAAAGGAAGAAAAAAGGATAGAGAAATTACTTTGGAAATCATTGTTAAGTTTGGATAGAGTGAGTAGAATTTGGAGATGTAGCATCTTCATTTATAGTGAATTAGTGATGTGAAGCTTGTTTAATTTTAAATTTTTCTTTTGGAGCCGTTAGGTAACTGTTATGGTCGGATTAATCTGAATTCATATCGAAAATTCTACTATATAAGATAAAGTGTTTCTGACCAAAGAATTATTTTTATTTGGAAAGGGGCAGAGGAAAGCAGAAATGGTTTTATTACTCACTTGTTAAGTCTATACAAGTGGACATGTAGAGAATCTAAGGAATGATGAATATTGAGTGAGTATAGTGTATTACTAAAAGTACACTATATTTTTAGTAATGTACTATTTTTTTATGTTCAAACAATAATGTCTCGTATTTTATTAGATTTCTTTCTTTGTATCACACACTCTTGTACATGTCTTGAATTGGTTTCATTTAAACATTAATGTTTTCTTATTTATGAAAGTGTTGTTTGAGATATTCATGTTTTATTCGTTATCATCTACTTTATTTAAAAAATTTATGTGCTTGAGAGTTAGCTCGTCTATCAAGGTAAATTTAGAATATATGTTATCACAATCTCAAATTAATATTGTAACAATTTTTTTTATCACTGATTAAAGATTTTGAAATCAAATTTTAGTTAATAAAGGATATACATATATATATTTATATACATACTTTTTTATAGTGTATCACATGTGAATTCTAATTAATCAGTATATAAATTGCAACTACCAGACCTTTCAGAAATATAAAATATAAACAATTCTCTTGTCGCATATAAATCCAATGTACATGTGTGTATTGATTAAAGTAGATCTAGACAACTACAGACTTCACGATGACTTGTGATTCCTATTCAAATAGAAATTAAAGCACACCAGAGTGGAAAGAGATATATATAAGAGGATACAAACAAATAGATTTAATCGCAAATACATTAAAATTATAAGCCACTTGTAATAATACAAAGTTCTTAAATTAGAAAGGAAAACAGTAGTAGGTGGAAATCTTTTAGGTATATTTAGCAACCAACCACTAAACAATGGACAATCTTTATAAGACAGCATCCAATGCTTATATCTCTTGCAGTCAACAATATTTTAGCAGATCACAAGGAAAAGTGGGACCAATGGCAGTGTTCCATAATTTACAATGATGAAGTCATATTTTATAATATGCATGTCTCGTAGTTGGCTTATTTTTATTAGCTCAATTTATCTTCTCATAATGTTTCATAACTTTGTTTTTACGTAGTTGATATTAGAGTCCGGAGTTTAAAGAGTGAAAAATATTAATGAAATTTTTAAAATGATATATTAAAATATTTTTTACGAAAACGGTAAAATCGCTGAGGAAGAAGCGATTCTGTCCCTGGAATTTTGGCAAATCACTGCTATAGCAACGATTTTGTATATTTGCATTTTCTTTTTTTAAAAAAAAAGTTTAAAAACAAATCGATCCACGAACAGCGATTTACATAATATTTTTAATTTTTCTTTAAAAAAAAATCGCTACAAGTGCAGCGATTTACCTAAATTTGATTATTTGAGCACTAAAATGCCAAAACAAAATCAATATATCAAATAATTTGTTTTCTTTAATTAGTTTAAAAATCAAATGTTATGTTATAATAGCATTATTGGAGCCCATTTGGACTAATTAAAGTCAACAAGGGCACCTCTAACTGGCTGTTGTGGGTTTGGCAGTGACACATCAATATTTTATATTATGTAAATCGCTGCAAGTGCAGAGATTTACTTAATAATTAAAAAGAATATTGATTATCGTAAATTGCTGCAAGTATATTAATTTACTTAAAAATTTATTATTTTTTTTTAGGTAAATCGCTGTTGTTGCAGTGATATTCTTTAAAATTTTTAAAAATATATATTATGTAAATTGCTGCAAGTACAGCGATTTGTTTTAATTTTTCTTTTAATTTTTTTTTAAAAAAAAGCAAATGTACGAATCGCTGCTATAACAGCGATTTTTCAGAACTCCAGCGGACAAAACGCTGCTTCCTTAGCGATTTTACCGTTTTGATAAAAAAATATTTTCCTATATCATTTTAGAAAATTTGTTGATTTCACCTTTTAGGCTCCGAATTTCTAATTTTTGTTAAAGAGTGACCTCTAGTACTCTCTATATTCCAAATTAAGTCATCTAAGATTTCATTTGCTTGTACTAAATAAAAATCTTAATTTTATTTATTTAAATTTTAGCTAACAAATCTTAGATTTGAATCTTAAGTATGGAAGTTTATTTATTTTATGAATTTATAATATATATTCAAGGATCCTTACAAAGTTTGTAGTTCTCTCTATAGTAAACTATCGCCAAGATTAGTTATCACTTTATAATCATCATTAGCAATTATCAATAATGTAGTCAGTAATCACCACGGATAATTATCACTATCAACCACCATTATATAACGTTATCATTCACTATCATCACTGTTGTCCACCATATTAGCTACCACCAGGAGCGGCTCTAATGAGTTAGGACAAAGCCAAGTTGTTAGGCCCCAAAATTTGCAACCACATTTTCCCCATTAAAATAGGTTATAGAGCTTTTTTTAGAAAAAATTATTGTATACTATTTTAATATATAAAAAAATAAAAAAATACTAGGAGAAGTTTAAGCAACTGAAGTACTATGCGTCAAGAAAGATTTATCTGGTTGATTATTATCAATTGAATAAGATATATTAGCAACTTTACTTCTTAAATCGCTAGAAAAAGAGTGTAAAAAAACTATCAAATAATTATCATTTTCTCTCCTTTTTTTGTGATCTAAAGTAGTATAAGCACACTACAACGAAAATGACTATTAGCGGCATTTAATTCTTAAAGGCCGCTAAATATGTATCTTTAATGGCAATTATCACTCTTTGTATATGTCCCTAAAGTCTTTAGTGACATTGGTTCTAATGGCACTTAACTAATGCCGGTAAAGACTTTAGCACTCTTTATTAGTATCAATATTTAATGCCGCTAAATGTTGGTTTTGTTGTGGTGACAATACATGCTTTTGTGTAGAATTTGTTAATTTATTGACAAATTGTAGCAGAAGGATGAATTCGAAGTTTTATAATTATTTGAACTGTAAATATTGTAGCAGAAGGATGAATTTAATAAGGATTTCGATCAACATAAGAAAGTGAAGGTAAATAATAAATGGTGGATGCAATAAGCTATGTTTTCTTGGGGTTATCCAGGTTTTATGTCTTTAACTCAATTGCATGATCGGAAAAAGGTTTTGTTAATGATTGTATTGTAGTGTGGAAGTCAAGCTGAAAATTGTGTTTGAGCATAGCGTTAAAAACTTATCTTTTAACTTAGAAATTGTGTTTGATCATAGCTGTGAGAGTCTTCGATCCCCTATGTTATATGACAAGTTTTTAATGTCCATTTTATACCACTTTTTATTATTTCTCAACTCTGATCATAATAGTAGATCATAAACCTTAAAAAAACATCGTTGACTCTGATCATAATAGTAGATCATAAACCTTAAAAAAACATCATTGACTCTGATCATAATAGTAGATCATAAACCTTAAAAAAACATCGTTGACTCTGATCATAATAGTAGATCATAAACCTTAAAAAAACATCATTGACTCTGATCATAATAGTAGATCATAAACTTAAGAAAACATCATTGACTTGGACAAAAAATGTCCAAACACACCACACAACAAATTAATAACACAACATTTTACACTATCTCCCGTCCTTGAGTCGACCCAAAATTAAAATTGGCACACGTAGTTTGCTGGTACAAAAGTGAATTACTGAAACCAACCCTCTTGTTATCAATGTCAATTTGTACCAAATTATTTTCAATTTGATGTCCTCCTATCACTATCGATGTAGTTGGATTTTCTCCACCATTTACAAATCCTAAGCAAAGCACTTCATCTGTAACGGCCACCATTGAGTTAGCTCCAGATATAATAAACGAAGGCGTCTCGCCATTTTTACCTTGTAAAACAAGTTCAATATTTGGAACACCAGGGCCAACTCTAGTACTCGGTAAACTACTACTTTTGTAACACATCTCAAATGGTGCAACTTTTTTAACTCTAGGTATAGTTAGTGAGTGTACAAATGCCTTAACTAATGCCTTGTAAATTGAACTCTCCAACTTAGTATATGGATCAATTGTACTAATCTTTGTACCCCCTTCTCCATTTTCTTCATTTATTTCTAATAATAAGTTATTTATAGGGACCAAATCACCGTTAACTTTAATAGATTTTACTCCAATAAAATAATCCGTCGATGGTTCACCCCCAAACGATGATCCAGCAGTACTAATCGGGTTTGTTAGAAGAGGTGTGTAAAAGAGGTTTTTAGACACATCAATGTTAGGAAGTAATACATATGGACCTTCACCAATAAATATAACTCCAGGAGAATTTGTCGAAGAGCTTAAACAAAGTCCGATTTTTCTAGGTCTAGAGAAACGATAAGTTAATTGATTTGGAATGGCTACATAGCTATTCCCAAATCCAGCTATTCCCTTAACCCCATTAGCTAAACCTTTAAGTAATGAAGTGTCCGCGCAACCAAACACAATCTTACCGGGCTTTAGATATGGGCCGGGCTTGAGCCCGTCCGTATCCTGAATGGTTATAACATCCTCGTTAAGCCCGGTACCTGTGGTGGTACGAGAAACAGGATTATATGAAAGATGTGAGCAAGTACAATCTTTATTAGGATGTCCTGGTGATGAGCCCGTACAATTACCATCACATGCTCCAGAATGTGAAAGTCTACAAAACATAGTGTCACAAAGGAGAGGTGTTAGGGTTGAACTAACATAGCCATTTTGACAATCCACCCATATGAAACGTCCACCAAGGTCTACCGTTAGTTTAACGGGGACGAGAGGAGTTCTTTGGTTAATGAGTGTCACGTATTGCTTAGTGGCGGCGTCTTTGGTTACTGGAAGAAGAGCACGGCGTTTAACGGGCTGGGCTGTGGAGGAGCTGATGAAGAGAAGGAGGAGAGTTAAAAAGAGAGACAAAGGAATATTTGTTGAAGCCATTGTAGTGTGTGTGAAGTAAGTGGATAGCATAAACATGTTTATTTATAGTGGAGCAAGGTTTCCTTGAGTGCATGTGGTTAAAAATAATAATCATCAGTCGCGTCTCAAATCTTAATTGATCATCTTTGAGTATACAAGTAATATGGCTACGCTAATTAATTTTAATAAAGATAAAATTATTTTAAAATATAAAATGATGGTATAATTTCTTTTGAATAAATTAAAGAAAATAAGTAACAAAGAGAGGAATAGAGTAGTGTAATGAATTAGTATATATACCCAAAGGCCACATGAACATGTCTCTTAGATTTTTATACTTATAAATAAGTTGGATTGGACTTCAACTTGATCACACAAGTTGGAATTAAAAATAACAAATACACCTACTTTCAATAATAAGTCGTGTAAAGAGAAAACGTATGTCAAGGCGTGATAGAAACTGACAGAAAACAATTACAAGATCACAAGGCTAGGCCAAAAACCTCTTATTTCTTAATCGAAAAAAGGTCAAAAAGATTTTTAAATTATTCAAAATAGATTATGTTTATCTTTAAATTATATTTCGGTTTAGAACTATCTTTTCTGTCAAATTATTGGTCAAAAGCGTCCTTATTAACGAAAGTTGTTAAATATCATGTGGATGACACATGAATGCAACATTGCACGCCAATAGAGCTCCACTGCCACATAGACTAAGCGAAAAAGAGTCAAAAATACTCATACACTATCCAAAATATATAGATCACATTTACCCTTAAACTATATTTCGGCTTAATACTATCCATTCCGTAAAACTATTGAATTAAAAATACCTTTCTTATTAACAAAAATTATTACATATCAATAAAATAGTATCACAGGAAAATATAACTTTTTGTAACAAAAATGCCATTCCATTTTTCTAATTACTATATATGTTACCTTCTACGTAATGCTGAGCTTAAAGTACAGTGACTTTATTATTATTTATAAAAATAATATATTGGCTTTTTCTGATACTTCACTAGGTAAATTGGATGTCTTTTTTTTAACCAAAAAATAGTTTAGTGATTTTGATATAATAAAATGATAGCTCAATGGCCATTTTTGCAATCTTGTGATAAAAATATGTTTTATATTCATTTCACTCACACTATTTCGAGTTTTTTTTTTTTTTTGGTTAGAATAGAGATATTGTACTTATATAATATTATGTATTTATACGAAATCAGCGGCCTAAAATATTACAGACATTTTATGCAAATCTTTCCCCTCTGAATTCATCATATGACAAGAATATTTGTCAAGGGTCAAATGAGGATACAAAATTAGCTGTCTTTTTGTAATTGTTACTAAAATAGGAAAAACCTAATCTTTATCTCTTTGCATAAATAAATACTCTCTCCATCCACTATCGTTTGTCATGTTTTGTATTTTTAGAATCAAACTATAAAAACTTTGATTAACATTTTAAGATATATTTTTTCATCATATTAATATATAAAAAATTGCAATTTATAATAGTTTTAATATAATTTTTTAATATCTAAATTTTTTATTTTAAATATCAAATTAATATAATCTAATTTAATATTAAAAATTAATTAAATTAACTTTAGAAAATCGAAACATTACATATATATTTTGGGGGAATTAAACTTGCCAAAAGACACGTGAAAGTGGGAAGCCTACCTGTCTATGTCCATGTTTTTTAGAGAAGTTGTAGGTAGAACCAATTTTTTTTTTCCATTATTTTTTGGCTGAGGAAGTAGGTAAGAAAAAAAAAAAGGGAAATGATTAACGACAAAATTGCTTTAGTTAGACTGACATATAAAAATCTAAGCGTAGATTCCCTGAATTATAAAAATAATAAAAAGTAAATCTATGGAAAATGAAAAAAAAAAAAAAGAATTATCATAGGCCTTAAATCACGGGTCTATTGTTCATAATATCCTTAAAATTATTTTTTGTTTTTTTTTTTAAATTCAAACTTTCGTTCACTTACAAAAAGGAAACTTTGTTTCCCATACAAATTACAATTAAATAATTTTTAAATTCTCTATTATTGGATTTCCCATTCCTTACTTTTTTTGGAATTCAAATACAACAATAATAATATACTCATCTGATTTCATAATTTAACAAAAATTCATTGAAGGTATAAAACTTACGATTAAAAATAATTCTACTTTCAAATCTTGAATTGGAAATAGAACAAAGAGCAGTATTTATCACTTAATCATTAATTTATTTAATAATTTATTCGGCCACTTGCATATAATATTGTCCCAATGAATTCACGATGGTTGATTAATTAATGAATTCATTGCATGTGCCAATAAATTATATAGCTTTTCTAATAATACATTAAAAACACCAAAATGTTGGCAATGTGTCTCCCTTTTAATAAATTTTAATGATTCCCCTTGCAAGAAACTAATTAAAATCTTAACTAGTTGCCACTTAATTATTCTGAGGACGGCAGTCGCTATTTGTTTACAATTTTTCCTACTTTATTAGGAAAATGTACAAGTATTTTTTTAATTTATGTCTAAAATTTCAAATACACTTATACTATATTAAGGTCCTATTATTCTTTCGAATTTATTTTATAAATAATTTTTTATTCCTTTTCAATTTACGTGACACTGGCTTAAAAAAAAATTAACAAGCGTTGGCTCCATAAGATAGTGTCACATAGGTCGAAAATGATAGAAACTATTAATAAAATAAGTTTAGGAATAATAAAACTTTAATATAGTGTAAATGTGTTTCTAAAATTTCAGGCATAGATTGAGTGATAAACGTGCATTATCCCTACTTTATTACTTACTTTGAACAGGATTTGCATGTGACCAAATAATGATGTTTAATCGGTTCATATTGATGTATAGTCATTAAATGATAAAATTTTGTATATTGCCATAGTCACAATCATAATTGCAAAAAACATAGCGACAGTTTTGGTTATTACAAGAAAAAGATATACTAAAATCTCATTGAATTAATATAATTGAGACTATGAAATATCATCATTTAATCGATAAGTTAATATTTATTAATTTAAAGAGTATTTTGAGATTTAACCTTTTGATGTTAGAATTATAAAAACTTTCAACATATATTATCGCAACAGAATATATCAATGGCTATGAAGTTGGATCACAAATTGATCCAGAAAAGTTTAATATTTCGAATGCTCTCAATTTGCAATGTTCGCTTAGATGAAAAATATAATGTTTAGCAAGAGATAATGGCAAGTTCTTTTTGACACTATAACAAAATATGTTTGAAGGATGAAATGTCAGAGAATTTGAACGAACCACTTGTGAAAACATAAGTTGAACGTTCGCAATTAAACAGGCTTGTCCAATTATCCCACAAAAAAAAGGAACTTTCACATATAGCCACTAAAAATAGTTTCTATAGTTACAGTTTGATAAATACAATTCGTAGCTACATGTTAAAGGGAGGAGAGAGGCGAGCGAGACTGGGAGAGAGAGGAGAGAGACGAGAGAGAGGTAAGTTGTATATGTATATTGGTTAGACAATTGTATATTATACATATGTATTTGTTTATATGGCAAGCGAGATCGAAAGAGAGAGGAGAAAGGCGAGTGAGAATGGGAGAGGGAGGAGATAGGCGAGCGAGATTGGGAGATAGGCGCGCGATAGAGGGGAGTGAGTTGGAGAGAGGTGAATTGTATATGTATATTGGTTTGATAATTGTATAGTATACATATGCATTTGTATAACAACCAGGCGCGATTGGGAGAGAGAGGAGAGAGACGAGTGAGATTGAGTGAGGTAGGAGAGTAGGAGAGAGGTGCATTGTATATCAATATTGATTAAATAATTATGTATTATACATATGTATTTGTATACTCTGACGAATTATACATATACAAATGTGACTAATTATACAAACTCGAAATCAACTCATCTAATTAATGTATAATATTAGTCGTGACTGATTATCATAACAAATTATAACTATGATGAGTAATTAAATAGTATAAATTTGCTTAACTGTGATTTTTTTTTTAAAAAAAAGAGCAATACGATTGTGAACACGGATAACCCAGAGACTGGCCAAGCTATTGGGTTTGGGGCTAAACCACCAAGAGGCCCAAGAATTAGACAGTCCAATAATAAAGGAAAGATTATTTGAATGGTTTAGTTTTTAATAAATAATTATTTATTTTAGTGAATTTTTTTATTTATATTAAATTAGTAATACATAAGTAATATTATGATAAATCTACAATATGTATTACAAGTGAATTATATATGTAATATTTATTTAATATAACTTATAAGTATAACTGTTTCAAAATATATTATACTTATTTGATAATAAATTGACGCGTTATATTAAAATATGTGATAAATGTACTATTCATCAATAAAACTTGTATTATATATATATGTGTGTGTGTTTTATAAAGTGTTCACTGTAATATGTATTAAAATTTATTATAAATATATTAAAAGTGATAAAGTAAATTTTTTTTATATAAATGATAAATATTTTCTTAAAATAGTATATTTATGTAAGTTTTAAACTTGTGTAGGATCTAAGTTCAGTAGACTTTAAATGATTGTGATCAACGGTTTTTGAAAAATTATGCATATACTATGAAGAAATTGTCTATTCCTCTTATCTTCTTTCTAAGAGTTGAATCTCTCATCCTCATTTTTATCTATATATCCTTTGTTACTTGCTAATTCAGTATCTTCCACTGTAATTCAGTAATTTTAAGTGTGGTTGATTTGGATATTAGTCAATAGGGGAAAATGATAAATATAACTCTGAACTATTATAAATGATATGCAAATATACTCTGTCATACTTATGGGACATTGGTGCCCCTGCCGTTCAAAAACTAGAACATATATATCATTTATACTAACGGACATTGTATAATCTTAACATTTATCGATAGATAAGATTGCACCACGTGTCCCTATTTAGTCTTCCCTTAGAGTTGAAGGACATATTGTATATGCTCTAATTTTTGGACCGTAGAGACACCGATGTCTCAAAAATATAATGGAATAATTTGCATACCATTTACAATAGTTCGGAAATATATTTATCGTTTTTCTCTAATTAATATATATGCACTAAAGTGATTATCAACAAAAAGATGAACATATGTAACACGCAACAAGTATTTGTCTACATAAAGTAAAGTAGCATTATCATACAAAAAGTAGTGAACATACTTTTTAGCATTCTAGCCTTAGTACAAAATCATGTAACGTCACAACAATTTTATCTGAATTTGTTGCTGCAACTGACTAAATCTGATGACATATACACAGACTTAAATCCCATTCTTTTCTTCACTAGATCAAATTCCAACAAATTCTCTTCAATTTGCATCCCTCCAAGAACAATCGATGTTTCAACATTTTCACCACCCTCCAAAAATCCTAGACACAACAAGTCACTACTATCATTAATAGTAGGAGATGCCATAAAATTGTTCATAGGAAGATCCCAAGTTGTACTATTATTATGTTCACCTTGCAAAACAAGACTAACTTGAGGAATTACAAGCCCTTTTAAAGTATCCGAATTCGACAAGTTAAAGCATAACTCAAATGGAGTGATAGGTTTAGCTATTGGAACTTTAGCAATAGCTTTAACAAACTCATACTTGAACGCTTTGTAAATTGAAGATTCCATTGTACCATAAGGAACAACAGTGCTAATCTTTGTTCCTCCAACTCCATTAGTCTTGTTAATAGCAAGTAACTTAGTATCAATGGGTACAATTTTCCCATTTACTAAGATTTTTTCGACTCCAATGAAATATTCAACCGATGGTTCACCTGGAAAATAAGCTCCCGCGGTACTAACAGGATTTTTGAGGAGAGGAGTGTAAGAAGTTAGTACCTCATTAGATGCATAATAGGATCGTCGTTCACCAAACATAATAACACCATTTGATTTAGTGTTACCACTCAAACAAATAGCGAATTTTCGAGGTAAATGAAAAGCTCTAGCTAATTGTGAAGGAAGTCCAGTGTAACCATTTCCAAGTCCAGCCATACCTTTAACTCCATTGGCTAATTTTTCTAACAAAAAATCTCCAGGACAATTGAACATCACTCCACTAGTTGATGATAATAACATTTTGGACACATTATTACGATTAGTAGTAGTAGTAATGGACCATAATGCAACAATATCTTGAGCAAGTTCACCATCAGTGCTAGATCTTTTAATTGGATTATATGGAATATGTGAACATGTGTAATTGTTGCACCCTGGCCTAGGAGGAACAGGACAACTAGATCCATAACACCCTTGTGAACCTGAGAGTTTGCATGGTCTTGAACCACATGGAACATTTTTGTAAGATGAACTAATGTAGTCATTTTCACAATCCATCCATAGGAATCGTCCGCCGAGGTCCACGGTTAAATTGACAGGGACAAGAGGGGTTCTTTGGTAGATTTGAGCAACATATTGTTGTGTAATTTCATCTTTGAATACTGGAAGGAAAAGAAGAGGGTGATGCTTATGAGATTTTTTTTTGGCCACGGAGTGATTTGATGAACAAATAAAAAGAAGAAAACACAATAAAAGCTGAGGGATTTTCATGGTGGAGAGAAGTGTGATTCTTTGATAGAATGAAGGTATGTTTTAAAGGAAAAATGTTGAATAACGCCTAAAAATGGGCACGTGAAAGTGAGGGGTGCAAATTTGGACGTATAAACAATTTTCATGCAAAGGCAAAAAAAGGTAGCTGTCCAATTTTCTAAAGAACCTGAAATGGTGGGTCAGGTAGTAGTAGTGCTTTCTCAGTTTTAAAAAGAACAATCTAATTTAATTTTGAGATAAAGCGTAAAAATTAATAAAGATTTTATAATGTTATGATTTTGAATTAATCTTATGACTTTAAATATGTCACGTGAAAAATTAAAATTAAAGTGTTATCAAAAAAATAAAAAGATCATTCTTTTTTAAAGAAATTAAAAGGGAAAATGCACGAGTATCCCCTCAACCTATGCTCGAAATTTCAGAGACACACTTATATTATCCTAAGGCTCTATTACCCTCCTGAACTTATTTTATAAGTAATTTTCTATCCATTTTCGACCTACATGACACTAGCTTGAAAAAAAGTCAACCAACATTGAACCTACAAGATAGTGCCACGTAGGCCGAAAAAAGATAGAAAATTATTAATTAATAGAAGTTCACGGGATAATAAGACCTTATTATATTATAAATGTGTCTGTGAAATTCTGAACATAAATTAAGGGAGTACTTATGCATTATCCCTAAAAAGCAAAGTAGATCATTGTTTTTGAAATATAAAAGACTGATTCTTGCATTCTTTTGATCGTTTGGCAACCTCTTTGGACGGTGAAAAATGCCTTTTTTAAAAAAAATAAAAATGAAATGATCAAATTTTGAAGAGAAAAATAAATTATAAGAACTAGCTTTTAGAAGCTAAGTAGTTTTTCCTCAAAAAATACTTTCTAAAACACTAATGGTTGCTCAAAAACATTTATTTAAACACAAACTATTTCTTACTAAAATATTTTTTTTTTAAAAAAAACAATTTTAAAGAAATCATTTTAAAAAAATAAATCAATTTTAAAATTTTAACCAAACAAACTATAATCATCTACGTATAGAGATTATGTACCTGTATAAAACACATTTTTACTAGCAAACAATTTTACATTCTTACCGCTTTCCATTTCCAGCACTGGCACTGAGAGCTAATATTCTAACCTTGAACAATTGTTTTTTTCCTAGCTATTTATATGTATACACACTAGCCAATATCTTATCATTTTGTCAAAAGAAGCAATAATAACATTCACTGCCAGCTTAAGTTGTATAAATAAAGAGATGAGCATAATTAGAAGAGATTTTTATTTTTTTGTATAACTTGACCAAATATAATTTAAGTGAAAAATTTAATACTCTATTATTAGGGTTTTAAGAAGCTTAAAAATTCACAAATAGACATTGTGACTTTTTGGATTTTCATTTTACAAATACTTGACATAAATATCTTTAGCATTTATCAAGATAAATGAGTCGATAAGAAAAATATTTGTTATGCCGACTAAGCACATGTTACCGTCAACGTGCTCGCTTCCCCATAATTAGTATTGATTTAAAGGATAGTTTGGTCATTTAATAATTTTTTCTTTAATTTTATATTTTAATAATTAAGATATGTTATAAAATCAAGCTAATAGCAATATAAGTATAAAGAGAAGAAAGAAGATATAGAGATGAAGAAGAGAACTTTTCTTCTATTGTGTGTTTCAAATGGTGAGTGATATCTCTATTTATAGTGTTAAGATATCACTTTCAAAAGTCATCTAATTAATAGATACATAATTATTCTTGGAGGTTCTTATCATATTGGAAGCAACAAACATGGATCCAATTTGTTTGGATAAATCTAATGGGTAATCCACATGTATAATATAATGGATTTATAAGACTCCCCCTTAGATATCCATAGATAATGTGCCTCGTGAAAATCTTATTAGAAAAAATCCTGTGGGAAAAAAATCTAGTGAAGAAAAAAGAGTACACATATCTTTTGATACGCAATATTTGCTTCATTAAAAAACTTGCCAGGAAAATCCAGTATGACAAACATCGGTCATGGGAAAAAGAGTGCAACGCGTATCACACTCCCTCTGATAAAAACATCACTTAATTTCTTATGATGATGTCATCCATTCTTATATATATACCAACTCTTTAGATGTTGATATTCACAGTATATTTGTGATCTAATCGCATTCTCGAAGATGTTTCATGGTTAAACCTATATTGATATATCATTCTCTGATTTCATGGATATAACGAGGCTTTGAGCTTAGCCGGATACATCTTGAATATCATTCTATTCGTCATGACTTCGTAATTGCAAGTAAATGCTTATTCAACTTGTTTACAACAACAATCATCTTGTGGACACATTCATTTTGCAGTTGATTATCTTCGTACATTATGGTTGGTATATTCTTTTTCAAAGAAAAATCACATATTTTCTGGATATGGTGTGTCATTGATCTCATCCAGACGCACTCTCAACTTATTTTATGGAGGACTTTTATTTTTACATGGTTTGAAGAAGTGATCACCAACATTTGCTTCATTAATCGCCAAGATATCATTGTGCCTCCACATGCAAACAATTAACGTGTTTGAGATCGAGCTTTATGCGGATCAGATAAATATTCTGCATGCGTAATCAGTCAGCTTTGACTTGAATTCCTCGGAATAGAACAACACATGTCAATAATCCTTCGGAGATATTCAAGTATGTGTTTAGCACCATTTCAATGTTCTTTTATTGGGGAGGAACTGAATCTTGCTAGTAGATTTATTGCAAAATAAATATCTGGTCAAGTATCGTTAGCAAAATGCATTAGTACCCTGATTGCACTAAGATATGGAATTTCATCACCAAGAAGCTCTTCATCCTTCTTTTTGAGATCAAAGTGAATTTTTATTTATATCAACCAATCTCATAATCACAAGGGTACTCAATCAATGTGAATAATCCATTTAAAATCGCATCAACACTTTTATGTGTATCTGAATTGGTAGACAAATATTTCATTTGTCAAATCATCAATCTGTAGGTTAAGACAAAATTCTGTCTTACCAAGACCTTTTCATAAAAATGAAAGGACAATTAGGGTCATTCTTTTGTACCATTTTCTTCCTTGACTATTTCAATCCATATAAGGATTCGTGAAGCTTAATTGAAAAGATTTCTTTCAAACTCCTATATGTTTCAGACACCTTGATTACTTCAAGGATTTTTATATAACATTCGTTATTGTCTAGCTAGACATGATAATTATCCATTATATGCATTCAAGTTTTTCATATATTGTCAGATCAAAACAAACCTCATTACATTCACCATGGGAGAAAACATCTCCAATAATGTCAGAAATTTAGCGATAAACCTTTATACCCCAAGGCACAAGTTGTACATGATATGTTACGATTATACCATCGCATAATAATTTATTTGTACCCCACTGACATTATACATTGATTTGTGGACTATCAATCCAAAACGTTATTTCTCTAAGTGAAACAAAATATACTTGCATTATGCATTTACTTGGTCAACCATTTATCTGTCCACATTATATGACATTTGAATTCAAGATTCTCGTCACAATTTATATCATTGAGCGCTAACTCATATCAAAGATACCGTCGATGGTTATTTGATATTGATTCCAACATGACATAACTTATCGAGATCTCTTAATTTTTCAGGTACCTGAACCTTTTTCAAGGTTTTATGAAGTGTTATGTCGTGGTTCTCTCTTATAGAATTTGCCTCATTATCATAACCATATTGATCATTTGCTCCTCTCCTTCTTCAAGGAATTGTATATTTGAAATCGATTAGTCTATTACGCTTCCGACGTATCATAGATTTTGTCTTTCAAAGATTTCACATTGGAGCATTTGCAGCCGAATTATATCATAGGGTCAGTACATTCATCTGGAAATTGCTTTGCAACATTATGCAAATGAATTATTACTTGAACTTTTCGTTCACAACGAGGATCTAGATAATTCATAATTAACCTCACACATAATTTTCAACTGTCAATCATCTCACCCCTAATGTTAGAAAATTTAACATTCATCTCAACCTTATTTAGGAATTCATCTTTTTGCGTGATGTAGCAATTAAAATCATAATCGCACATTCAACATTTTAGATGAAAATTATTTGGTTTGTGACCCTGAACCAATTTTAATTGGGAAACCTTGTTGGCTTGATGCATATATGTGTTGCTACATGTTAAATTATCGTATACCAAATCTCATTTTGGGAGTTTTGTTCTCATAACCATGATTGAACTGTAATTGGAGGCATACATTTTTTGTTAAATCAATCAGCATTACCAATATAACTTCATAATTTGGAACTGTGCTCTTAATTTAACAATTCGAGCAAACAACCTTACAAACACCAATTTGTAAGTTGACATCTGAACACATGTGATCATCGCATAAATGCATTTATCATATAGTTGCAAATGATCCACGAAAGGATCCATATTCACCTTTTTATATGTTTAAAAAATTTCAGGGAATTACAATCCCAACCTTTGTTGGTACAATGATCATTTTATGAGGAAAACAAGCAACACAAGAGAATTCATGAAGAATCTTTTATTTCCTCATCATATAATCTACATGAATTCTCAATTACATTTGCATCACATTTAAACCAGAATGGTCAACTGGTCATGCCAATTGATCTTTATTTCAGATATTTATAGTTTACTTTTGCATGTGAATTCATCAGCATGTCCATGTTTGTGTGCAACAAACAAGAGAAAACAATGGGTAACCTTTTATATAAATATTTATAACCCGTTTCAGTTGTAGTAAAATCTGAAGATAATAAATCTTTTCATAATTTATAGTTTCAATATATATATTATTTCAATTCATCCGAAACTTAAAAAGTTTCTTTTGAGACTTACTACAACCCATTCCTCTGCTAATAATACAACTCATTAAAGCTTGGAATTAATTTTGTGTACTATTACATATTCCATGACCATCCATATGGTGAACCTCTCCTCAAGTAAAAATTATATTATTATTGTCATGGTCAAAACTATTACGAGCAAAACATGTTTCTTACTTTACTTTTGTTGTATCATTGGTACACAAGCAATGACAAATTTGTATTGCCACACAATAATGACCACAACCCTTATATTCAAGAACTATTTCATTCTTTTGCCCTTTCGTTAGTTCACAATAAACATACCATAGTGATGTATAAACGTATA
Source organism: Solanum peruvianum (assembly GCA_027705065.1). Taxonomy (NCBI): domain Eukaryota; kingdom Viridiplantae; phylum Streptophyta; class Magnoliopsida; order Solanales; family Solanaceae; genus Solanum; species Solanum peruvianum. The sequence continues at coordinate 75,826,009 of JAKWJD010001755.1, forward strand.
ATACCATTAATAATTTCTGCCGAGTAAAATTTGTTTCCTCTCAAACCTCCTGTAGAGGTGAGTTTTGGCATATATCATTTTTCTCAAACCTCTCATAGAGGTGAGTTGTGACATATATGCAACCCATAATGATTTTATCACATCTTGACTCATTCTCTTATAGAATGATCGAGCATTAACGATATTCATCACAAGTCACATTCTCTTTAAGAAATGGACTAATCATTTATATGTGTATCATAAATTTGCATTATAAGCACATTGTCATGCTTTTGAAAATTTATCATTTTTGCTTGACACACCTTACTATCGTTTTTGAAAAGTCAAGTGTACCACCAATTTATATTCCTTTCTTTTGACGGTAGCTTTATAAACTTATCAAATTATTAGGTCGACAACAACCACAAGTTCAATAATCTTTGATACCATTTTGAAGATAAAAATTACATTCACATTTTGAAGGACCACTTGGAGAACCTATATTTCTCTTCCTCTTATAATTATCACAATGATGGCTATTATAGTTTTGTCCCTTCACGCCTTTTTTAGTATCGTTAATCATTTGTCATCTTCCAGACTAATTTTTTACTGCTACCATATTAATATGATAGAATGGAGCAAATCAACATGCGAATTTCAAAGTTATCGTATGTTGCTATACATTCTTTTCAAGGAATAGAGCAAATTCAATATGATTAATTTCAAGACTTTTCATCAAAAATATATTATTTTTTGTCAGTCATTATTTTATCATCAATATGGCGCATTGACTTAAACTCAATGTCTTACTCATATAAGGCGTGTCATGCCATCATTTTATTGGACTTGAACCCAATCATAATGCATCAAAACTCAAATTGATGTCTTACTCTCTTGGTGCGATAGAACATAAATATACCGTCTTACCCTCAAACATTTTTCATTATGGTGCATCCGGACTTTAACCTGATGGCTTACCCTTTTGGTGCGATGAGACTTGAATCCATCTTCTTACCCTCTAGTAATTATAAATATTAGTAAGTTCCTCATAATTAACACTAAGAAAATCAACATGAAAATTTACTTCTTTATCCTTCAATTCTTTTCTGAAACGAAGAATTGTTAGTATAATCATAAATCAATGTATAAAATTGTTAAAGTAAATCAAACCAATATGTTCTACCTTTTCATATAACACATATATACTAAAATAAATTATTAGCATAAAAGGAATTTTTGAAAATATAAATGTGTAACAAGAAAAAATAAATAGAACATGTTCTTGCTCACAAAAGTTTCAACTATAACTCCTTTGTGAAGTATTATAATTTTTAGAGCATATTCGTGCTGATAACGTGTTATAAAATCAAACTCATAATTATCTTGGAGGTTCTTATCATATTGGAAGCAAAAATACATGAATTTAATTTGTTTGAATAAATCTTATGGAAACCACATGTATAATACAATGGACTTATAAAGTTATTATTTCATTCAATACTATTTTTATCATTAAATAACTCATTAGAACTATCAATATCGGCTAGCCCACCCCGTCTGGGCTAGCTCATTTTTGGTGTGAGGCAGAAAACGGTCGGCCCAACCTATAAGTACGTGGGCTATACAGGCTAGTCGAGTTAGTCCACTTTTTTAAAATTATATATTTTTATAATTATTTAATTAAATTATAAATTATAATTTAAAAATATTATCATAAATATCGACAAATAATATTACATGATGTTAATGTTACTACTTGCTAATCAAATCCACAATTAAATTATTTTTATAATATTTGTCAAGTTTTTTTTTCCAAGTAAAGTATAAATATCTAAATAGAAATATTAATCTAATTATTTTGAGTTTGAACTCTCTTTAGTTTTAAATTTTAATATTATATTGTATTTTTTAATTAATTTTTATTGGTCCACCGCCGACCCTACTGATATTTCTCAAAGCCACACAAATCAAGAGGCTTATTAAGGTCGGGTTGAAAAATCCTTTTTTTAAATGGGCTCCAAAAATCTTAGTCCAACCCTATTAAATTTTGAGTTAGGTCAGGTCAGCCCAACGTACTTAAGTCATATTGACGACTCTATTTATGATTGATTTGCTCTCCGTTTTTGTCAGATCCAATAAATACATTTCTTTATTAAGTAACAATTTAACTTTAAAATATTCATTTTATTCTTAATGAAATATTTATAACCACTCAAACTTCTATCATTTATTTAAGATCAAAAGTTTTAAAAATCGCTCTTCCATTTTTAAACTCCGTGTCAAAATACATCACATAAAATGAGACGGTGACAATAGTAATCAAATCTAAAATTTTAAAATATTATTAGTAAAGTTAGTTGATAAAATAAACTCCTAATAAAAAGTATGTGTCTTATAAAATTAAATGGTGTAATACTTTTTGAGTAAACAATTTTTTTGATTAAACTGACTGGAAAAAAATTACAAAGAATAACTTTAGTCAAATAACTTTAATAATAATTAATCCTATTGTGTAGTTTATTTTGTATAAGTGATTACCATTATACGAGACACTATAAGAAAACTTTATTGTCAAACACACATAAGTTTTAGAAAACGAATCACAAGAAATCTTATACATCCAATTATTACAAAGTGTCCAAACACAAAGTTTGAACATTATTATAATTCAATACATTAATTAAAACAACTCAGGTCCACACTACCTAAGCAATTGAAGTGAAATTAAAATTGGCACATGTAGTTTGTCTAAAAAGGATTGAAGATGTGAATCCCAATCTTGATGCTGCATGATCAAATTGCAACAGATTGTCTTCAATTGTATGTCCTCCAATCACAATTGAAGTCCTTGCATTAACACCACCATCCAAAACTCCAAGACACAAGACATTTTCACTAACTTGTACCATTGAATTTGCTCCAAAAATAGTCCAAACAACATTTGCATTTTGTAAAACAAGATCAATTGATGGCACTGCTGGTCCAACTCTTGTACTTCCAATATCTCTTGAATCAAAACAAACCCTAAATGGCGCCACGGCCGCGACCCTAGTCACATTAGCTAGTTCCTTCACAAAGAAATTTGTAATAGCATTGTATAGTGAAGTCTCCAAGATTGTGTAAGGATTTACTGTGCTGATTTTTGTTCCACCAACACCTTGATTGTCAATTGACAACAAAGTTGTGTTTATTGGTACAACTTTTTGGTTAATCTTAATGGATTTTTGTTAAAAGAAGTGAAGATGAGTTAGTTAGTGGCTATTCAAAAGTTAGTTAGAAGTTGAAGTTAGTTGATAGTTAGTTAGGCCTATTATTGTAATTTCAAGTAGTTGTATCAATTAGTGTGTAGAGTTAGTTAGTTAGTTTTGTATTTTTTGTTTGCATTATCTGATTGCTATATAAGCAATGCAGATCACGTGTAAGGGACTCTCTCAATACAACAATCTTACTTTTCATTCTTCATCTTCTTCTTCTTTGAAGCTTCAAGCCTCATCAATGGAGTAAGGCTTGGAAGCTTACTGAATTTGTTCATGGTATCAGAGCAGTGTAATCTGTATCATTAGAGGAGTTTAAATCTCTGTCAATTTGCGATAATCTGTAGCTTAAGATCTGCAGAAATGGTAGGAGTGAAGATCGATCAGAATGATCCATTGTTCATTGGAAATTCTGATAGTTCTAGTGCAGTATTAATTCCAATCAAGTTGGTTGGATCTGAGAACTATGGAATCTGGAATAGAGCAATGAGAATTGCATTATTGGGGAAGAGGAAGTATGGTTTCGTAACTGGCACTTGCACAAAAGATCTGTACAAAGATGAATTGCATGAGCAATGGGAAACTTGCAATGCTATTGTACTGTCTTGGCTGATGAACACAGTCAGTGAAGAGCTACTTAGTGGCATTGTATATGCCACAAACTCTTGTTCTGTTTGGAATGATCTAAAGGAAAGATTCGACAAGGTGAATAGAGTAAGGATCTATCAATTACATAGAGATATTACCACTCTCTCACAAGGTACAGATTCTGTATCTCATTACTTCTCAAAGTTGAAAACACTATGGAATGAGTATGATGCTATAGTTCCAAATCCATGTAGTTCATGTTCTCAGTCGAAGGAGTATAATAATCATTTGGAACAGATGAGATTGATTCAATTCTTAAGTGGCCTAAATGAATCATATGATCAGGCTAGGAGACAAATACTACTCAAAGGAACTACACCATCTATGAATCAAGCTTATGCTATGATTATAGAAGATGAGATTCAGCACTCAAGTTATATGGATAATGTAGTTGAGAAGCCAAGTTCTATGGCAATGAGTGTTAACAGGAATCAAGGAACTGGAAAGGAACATTACAAGGGAAAGAAATGTGATTACTGTCATTTCTCAGGTCACACAAAGGATAATTGCTACAAATTGATTGGTTATCCAAGTGACTGGAAACAAAGGAAGAAACCAGGTTTTGGAAATGGGAATGGAAACACAAGGAATGGTTCAGGCACAAGTCATTTAATGGATATGGGGGACAAAGTTCAGGGAATAATGGTGGATATGGAAGAGGTTTTCAAGCTGCAAACAGCATCTCTAATGATCACTGTGATCATCCTAATGCTACATCAAATAATCAGATGGAAAACAATAACATGCAGAAGGTGCCAAAGGGACAAACATTCACTGAATAGTGAGTAGTCATGAGCACTCTGACTAAAACCTGTAGCTTGTAACACTTTTGTAAGCTTTAGGTTCCACTGTCTTGAGGCTTGTTTAAGTCCATATAAAGACTTTAACAACTTGCAGACTTTGTTTACACCTGGCTTTGCAAATCCTTCAGGCATTTTCATATAGATTCTTCATCTAAGTCACCCTGCAGGAAGGCATTGTAGACATCCATCTGATACAGTGTCCAGCCCTTTGATACTGCCAATGCAATGACACATCTAACTGTTACCATCTTGGCTACTGGAGAAAAAGTGTCATGATAATCCAACCCTTCTTGTTGACTATATCCCTTTGCTACAAGTCTTGCTTTAAACCTTTCTATCTCACCATTTGCCTTATACTTAATTTTATATATCCACTTGGAACCAACTGCATGCATACCTTCTGGTAGTTCAACTACTTGCCATGTATTATTGTCTTCAAGAGCTTTGATTTCCTGCTTCATAGCATGTATCCACCTTTCATCTTGTGAAGCTTGATTGAAATTCTTAGGTTCTGTACACTCTGAAAGTTTACTTATAAAACTCCTACTCTAGATAGAAAGCATTACTTCTTGACTATAGTAGATGACTATAGTAGATTTGTATGGGTTCATTTGTTGCAGTTAAAATCAGAAACCATTGTAGCTATCAAAATTTTTCTTTCAATGATCAAAACTCAGTTCAATTCTCATGTCAAGGTTGTGAGATCAGACAATGGCACAGAATTCTTTAATTCACAGTGTAGAGATTTGTTCAATCATCTGGGAATATTACATCAGAGTAGTTGCCCTCACACACCTCAACAAAATGGTGTGGTTGAAAGAAAGCACAGACACATCCTTAACATTGCAAGAGCAATCAGATTCCAAGCTCAACTTCCTATCAGATTTTGGGGTTATTGCATTAAGGCTGCAGTTTATTTGATGAATAGGTTACCATCATCAGTCAATTCCAACAAGAGTTCCTATGAGTTACTTTATTGTAAACAGCCTAGTTTATCTCATCTAAAGGTTGTAGGTTGTCTTTGTTATGCTACAAAAGTGCCAAAAGGAGATAAATTTTCAGCCAGAGCTAGTGCAGCTATTCTCTTGGGGTACTCAGAATTACAGAAAGGATATGTGTTGTTGGATATTCAATCTACTAAAGTGCATGTGAGTAGAGATGTGATATTTCATGAAGAAATATTTCCTTTTGCTAAGGTGAAACCTCAACTTGATCTATTAGTTGATGTCCATGGTTCACCCTTAGAGAAAGCAGGAAATCAAATTATTGAGGATGAGATTGATACTGCAGACACTGATATAGTTCATGAAGACAATCAGAGTAATGAGGCTGAGAATTCTTCAGAAGATCAGATGTTTAGACCACATACAACAGAGGAAGTTGCAGAAAATACTCATGTTGTACCATCACATGTTGACTCTTATGTTCGAAGATCTTCAAGAAGCACCAAGGAGCCAATGTGGATGAAAGATTATGCTCTTACTAAAGGCCATAGTAGCACTAAACATCCTATGGCTAGCTATCTGAATTATGAGAAGCTAAAACCTGAGTGTAGAAGTTTTCTGAGTAAACTTTCAGAGTGTACAGAACCTAAGAATTTCAATCAAGCTTCACAAGATGAAAGGTGGATACATGCTATGAAGCAGGAAATCAAAGCTCTTGAAGACAATAATACATGGCAAGTAGTTGAACTACCAGAAGGTATGCATGCAGTTGGTTCCAAGTGGATATATAAAATTAAGTATAAGGCAAATGGTGAGATAGAAAGGTTTAAAGCAAGACTTGTAGCAAAGGGATATAGTCAACAAGAAGGGTTGGATTATCATGACACTTTTTCTCCAGTAGCCAAGATGGTAACAGTTAGATGTGTCATTGCATTGGCAGTATCAAAGGGCTGGACACTGTATCAGATGGATGTCTACAATGCCTTCCTGCAGGGTGACTTAGATGAAGAAATCTATATGAAAATGCCTGAAGGATTTGCAAAGCCAGGTGTAAACAAAGTCTGCAAGTTGTTAAAGTCTTTATATGGACTTAAACAAGCCTCAAGACAGTGGAACCTAAAGCTTACAAAAGTGTTACAAGCTACAGGTTTTAGTCAGAGTGCTCATGACTACTCACTATTCACACTAAAGAAGGGGGAAGATATTGTCATTGTCCTAGTTTATGTAGATGATCTATTGATCACAGGAAATAACATACAGCTGATTGATGAGGTTAAGGTGTGTCTACACAAACAGTTCAAGCTGAAGGATCTAGGTGAACTTAAATTTTTTCTAGGAATTGAAGTGTTAAGATCTTCTGGAGGAATTATTTTAAATCAAAGGAAGTATATATTGGAACTTATTGCAGAAGCTGGATTAACAGGTGCTAAACCTGCAGTTACACCAATGGAGTCTAATTTGAGACTAACCTCTGTAGAGCATGATCAAGCAAATGGCTGTGTTAATGATGATGTACTGCATGACATTACTTCATATCAAAGATTGGTTGGTAAGTTGTTATATGCTACTATCACCAGGCCAGACATAAGCTATGCAGTCCAAACCTTAAGCCAATTCATGCAAACTCCCAAGAAATCACATATGGAAGCAGCTACTAGAGTGATTAGATATTTGAAAGGTTCAGTTGGTCAAGGTATATGGTTACACTCTGAACCTACCAACATAATTACTTGCTGGTGTGATTCTGATTGGGCAGCCTGTCCTAACACAAGAAGGTCTATCACAGGATATGTAATAAAGTTTGGAGAATCCTTGGTCTCTTGGAAATCAAAGAAACAGCAAACTGTTTCAAGAAGCTCAGCTGAAGCTGAGTACAGAAGTATGGCATCTGCAGTTTCAGAAATTACTTGGCTTCTAGGATTGTTCAAGGAATTAGGAGTGAATGTTCAATTGCCTATTACAATCTTCAGTGACAGCAAATCAGCTATACAACTAGCTGCTAATCCAGTGTTACATGAAAGGACAAAACACATCGAGATAGATTGTCATTTTATCCGAGATAAGATCAAATCAGGAGAAGTGGACACTGCCTATGTTCACACACATCATCAGCTTGCAGACATACTGACAAAAGGGCTGAGCCAAGTTCAACATGTACATCTTCTAGGCAAGCTTGGAGTGATCAATATTATGCACTCATCAGCTTGAGGGGGTGTGTTAAAAGAAGTGAAGATGAGTTAGTTAGTGGCTATTCAAAAGTTAGTTAGAAGTTGAAGTTAGTTGATAGTTAGTTAGGCCTATTATTGTAATTTCAAGTAGTTGTATCAATTAGTGTGTAGAGTTAGTTAGTTAGTTTTGTATTTTTTGTTTGCATTATCTGATTGCTATATAAGCAATGCAGATCACGTGTAAGGGACTCTCTCAATACAACAATCTTACTTTTCATTCTTCATCTTCTTCTTCTTTGAAGCTCCTTAAAACTGTATAATCCTCCTTCTTCTCTACCAATCCCCTTCACCCTGCCACTGCAGAGGTCCTGAAACACACAAAAATCAGGGTAAAAAGATACAAAGCAATTTAGTTCTCTTGTAATCTTTGACACTGACAATAGACTGAACTTGAAATCTGGCACATGTAAGACACTTCTGGCCACTTCATTTTCAAATATAGGTGTTTCACCAATATGACTGACTGTAACCTTGTCACCAGTTGGAAGATGAACTTGATTCATTTGTGATTTTGTTAATTCATGTCTCCTAGTTAGAAGCTGCTTATTTGCAATGATATGATGAGTTGCACCTGAGTCAACAATCCAATCCTGTATAGCAGGATTTGTTATTAAACAAGTTGTAATACCTGCCATATTAACTTGTTTTGTTTCTTGTACATCTTTGTTCAGCATTTCCATTATTTGGTTATACTCCTTCTCAGTGAATGTTTGTCCCTTTGGCACCTTCTGCATGTTATTGTTTTCCATCTGATTATTTGATGTAGCATTAGGATGATCACAGTGATCATTAGAGATGCTGTTTGCAGCTTGAAAACCTCTTCCATATCCACCATTATTCCCTGAACTTTGTCCCCCATATCCATTAAATTGACTTGTGCCTGAACCATTCCTTGTGTTTCCATTCCCATTTCCAAAACCTGGTTTCTTCCTTTGTTTCCAGTCACTTGGATAACCAATCAATTTGTAGCAATTATCCTTTGTGTGACCTGAGAAATGACAGTAATCACATTTCTTTCCCTTGTAATGTTCCTTTCCAGTTCCTTGATTCCTGTTAACACTCATTGCCATAGAACTTGGCTTCTCAACTACATTATCCATATAACTTGAGTGCTGAATCTCATCTTCTATAATCATAGCATAAGCTTGATTCATAGATGGTGTAGTTCCTTTGAGTAGTATTTGTCTCCTAGCCTGATCATATGATTCATTTAGGCCACTTAAGAATTGAATCAATCTCATCTGTTCCAAATGATTATTATACTCCTTCGACTGAGAACATGAACTACATGGATTTGGAACTATAGCATCATACTCATTCCATAGTGTTTTAACTTTGAGAAGTAATGAGATACAGAATCTGTACCTTGTGAGAGAGTGGTAATATCTCTATGTAATTGATAGATCCTTACTCTATTACCCCAATAAAGTATTCAGATGATGGTTGACCTGATGAAAAGGCTGAGGCTGTACTTACTGGATTTATAAAAAGTGGAGTGTATTGAAATTCATTATTTGAGAATTGTCTATTAGGTAAGAAAAAATAAGGACCATCTCCAAAAAGTACCACACCTTTAGAGTTACTACTAGAAGTCAAACAAAGAGCAAATTTTCTAGGAAAACTAAATTCAGCTGAGAATTGAGAAGGAAGAGATATTTTTGTTCTTCCAAGACCAGCCATACCCTTAACACCACTAGCAAGACCTTGTATAAGAAATGTAGCACCACAAACAAAAAGGAAATTTTTATCACTTACGCTCCTACCAGGATTTTTTCCATTAGATGATTGTACTGACACAACGTCAGAAGCTAACTCTCCACTAGTAGCGGTCCTAGTAACCGTGTTGTCAGGAAGTAGACCACACGTGTTATTATTACAACCCGGTCTAGCGGTCTAGGTGGAGAAAAGCATTCTCCACAACCAGACGCTCCGCCCAGTGAACACTGGGCGGAGCCACACCGGGCCGGTTTATAAGAGGAAGAAACATAACCTTGATCACAATCTACCCATAAAAATTGGCCACCAAGATCAAGAGTTAAACTTATAGGGACAAGAGGTGTTCTTTGTTGGATTTGTGTAAGGTATTGGAGAGTTGAAGCATCTTTTGTGACTGGGATAATTAGGCCTTTGGGACGGAATGAAGTTTGATTTTGAGCTATAGTTGAAGTAATGAAAAGAAGAGAACACAAAAGAATGGCATGTAAACAATTAGAAGAAGCCATGATTTAATTTATTTGTTGTGTGATGGTTTTGTAATATTAGAGGAAAATAATGGAGTTTATATAGTTTTGAAAAATACATAAAAAAATAATTATAATGATGAATACGTGCAAGCTTAGAGCGTCTATGATAATGAGTTTTATTTGCCAACTCAATAAAATATCTAGAAGCGTTGAGGCTTTGATTTTTGACTTTGTTTGCTTGATTTGACTTTAATTTATCATTTTATTGATTTTATTTTTCATTGAAATTGAAATCTAGATATGCCTTACAAAATTCATACCGACATTATCTTGAACAGTAATTGCCTGGATCTATTTTGCGTGTCAAAAATTATGTATAATATTAAAGTGAATTATTATGCTGAGACGGAGCTAATGAATAGTGAAGATTTATATAGTTGATTCTTGCCGTTTGTATTATATTAAGACATATTGTAATTATTAGTTTTTTTATTTTTTTTATTATTATGTTGTAGGCATCAACTAAGCAGGGGCTAAAAATATATTTAAGTCATAGGTTAAAACTTCAAAATATTTGATGATATTATAAATGTTTGTACTTTGAAAAAATAATCCTTTAAGATAAGGAAGATGCAAAATGGTTATAATTTGAAAGAGATGCTCCTGAGATATGCTTACTTTGAAGTTTGAACTATCAATTTATTGTAATTAAAAAGATAAATCTTTTGACTATATATTATCAAAGACGTGTGTAGTTCAAAGTTTGAAATTCTAAAACCAAATCTAAATAATGGTCTAAAATGACAAAGATATGTTGTAAATTATATATTAAAAATTTATAAAAACAAAACTACTGCTCACTTGCTCGTAAAGGTGATAAAGTTAGCTTGTGAAATTATTCCTCATTCAATTTAATCAAGTTTGAACAGATTATTGATCCTTAATTTGTTGGTAGTCTGAAGTGATTCATGAGAATGTTTGTCAATATATTTTTATCAAACAACAAATTAAAATAATTAAATTTTAGTAAAAGTTGAGTGAGTTGAGCTATGATAAACATTTTAGATGATTTTTATTCTAACTCATTTGAGTATCAATAACTCGTTTAATTATTAATTTAACTCATTTAAATTTATTTAAATTCAGTTCAATCCATTTATATGTCTGTATTGACTTGCTCAAATTTCAAAAGATATAATTTTGTTAATGATAATTAACTGTGATTGAGATACACATACCGTTTGTTAAATTAAAAAATTACACTGTATAGCTAAATAAGATATTTTATTTATATATATTACATATTATTATTTCTTAATTGAAATTTTGAATCTATCAATTGTATAATTAACGCACTAATTCTTTATTTAAAACAAAAATATATGTATTACTTTTCCTATTTTATTTATTTATTCTCAATACGTAATAGGTGACGCTTATACAATGTGTTGTGATGAAGCAAATCCCTTGTTTTTAGCCTTTGAATTCCTCCCCCATTCTATTGCTATTTTTCAGTATAATTATTAACTTCCCAATGTGCTGTGGATATAAATAAAGGCATCGATATTATAGGAAAATATTATTCTAATTTGCGGCACCAATATTATACGGTCAAATTATTACCCTAACTCGAAAAATAATTCATTAAATGACCGACAGGAAGAAGAAAAATGAATTTCTAGGTGAATTTTTACATCTTTATTGTTAAGATATTCATGATTTAGTTAAAATTGAATTAAATCAATTAAACATTTAGTTATTTAGTTTTGAATTTGTGTTAGTTTAATTTTTAAATTTAAAAAGTTCATATTCTGATTTGATAGTATTAAAAATAAGTCAAAGAAAAAAATCAAACTATATTTTGTATACTTTCTTATAAAATATTTATATACCTCTAATAGGTTATTGAACTTTTAAGTCACATTTCTTAAAAACAAAATTTATGAATCCAAACTCATTTATTCAAAACATAACTATAAGATTTACCTTTAAAAATTGTTCTTAACAACTTTGTTTGCTTTAAAATTTTTAGAGCTTAATATATTTTTTTCAAAATTCAAAAAAAGTTATAGTGACCACACTAAAAGATTAAATAACGAATTATACTAATATATATATATAATATATATATATATATATATATATATATATATATATATTTACATTAAGTTTTTTAAAAATTAGAAGAAAAAAGAACTAACCTAATTAACAATAATCAAGCCAATAAATATGAATTATATTTAAATTTAATAATTAAAAATTCATTAAATTATTTTAATTTCAACGAGAAAGGAATACAAACCGAAGATGAATACCCCTTCTTCTAGCTTCTGGAGTACACTTTCTCAACATTAATACTTGTTCCGTTTGTATTACTTTTCTTTTAGTTTGTTTCAAAATGGATAAAAAAAAATTAAATAATTTATTTTTAACTTTTCATGTGACATATTTAAGGTTATATGATTAAAGAATAATTTTATATATTTGATATAACTTTAATTTAGGACAACAAGAATCAAAAGTCTTTTTTATTTTTCTTAAACTCCGTATTAAATCAAACTAGGTCACTCTTTTTGAAACAGAGAAATAATTCCTCAAGTAGTTGTGGTTTGTGGATTTTTAATTATTACTCTTATCGTTTCAAATTATTTATTATATCTACTTTTTAATAAATTGTTTAAGAAAGTATTAATTATTATTTTTTTATAATTGTTTGAGGAATTATCCATATATTCATCATTCATTAATTTTCCTTTATAATCATTCATGTTTAGAAATTATCCAGGAATATTACTTATGTTTATTTTATGACTATCATACTGTGATAATTTTCTCGTAGAAATTGTATAAATCTTTTTATATTCTTATGTAATATGAGGTTAAATCCATTGGTGGCCTCCTAAAATTGACACCAAGTTTCATATAGACATTTCAACTAGACGATGTTCATTTTGACACTTTTTGCTGAGTTGGCATATTATGTGTGTTACATTTTATTTGAGAGTGTGAAAGACATAATTTTAAGAATTTTAAAAAAAAATTATTTCATTTTTTCTTTCTCTCTCCTTCCCACACTTCCTCCACCATATACCACTACCTTGCCACCATTATATATTCAACTTTCTCACCTCTTTGTCATTTTGATATGAAAAATTAAATTAATTATATATATTAACAAAAATAAATTAAGAAAGGACCAAAAATGTGTCTAGAGCATATATCTTCTTCGTGATATCAAATTTTACCACCTAATTTTTTTCATATATAGTTTCATTGTCGAAAAGTTTACCAAATCGATCCTTCAAATGTTTGTTTGTCTATTTTCACCTCTCTTTATTTGAGTTAATTCTTTTAGGATTCAATTTTTGAAATACTAATTTTCTACTTCTCAAAGCTTTCACCTTTTTCTATTTTGATGAACCCATTTCATGTAAATTCATAAATAGATCTGATTTAATCATGGATAAAATTTTTGGCGTACTTTGAAACTTTCAAAACAAACAGTTTCAATGTTGAAGGTGATTGAAGAAAAAAAGAAGATGAATTTGAAAGATTGAAGAGATGGTAATAGTATGATAGTTAGGTTATGAGTATTTGCTTATAACCCAATTTGGTTATATAGCTTTGAAGAAAAAAATGATAGTAATGATAATCTTCAAACTTGAAGAAGAAGGCATCAAAATAATAATGGTTAGAGGAGGAGGAGATCTGGAAATGGCGGAGGAGAAAAATAAAGGTATTGTAGATTTTATTTTTTTTTCCTTTTTCTTCTTTATTGAAATGTGTTTTTAAATTAATTAATTAAATAGTTTTAAAATAGATTTTTATTCAGAATATATATTTTTTAATATATATGCCACGTGTCATTATTTTTTGTTACTTTGACACATTATCGACAAGTCTAATACACTCATCTTATATATTTGGTTGGTTGTCAAAAACGTGTTAATATGACACAACATGGCCCTATTTAAAGTGTTTAAAATAATAAGACCTATTTAAAGTGTCTAAATGAAAAAATTGATGCCAACTTTAGGTGACTACGGGTGGATTAGGCCTAAATATGAAGTTGTTCTTCAACAGCCACCGTGAAAGGCGTTGCCCAAGAAATCTTCTACTTCTGGAACTTTTTTAGAAAATGGAGGCTTACGATCTTGCGACGTGGCAATTTTAGATTGATTTTGGGATATATTTTTTAATTCACGCGCTCCCAATACGTGATATTACACTTGCTCTAAGAATGAGTTACAATAGTGTTTATAATCGTCAGAAAATGATTTCGTGGAATAACAGAAGACTCATAAAGTTAAAATGTATTTTTAAAAATTTGGAACAATTTAATGGTGACTTTATATTATTTTTTTTTGAAAAATGACATATATTTCACTTTAAACTAGATTATGAGTACATGATTATAACCCCTTTCATGCTACTGACACGTCAAGGTATTGCATAAAAGGGTAAATTATGTGAAATGACAAATATTTAGAATATATTATGTAATATAAATAAAATTTCAATTATTATTTGTAGCTACATTTTCGCAAAAATTTGCTATTCGGTTTACTACTGGTTTAAATTCAAAATTTGTATAATTCAGTCATTGATTGTATAAATTAAGAATTTATATAATTTGGTTTTTAATTGTATAAATGTCGAATTTGTATATGCTTACCCACAACATTAAAGGACAATTTTGCACATTTGACATAACTTTCATTTAGGACCACAAAATTCAATTATCTTCTTTATTTCTTTAACTCTGTGTCAAGTCAAACTGGGTCACTCTTTTTTATATGAAATCAGTTGTTACTCTATTTGTATATTGGCAAGCTAATATACAGACGGGGTTCTATAAAATTCCTAGTGTATAATACAAATTTTCTATTTGTATTTGTAAAGCGAAGTATAAAAACAGACAATCAAAACATGCAAATCGCCTTAGTTATATATTTGCAAGCGAAATATACAAACACAACCTCTAAAGCAAACTGAACTATAGTTATCGAACGTGATTATTGAAAGTATAGGTATAGAACCTTATTATGTCTACTAACTTTGATATTTCTAAAATTTACAGCAAAATTTGATCTAATTAATCGTAGTCAATTAGTTAACATGTTGATTAACCATATTACAAACAAATTATTGGCTAATCAAATTATCCGAGACATAAGCAAATTTGCTATTTATTTTATGTCAATCAATACGTGGAGTAACTCCCAATATAACAGTATAAAGTACAAAACAATACATCAAACTCAATAGCAAAGGAACATAGTGAAAATTAGAATTATAACATAGTGGACATAGTAAAAATGTTTCTTACATATCAAAACTCTCACAACTCAAAAAAGTGAGTCAAGAAACACTATCTCACAATAAACTAGTACTCCTCTAATATACTAAGATTGGCCTAAGTTATGATTATCTATAATTAAGAGCCAATACATGTTTTCTTAACACAACTATACAAAAGGGAATTGTCAATCTTTGGTTAAGGATTCATGTCAAGAATCAAAAGGTGAAGAATCCTTTGAGAACATGAAGTCAGAACAGCTAGTTTCCACCATTGACAATGAAGAAGTAAATCCAAGCATAGAAGTTCCCAAATTAAACTCCAAAAGATTATCCTCCAATTGGTGACCCCCTATAACAATTGATGCCTTTTGGTTAGCCCCTCCATCCAAGAATCCCAAACACATCACTTCATCACTTACTTTCACCATTGAATTACTCTCATAAATCCTCCACTTAACCATCTCACTTTGCAACACAAGATCAATACTTGGCACATTTAGTCCCTCCTCTACTTTTGTACTAAAGCAAAGCCCAAATGGTGCTATAGGTTCTACTTTAGTCAATCCCATGGAAAAACCAAATCTTTCATAAGCTTCAACAAATGTCTTGTAAATAGAGGTCTTCATAGTTGTAAAAGGGGAAATTGTACTAATTCTTGTCCCTCCATGACCTTCCCCATCCATGGTAAGCAAAGATGTGTTCAAAGATAGTTTCTTTCCATTAATTTTGAGGGATTTGACATTTATGTAATACTCTTCTGAAACCCCATCTCTAGATGAAATCAAAGGTGTATAAAGCATGGATCTTGAAACATCATGACTCAAAAGTGATAAATAAGGGCTTTCACCAGAAATTATAGCACCATTTGAAGAAGACAAACAAATAGCAAATTTCCTTTGAAAACCAAATGTATCAGACAACTGAGATGGCAACGCAATTCTTGAATTACCAAGCCCCAACATACCTTTAGCACCTCTAGCAAGTCCCTGTAACAGAGTAGATGATGTACAAGAAAACAAGAACTGATGAATTGAAGCAACTGAACCTGTTTTCAACTCATCAATAAACTCCACAGCAAACATATCCTCTGCTAATTCCCCTGTTGCAGCTAATCTTGTAAAGGGGTTTTCTGATTTCAAACCACAGATCTTGTTGTCATTAGTACAACCATTAGGCTTAGCCATGGAACATTTGAGTGAATTACAAGGTACAAGTTTTTGACTTGAAGAATCAGAAGTCAACCCACAATCAGCCCATAGAAATGAACCTTCAAGATCTACAACTAATTTGATGGGAGCAAGATGAGTAGCACCCATGTAGAGTTGAGTAACATATTGAAAAGTAGATGGATCTTTGTTTACAGGGAGAATAATGGCTTTTGGTAAAAAGGGTCCATGAGAAACACAGAATGAAACCAAGAAAAAGAAAGGGAAGAGAGGAAGGAATTGAAGTGGTGAAGCCATTTGTTGAGTTTCAAGATTCAAGAAAGAGTGTTAAAAGAAAAACCCTATAAAAACATGTGCAGTTTTGACTGTGAGATGCTGCGGAGAGGCGCCACAGTGTGTGGAAGGTAAATAATGGCTGTTAAAAAAAAAGTGTGGATAAGGCCCAAGCAAAAATGTTAAATGTCATCATCTTTGCTGACTAGGTTTACATGGTTTAATATCGGCATAATACATAAATTTTCTCTTTAACTTGCCTTCAAATTATATTTATACCCTTCAACTTTAGATGTGCACAAATAGACACTTAAACTTGTATATAGTTGAACAAATAAACACACATATCTTACATGTCATCCTAAATGTCATTTTTTGTCCTACGTGATTTCCTACGTGTATTGTGTCATGTAGGACTCATGTGTTTATTTATTTAAAAGTTGGATAGTTTAAGTGTTTGTTTGTACATTATGCAAATTGAAGATCAAAGTCAAAATTTGAAGTCAAGTTTAGGGTCCAATATATGTATTATGACTTTAATAACCGTCTCGAAAACTCATGTGTAATTTGATTAATTTTACGGGATATTTATCATCTATAAAATAAGTAACACTATAATGATAGATGTGAAAAAAACTCTTTTGTCTATGTTAAAATTTGAACCAGGAAGAAAAATATTTTATTTACAAACTAAAATATTCTAAAATTTTACTTCAAAGTCTCTTTTTTCTTTATTATTTTCTAAAGCTTGAAAGAATTACCAACTTTTTATTTATAAAATTTAAAAATTAAATTAAACTAAGACTAAAAATCAATTTCTGTATAAACTAGCCCAAATAATTCCTAATTAGATATAATATAACTAATCAAAAACAACTTATGAATGTTATTTGAAGTTCAAATTTCTATTCTTAATAGACCAAACTGTTTGATATTTTTTTTGCAATGCCCCACCTATGAAAAAAAAGGACAGAAATGTCATTTTTTTTATTGTCCAAGTATGGTCAATTTTTAAAAAGTTTTTTATAAGTATTTGTTTATTGTGTGGCCAATTAAAAGCAAAGTATTTTGGCATGTGAAAGAGAGACTTTTTTTAAAAATAATTAGTAATTGGAGATGCATACGTGGGAAGGGAATTCCAAAAGCATATCCAATTGCTAGGAAGATGGTAATTTTTGTTCTTATCACTTATGTACACCTCATTTTCATATTATTTAATACTCAAGTTTGTCAATAATTATTAAGAAATAATAGTAATAATAATGCCAAAGAAGTAATTAAAAACTTTTGTTAAATATATGCCATGTGAATAAAATGGCTGTATATATTATTATTAATAATCAAATAAATAAAATAAAACAACAGAGCATTTTTGGTGACTGCGGAGAGGCGCCACAGCTGGTGGAACTTAATTAAAATTAAAAGATAAAATATGGATAAGGACAACGAGGTGTCTAGTCAGCTATGACAAGTTTATATTATTTTATTCTGTTTTTGGTCAAAAAAGAGATAAAATATTTTCAATGCTTCCTACTTTTATTTTACTATAATATATATTAAATTATAAACATACCTTACTAAGAAAAGAATAATAAGGAAAAAGAATAAGGGCCAATATAAAGGGTGGTTACTGGTTACTGTTTAGTGTGGCTGAGTAAACTATTTTAAAGAATTTGATACTCTTTCTTATTACCAAAAAGGGTCAATAGTTTTGGAAATATTTTTTTTTAAAAAAGAAAATAAAATTATTAAAAATGAAAGTAAAATAAAATACACTTTAGGTGGTTCACAACTCCACATTACTAGAGCCGTTAATATGACATGCTTTGACATTTTACGGGTCAGGTTGAGTTAGTCTATTTTTAGTGTGGGTCAGAAAACGATCAGCCCAACTCACAAATACGTGGGCTACAGTCTTTTCGGGACAGTTCACTTTTATAAAAAATATATATTTTTAGAATTATTAAAATTGAATTATATATTAAAATTTAAAAATATTATCATAAATATCGACAGGATAATATTATATGATGTTAATGTTACTATTTTTTAATTAAATTCACAAATAAAATTATCGTTATTATATTTATTAATTTTTTTCAAGTAAAAATATAAATATCTAAATAGAAATAATAACCTAATTGTTTTGAGTTTGGACTCTATTTAATTTTAAATTTTAATATTATATTATATCTTTTAATTAATTATTATTGGCCCACAGCCCAACCCTACCGATATTTTCCAAGCCCCACAAATCAGCAGACTTATTCAGGTCGGGCTAAAAAACTCTTTTCTCAAATGGGCTCCAAAAATCATAATCTAGCCCTATTAAATCCAGGGTTCAACCAGCTCAGCCCAACAGACCTAACCCATATTAACAGTCCTACGCATTAGTAATCTTCCACTTCTTTTCGCTCTACCCTTAAGAGTGCTTAAATAAAGTATATAAATACTTTTTAAAATAATTTTTTTTATATTCAAATCTATTTTTAAGAATTCAATTACGAAATAAATTTTACGATCAAACAAATCAGGTAGGTGACTTATCTTCTTCCACGTCATAAATTGTCCTATTCTTTTCTCTAATCTTCTTGCTATCCACACAATTTGATCATCTAATATACATATATTGAAGACCATATTTATTATATTAAAAACTAAAAAAATCTAATAAGATATTTTGGTCTTATTACTTATCTCCGCCTCATTTTATTCGATTTACTAGTAATCATTATTTTTGAATTTCTCATGTATTTTTATTTTAAAGTGGAGAACAGAGAACAGTTTTATGTTTAAATCGTAACACGTTTTTTTTTTTTAAATATACGCAAAGTTCAATAAAGTATACTAGCTCTATCAGAGTTTAAAGGGCTGGTCATGTGAATTTGGAATTCAAATTTAAAATATATGTTTGTTTATGTATTTGAACAAAACTAGAGCTAAAAATTTCAATTTTAAATATGTAATGTTATTATTAATTTTTAAAAATAAAAACTGATCTTGTCTGGCAAAGATAACATAAAATTCTCACATAACAAAAAGGAGGAAAAATTAAAAATAAAATAAAGTAATTGGCGTTCAAATAACACGATGAATCTGGTCCATCAATTTCTTATGATACAGAATGAACCTGGTTCTTTAGTTGTTTATGATTCATATCATTAGTTTATTACTTTTGTGATGAGCTCATATAGTTTGCTAGAATTCACTTAGAAGATATTTTGTAGATCGGTGTTATAAATAGTATCACATTTTCTTTTAGGGTTGAATTGTTAGAAAAATTATAATTTTTATATCGAATTATTTGTTCATTTTTAAATTGACACATCTATTAAGAAAATAATTATTGGCATTGCATTTGTTATTTACCTCTATTAATTATGAAATAGATGAATTAAAAATATAATATTCTCAAAAAGTTTTTCCTTTCTCAAATTAACTGAGGGTAATGATTGAATTTTTTTTTCATTTCTTAATTTGTCAAAATGGATAAGAATTAGGGATAACCATAAGAAGCAAAAATGGACAAGTAAATTGGGTTATAGGGAGTAGAAAATATAATTGAAGAAGAAGATGGCTCTGAAGCGTATAAAATTACTTTCTATAAACAGATATTATCCGTATATATATTGGAGAAAACACAAACAAATCCCTTCGGAAGACAACAAAGTCTTTTGTTTATACCCGTAGATTTTTCTTAGGCTACTTCTAGAGACTCTTTATATTTATAAAACTTAGGAGATGACTTTTTCATAAGAGTCATGTTCTTTAATGAATATATGACTTTTTATAAGAATCATGTTCTTGCATGATCAAATAAATGAATGTTCATAAGAGTCATGTTTTTAGTGAACAAAAGAATTTTCACAATAGTCTCGTTCTTTCATGAATATATGTCTATTCAATTAAAGACTTCTATATATTATAAAATATCCAACAATCCCCAATTGATTGTAATATTTCTCATGATATCATGCTACTAAGGAGTATCTTACAATATATTTGAACTTTTCGTTAGTGTAAGTACGTCTTTAAAATTCTAACAAAGTAATTGATATTTTAAAAGATTAAACAGCAACTCCATGTGTCAAAATAAAAAATATCACACACATAATATGAGTCCGAAACTCAAAGGGTAGAAATTTTTTACAAAAATTCCAAAACGGTATATAAAATTTTATATGTTACCAAAACGGTAAAATCGCTGCTCCGGCAGCGATTTAGCAAAATTTTTTTTTTTTTAATAAAAAAATGAAATCGCTGCTCGAGCAGCAATTTCAATTTTTTTTTTTTTTTTAAAAATAAATCGCTGCCGGGGCAGCGATTTATAAATACATTTTTTTTTTAAATCGCTGCCCGAGCAGCGATTTATTAAAAAAAAAATACATAAATCGCTGCTACGGGCAGAGATTTATTTTTTAAAATTTTTTTTTTATTAAAACGCTGCTAGGGCCACGATTTATTTAAAGAAAAAAAATTTCCTTATTAAATCGCTGCACGAAGCTTTTTTAAAAAAAAATATTAAAATTTTTTAATACAGCGATTTTATATTAAAAAAAATTATAATATTTTTTAAAATTTAAATATATAACTTATAAGAAAAATTTTATTAAATCGCAAAAAATTTAATACCGTTTTGATTAATATAAAATTAAAAAAAAAATTATTAAATCGCAAAAATGTTAATACAGCGATTTTATATATATAAAAAAATTATAAATTTTTTAAAATTATAATAATTTTTCTTATAAGTTATTTATTTCTTATAATTTTTTAAAATTTTAAAAAATATTATAATTTTTTTATATATATAAAATCGCTGTATTAACATTTTTGTGATTTAATAATTTTTTTTTATTTTATATTAATCAAAACGGTACTAACATTTTTGCGATTTAATAAAATTTTTCTTATAAGTTATATATTTAAATTTTAAAAAATATTATAATTTTTTTTAATATAAAATCGCTGTATTAAAAAATTTTATATTTTTTTTAAAAAAAAAGCTTCGTGCAGCGATTTAATAAGGAAATTTTTTTCTTTAAATAAATCGTGGCCCTAGCAGCGTTTTAATAAAAAAAAAATTTAAAAAAATAAATCGCTGCCCGTAGCAGCGATTTATGTTTTTTTTTTTTTTTAATAAATCGCTGCTCGGGCAGCGATTTAAAAAAAAAAATTTTTTTTTTATAAATCGCTGCCCTGGCAGCGATTTATTTAAAAAAAAAAGCAGCGATTTCATTTTTTTATTAAAAAAAAAAAAATTCGCTAAATCACTGTCGGAGCAGCGATTTTATTTTGTAAATCGCTGCTCCTGCAGCGATTTTACCGTTTTGGTAACATATAAAATTTTATATACCGTTTTGGAATTTTTGTAAAAAATTTCTACCCTTTGAGTTTCGGACTCCACATAATATTATTTATAGCTTAGAAAACTCAGTATTTGCTTTAGCACGTTTATCGTCATGTCTTCATCCTAATTTCATGAATATTTACAAGACCAATCCTTTAGATATTTGCTTGAAGCGGCACCACTTCAATATACATATATGTGAAATTAGCTACTATGTCGCTGTAGTAGACATTTACTAATTTCATAAAGAATTAATACAACCTCTGTTAAATAATCACTATACTTTTAGCGACATTAAATATCATCATTATCTCAATATCTTAGAATGGTTGCATCAGTTGTTGCCACAACATTTCAAAATCATATTTTTTTTCAACCATTCCATTTCTTTTCAATCATTTATATGCTAAATCTATTC
Organism: Solanum peruvianum; assembly: GCA_027705065.1. NCBI lineage: Eukaryota > Viridiplantae > Streptophyta > Magnoliopsida > Solanales > Solanaceae > Solanum > Solanum peruvianum. Next base: position 75,848,556 of record JAKWJD010001755.1, read on the forward strand.
TTATTTCACTATGGAATTCAAGTCTACTTTGATGGAAAACTTATGGCACCTTCATACATGTTACAAAAATCAACTTATATGAATTTAATCATTATTATTAGAAGATTTACTATTTATGGACAAACGCACCAATTCATCTATGTATGGATGATCATGTCTGTAAGAAAATTATCTTATAACAAACACTTCTTTTCATAAAAAGACAAAATTTCAAGTAACAACTTCATAAAATAACATAATATTTCTATGAAGGCTTATAGCCTAATATCATCAGAGAAATAGTTTAATCAATTAGTTATCGTTAAAATTATCAAATTGTAAATATAACTATCATATCAAATACATCAATGATATATCCTGTGGGTGTTGAAGTAATAATTTATATCTTAAACTTCTTCAAATATTATTGACTATTAATTATCATTCAAACACCCCACACTTTAAATGTTTCAAATTTTATTTTGGGCAACTTTCACATATAGCAAACAAAAAATTCATATTTGTATGCTATAACAAAGTTTGCATACTTGCGCTCAATAACAAACATAAAACTGTATAATTAGCTATACATATACAATTGTATAATTCACTGACCTAAATTGTATAATTCGCTGGCCTATTTAGCGGCAATTGTATAATTCGCTATCCTATTTCGCTGCAATTGTATAATGCACAATTGTATAATTCGCTGCCTATTTTGATGCAATATTTTTATAAAATTTGCTTTGCATACAATTGAATCGAATTAAAATGTATGTATATTGCATAATTATAAGTGTATAACAAGAAGATATATTTTTTCTCTCGCTTTATACAAAAACAGAAACACAATATACACTTCTGTTGTATAAAGCTAGAGAAAAGTGTATTTCACACCAATTGTATAATTCGCAATTGTATAATTCGTTGGCCTTTTTCTCTGCAATATTTGTATAAAATTTGTATTTGCCTACAATTGAACTGAAGTAAAATGTTTGTAAATTGTATAATTAAGTGTATAACATGAAGATATATGTTTTTGCATGTGTATATACAATTTTCTCTCGCTTTATACAAAACAGAAAAAGAATTTATACACTTGTGTCTATAAAGCGAGAGAGGCGAGCAGAGGGAGGGTAGCGAGCGAGAATGGGAGAGTGGCGAGCGAGATTTTTGGGAGAGTGGCGAGCGAGATTTTTGGGAGAGAGGCGTCTGACAAATTTTGACTAACGTTTGCTATGGAGCACAATTAAATCAAACCCAAGCTACTCCATTTATTTTAGGTTATTAGTTTGCTATTATATACAATTTTCCCTTTTATTTTTATAACTTGTGTGGACATCTAATTATCATCCGTAGATTATGTTATTGTCAAATTTATTGTGTTTCAAAAATAACTAGTGAGTATTATTTAATAAGAAGACAAAGTCTTCAACCTTTAATGAACGCAATATGATCTAATAAAGATTTATCATTACTCTAAATTATTTCAAATTATTCTAATAACTTTTAAATATAAATATTTTCCATCAAAATAAAGGGATTCATATGCATCATCTAATAACTTGAAAACAAAATTCACATCATGATCTTTATTCAACAAAATTATGTCATAATAATTTTCTCTGTCCCAAATAACGAATTTATAATAAGCAAACCAAAAATGTTATTCCTAAACTTATTAAAATTTATTTCAAGATCATCACAAGTGAATTAGTTATCCTAACATCTCAAAAATTCCAAAGGATAATTTGTAATTAAATATTAAGCAAATATAGAAAATAGTATTCAATATCTAGTGATCAATCTCAAACAACTGCAATCAGTCATAAATTTCCTTAAAAAGACACTGTGCATTCATGCACACTCTGTTTAACATGTTTAGTATTTGCTTGTAATTTATATTGGTGAATACTTGTCCCTTTATCAAAAAAGCATTACTAGCCTCATGACTGGTTGCAGTTATCTGAGATTACTGACTAGATATATTATTGACTGAATTAGAAACTATTGTTGCTATTAGCAATTTCCTATTAGTGATGAAAACTCAACTTTGTTCTCAGGTTAAAGATAGTAAAATTTGATAATTTTTAAATTCTCTAACACTCAATATGAAGAGTTATTTCATAAGTTAGGAATATTGCATCAAAATAGTTGTCTTCACACACCACAACAAAATAGTGTGGTGGAGAGGAACTATAAACTCATTCTTAATGTAGCCAGAACCATCATATTCTAATCCCAAATGCCTATTAAATACTAGATATTACATCAAGGCAACATTTTTACTTGATAAATTGATTATCTTCATTATCCATTGCTAACAAAAGCCCTTATGAGATGTTGTAAGGCAAACAACCAACCTTTGTCTCATTTGAGATTCATAGGTAGTCTTTGTTATGCATCTGCATTACCAAGAGTGTTTTCCATTTTCTTAATTGATGCGAAACACACGTGCTTCCTCAACTCCCTTTAGATCTCCTTTGGAACACATTGATCATCTGAGGTAAAGTGGTGAACTAGCTGATGAAGTTCGTAATGAACTTGTTCCTGAGGATGCAATGTTACCTCATTCACCTAATATATAAGGAGCCTCAAGAAAGTTTAGCACCGCCTTGAAGTCACATAACCTCATATGAAAGTTAGTCATGTGGTGTTGCCTTTCATGGATCCTTCTGTCAGAAGAATCACAATGATCATTCAACAACCTAAGGTTATGCTGTTGCTGCTGCTACTAGTCATAAACAAAGCAGCACTAGACATCCCCTGATCAATAATCTATTCTAAGACAATGTAACTCCATGTTATCAAAGTTATTTTTCTAAATTTTCTGATTGTGTGGAGCCTAAGTTCTTCAGGTAGTCAAAGATAAAGAGATGGGTTCAAACTATGAAGTTAGAAATTCAAGTTCACGAGGATAATAAAACCTCGATGATAGTTGATTTTTCAAGAAAAAAGGAGAATAGTATTTGTTCAAAGTGGATGTATAAGATCAACTACCAAGTAAATGATGAAGTGTAGAAATTCAAAGAAAAGCCAGTAGCTAAGGTTTATAGTCTACAAGAAGGCTTATACTAATTATTATATATGTGTGAGCCCATATTTCTCAGTACATACATATATATATGCATTCAACAAAATCATGTAAACAAAACGTTTTATAATTATAAATACAAATATCTTACATCTGAGTACATTTATTGAAAAGAAGTGGCGTACCCAACTAAACATTTACTAACATTTTGATGTAAATTCATTCCCACGAAACCATCACAACTTGTTTTCCAATATTGCGACCAGAAAAGAGACCAACTAGAGCAGTAGCTGCATTTTCGAGACCTTCAACTACGTCTTCTACGTACACAATATCACCAGCCTTAATTTTTGGAATGATCATTTCTAAATATTTTGAATAAAGATGAAAGTAGTCGAAAATGACAAATCCTTCAATGCGGATTTGTTTTGAGATGATGTAAAATAAGTTGTGCACTCCTTCCGTTTGTTCAAGGTTGTATTGTGAGATCATCCCACACGCAGCGATACGACCATGGAGTTTCATATTCAGAAGAACTGCGTCAAGCATTTTCCCTCCAACGTTCTCAAAGTAAATGTCGATTCCATCGGGGAAGTACCTAATACAAATCAATATATTTTGAGTGACATTTTAGCTTTTCTACGAGTTTAGAATTAACAACAAAGTGTTTATAAGTCAAAATTAGTCACCTGCAACTTACCGTTTTTCAGCTTATAAGCACTTTTGATTTGATCAAATATTTTACTATTTTACCCTCAATATGTTTTTCAATTTATTTCTCGAATAGTTTTCCCAAAACAAACTAAACTTCTAACTTCCTATTCACTCCATATCAGTTGTTCCTCATTTTATTTGCATGAAAACATCTGAATTTATAATTTTTTGCAAAAAAATTTATGGACCAAACACATAAACTGCCTTATTAAGCAACTAAAAATGTTATTAGCATTTTAAGGTTTATCAACTAATCCAAATTGTCTATGTACGATTACTAACCTCTTCAAAGCTGCATCCAAATCGTGCTCCTCTTTGTAGTTAAAAGCTTCATCAAACCCAAACTTGCTCTTCAATAAATCAACCTTTAATAATATTGAAAAAAAGAGACAAAATAAGCTCAATAACAAGTTAAACATCATGATCTTTTTGATTTTGTGGATACACTTGACATCATTTAATAATTAGTACCAAAGGTTCATTATACTTAATTAATCCCCTTGCTCCTTCCCAAAGATAGAGAGACAACTACAATAAGCAAGATTTATAGGTTAATTCACTACTAATCAGATCCAAACAAAGGAGATTTAATTAATTATACAACATTCAAGGGTACTATAGCCTAGTGATCAATGAAGCGTGGTTGAGAGCCATGAGTTTTCAGGTTATGGAGAAAAAAATTTAAATATTATGTGATTCTTCTTATCTGTCCTAACCTTGGTGGTAGTTGTGTGATTCTTCTCATCTGTTCTAATCTTGGTGCATAGAACTATCTGATATCCTAATCTTGGTGGTAATTGTGTGATTCTTCGCATCTGTCCTAATCTTGGTGGATAGAACTATCTGATATCCTAATCTTGGTGGTAGTTGTGTGATTCTTCTCATCTGTCCTAATCTTGATGGATAGAACTACCTGATATCCTAATCTTGGTGGTAGTTGTGTGATTCTTCTCATCTGTCCTAATCTTGGTGGATATAACTACCTGATATCCTAATCTTGGTAGTACTTGTGTGATTCTTCTCATCTATCCTAATCTTGATGGATATAACTACCTGATATCCTAATCTTGGTAGAAGTTGTGTGATTCTTCTCATCTGTCCTAATCTTGGTGGATAGAACTACCTGATATCGCGATGAAACTTACCTTTTCTTTACTTCCAGCACTACCAACAACATAACAACCCAACATCTTTGCAAATTGGCCAACAAGTTGACCCACAGCCCCAGAAGCAGCAGAAACAAAGACAGTTTCTCCCTTCTTAGGAGAGCAAATCTCATAAAAACCAACATAAGCTGTCATCCCAGGCATCCCTTGCAAAACAATCAATGAGTTTTAATACACAATACAAAATTAAATTCACAATACAAATTGAATTCATAATCAACTCACCTAAAATTCCAGTATAGTAAGAAAGAGGGACATCTTTGTCATTAATTTTAAACAGATAATTCTGATGAGTAGTTGTTACAATACTATACTCTTCCCATCCAGTCATTCCCCAAACTAAGTCACCTTTTTTGAAATTTGAATCCCCAGATTCCAAAACTTTAGCCACTCCAAATCCTGTGATAGGCTATTATAGCAAAAATGAAAAAAATTATTCGAAACAGAGAATGATATAATTGTTACTATAATTATATTATAGTTAAAAAACACTTACAGAGCCAGGAGTGAACGAATCAATATAACTACCCTCTTGTTTTTTCATGCGTCCCCTCATATAAGGGTCACATGACAAATAAAGATTCTTCAATATCACAACATTAGAACCTTCTGGAACGTTCAGTTTTATAGTGCTGTTCTTCAATTCCATGTCTGATTCTTTAGGGTAACCACTAACATAGTGTTTTAAAATGACTTGTTTGTTGCTAATTATCACTTCTTCTCCCATTTTCTCACTTAATTAATTTCAGCTAATTCTTCTTAAATGTTTAATGTGAATGTATGCCTTTTAGAATGATCTGTTTATAATGTATATATATAGAATGGTCTGGAAAAACAAACATAACTGATGGCGTAAGCAATTTATTGGAAGAGAATTGTGTTTCAATTTTGATTCTCATGTTCGGTTGTATGATAGTGTTTTCGATAAGAATCACAAACAAAGCGGTGCGGTGTGGATAATTATATATCCTTTAGATTAGACCTCTAATGTTTTTTTTTTTTTTTTTCATATTGAATTAATGTGCATATATATCTGAGTCTGAAACTCAAACGGTAAAAAATATTAACAAAAATTCCAAAAGGGTATATAAAATTTTATATAAACTAAAACGGTAAAATCGCTCCGCACGCAGCGATTTAATTCAACTGAAAAAGTAAAATCGCTGCTGGGGCAGCGATTTTGCCAAAAAGTTTTTTATCTTCTTACAAATCGCTGCCAGGGCAGCGATTTATAAAAAAAAAAAACATAAATCGCTGCCTAGGCAGCGATTTACAATAAAAATTTTTTTTTTTATGTAAATCGCTGCCTACATAAAATTTTTTTTTTTGTAAATCGCTGCCTAGGCAGCGATTTTCTTAAATTTTTTTTTTTTTTTTTTGTAAATCGCTGCCTAGGCAGCGATTTATGTTTTTTTTTTAAAAAAAAATTTGTAAATCGCTGCTACAGTAGCAGCGATATATATCAATTTTTTTAATAAATCGCTACTGTAGCAGCGATTTATTAAAAAATTTTTTTTATTAAATCGCTGCAATAAGCAATTTTTTAAACTAAAAAAAAAATTAAAAATTTTAAAACAGCGATTTTATATATAAAAAAAATTATAATTAATAGGTGTGATTAGGGATGTACTTGAATTCAATTAAATAATTTTTCTCCTTTAATTTTTTATTTAAAAAAATTAATTATTTAAATTCAAATATTATTTAAATTTAAATTAAATATAATATCTTTTTTTAGAAAGAAAATATATTTATTACTTTACTTATTTTTAATTTTTTTAAAATAATGTATATTTTCTTATAAGTTATATACATAAATTTTAAAAAATATTATAATTTTTTTTTATATATAAAATTGCTGTTTTAAAATTTTTAATTTCTTTTTTAGTTTAAAAAATTGTTTATCGCAGCGATTTAATAAAAAAAAAAATTTTAAATAAATCGTTGCTACAGTAGCGATTTATTAAAAAAATTGATATAAATCGCTGCTACTGTAGCAGCGATTTACAAAATTTTTTTTTTTGTAAATCGCTGCTACAGTAGCAGCGATTTATATAAAAAATATTTTTTATAAATCGCTGCTACTGTAGCAGCGATTTATATAAAAAATATTTTTTTTTTTGTAAATCGCTGCCTAGGCAGCGATTTATGTTTTTTTTTTAAAAAAAAAAAATTTTTTTTATAAATCGCTGCCCTGGCAGCGATTTGTAAGAAGATTAAAAACTTTTTGGCAAAATCGCTGCCCCAGCAGCGATTTTACTTTTTCAGTTGAAGTAAATCGCTGCGTGCGGAGCGATTTTACCGTTTTGGTTTATATAAAATTTTATATACCCTTTTGGAATTTTTGTTAATATTTTCTACCGTTTGAGTTTCAGACTCATATATATCTCTTCTAAGGCCAAAGAAACTATAAATGGGTAGTAAGATCAAGTGGATTTGATCAAACTCTAACGTATGCTTTTTTTTTTATATATATTCAGACGACTCTAGATTATAGAAAAAAAAGAAAAAATTTATAGTTGAATGATTATGAATTTTCTACATTCAAACAAGCATAAAGATATATATAGATAGAAAAATAATGAATGATTATAAAAAATTAAGAATAATGTGAAGAATGACGATGATAAGCAAGGAAAATAAGATCATTTCACAAAAGAAGAGAGATAATTATGAAGATAAACATAGTAGTAGGATTATCAACTGAATTTTCTTTGTGCCAATTGGATAAATAAAAAAAATGGCACAGATTGATTATAATTTATGGACAATAAAATAACACGACCTTAATTATGCTTTGGAGCAGATAGATGTTGAGTTATGCTAATATCATGAAAGACTTTGATCACTAAAAAAAGATTCATGAGTTTCGATACCATAGAAGGCAGGGATGGACCCACCTTGTCCAAAGAGTGTCAAAGAGAATAAATTTCAATATACATAGAGAACAAAATTCTAATTCGAACTTATTATTTTTGTATTTATTTATTTATTTTAATGTACGTTTTAAAAAAATTAATGATTGATATGCATATTTTATCTTATTTATCTTAATTAATGTTTACTAGCACCCTTTCTATCTCATTTTTATGTCATTCATTTCTATAAACAGTAGGATTACAACACTTGTTATTTTATAAAATTTATGTATAAATTATTATATTTTATCTATTATATCTTTGATAGAGTAGTTAATTAATCTTGAAAATGTATTTATCATTTATTAAATAAGGATAAAATAACATCATTTTCTAATGCAATTATAAGTAAAAAGATGATATATAAAATGGGACGAAGAAAGTATTAGATTCGGTAAAATGATTTGGAAATAAATAATTGAAAATGGTACACAATTACCCTCCATCCACCTATTGACGCTCAAATATCCTTCACATCCACCTTTGGCTCCAAATTTACTCCTTTATTAATGGACCAAAATTAAAAATATGGAAAAGGGCCTAAAATACCATCGAAGTATTGAAAATGATACACAATTACCTTTCATCCACCTATTGGCCCCCAAATACCCTTCAAATCCACATTTGAGTCCAAATTTACCCCTTCATGAACGGACCAAAATTAAAAATAATTAAATAATATTTTTTAATTACATGGCACTCAATCATTGGTTGTAATTTAATATTTAAAATAATTTTAAACTCCCCATTTTAACTAAACCCGCCCCACTTGACCCAATTTAAAAAAAATAACTCATCTAATTAAAATATCCTAAAATCTTATTCCTCTCATTTCACAAGTTCCATGACTCCATTGTCTTCTTCTTCTTCATGAAGAAAATTTCAGCTTCTTCTTCAATTTTTTGTCCTACAGAACTTCAATCTTGTACATGTAAGTTCAATCGAAGTACATCAATAATAATAGTGAAAATGGTGGACCGACAGATCAAAAATTAGACGTATGATAACATGGACTGTCTATAACTTTTTTTTTATAATCTTGAAAAAATTATATGTTTCCCACATGTGTAGAAGGGACTGAATATTTTGCTAAAATTGGTGAAAACATTATATGATTAATTTTCTTTTTTAAAAAACAATATATTTGTTGTAAGGGAAATAAGTGCACGTCTTATTCTTGGAAAAGTTTAGAAGAAGAAGAGCCATAGAAGTACATCAACTACGTGTGTGTACGAGATTAAAGTTCTTCGGGGGAAAGAAATCGAAGAAGAAGCTGACATTTTCTTCATGAAGAAGAAGAAGAAGAAGACAATGGAGTCATGGAAATTGTGAAAATGGAGGAATAAGATTTTAGGATATTTTAATTAGATGGGTTAATTTTTTTAAATTGGGTCTGGGGCGGGTTTAGTTAAAATGGGGAGTTTAAAATTATTTTAAATATTAAATTACAACCAATGATTGAGTGCCACGTAATTAAAAAATATTATTTAATTATTTTTAATTTTGGTCCGTTCATGAAGGGGTAAATTTGGATCCAAAGGTGGATTTGAAGGGTATTTGAGGGCCAATAGGTGGATGGAGGGTAATTGTGTACCATTTTCAATACTTCGAGGGTATTTTAGGCCCTTTTCCGTATTTTTAATTTTGGTCTGTTAATGAAGGGGTAAATTTGGACCCAAAGGTGGATGTGAAGGGTATTTGAGGGCCAATAAGTGGATGAGATAATTGTGTACCATTTTCAATACTTCGAAGATATATTTTAGGCCCTTTTTCGTATTTCTTAACATATTAAAAATAAAACTTCATTTGTAAAAAATGGATAAAAAATTGTAAGAAGTAAAAGTGAATGATGCCATGGTAGTATTAAAATATTGCTCTTCAAATATGTATAGTATTCGGTTTAAGAAGTAGTAATTAATTTTCAATTAGAATACGGAAAACAGTGGCTAAACTTTGATTGGTAGGTAAAAAGATCATTATCATCCTAATATTATCTTAGAATTTTCGGTTCTGCTCCAATTGTGAAATTAACAGAACTCTGTTTTGTCTTTACTGTAATGTAATATAATTTCTCTGCAAATTCGCAGCGCGGTAAGATCTTCATTCATTTTCCTCCTCGTTTCTCTCTTATTTTAGCTGTATTTATCTATTTTTGTTCTGTATCAATGGATGATTGTTCGATTTTCTGAGAATACCCAATTGATTTTCACCTCTTCAATATGGATTTCCAAAATAAATTAATATGGGAAATTTCAATCAATTAGCAGCTTCATAGAGGCAGAATTTTTAAAATCTGATACTAAAATTCTGTGGAATGTGGGGGCTGAATTTTGTTGCCCTGGAGATGTTTGATCAAAGTCCCAAAAGAATTTTAGTTTAGTGGAATATTATGAACAATTATGATTTGCTCAACACATTTTAATACTGAAATAGATGCACAAACTTGTCTCATCGGACAAGCAAGCATTATAATTTTCGGTATGCATATCTAGACACGAACACTCCAAACTTACAAAATGATTATCTATACAGTTTATGTGTTACGTTACTGTTGGATGTCCACAAGACACAATGAGGACAAATTGGGAGTGTTTAGTTGTCAGTTTGAGACTAAGTTAAGGTGTGTAGATGTGCACTCTCAAAGTTAGAAGGCTTACTTGCCAGCTGAGGTGAAGTTTTGAGTATTTGTTTATGTATTATGCCTTCTTTTTTTTCTCTCTGAATTTCAGCAATTCTGCTGCTCTCTAGAATCAAATGCTTGGATAATTGTTTCAACTTCACTTTATTGTGCCAAATTTTGTGTTATGGATTTACAAATTTTACAAGAGTTTGACCTCTTGGTAGTTTCAAATAGCCAGTCCCAAACCAGGATAATGAAAGTGGTTTGCAGTAGGCTGATGACCAACTTAACAAATAATCATAGTATGATGAATCCTCTAACATTGAAAAAATTATATGGAATTGGAACGAATAGGCCAGAATAGAGCAGAGAGGATGTTCATGATTCATACAGTCAATAAGTTTTGGGTATAAGGTTGAGGTGTAATTGAATGACAAGAGTTTGTGTTCATAGCTTTCACCAATATCTTGGTGAGATGTGCAGTGTGAACATAATTTCAGTTCATTAATTTCGTACTTCATAGATCCATTCTGGAAGAATATCCAATGATTCTAAATCTTCATGTATTTGGGTTTTACCCTACCTTATCATTCTTTTTTTGGAATTTGGGTAAGATTTGAACAATAACTAAAAGCCATACTACAAAATAAGGCAACTCTAACCACCAACTGCAAATTCAAGAATAAAAAAGGAGCCTATTTTTCCTGTAAAAATTCCCAATGGAGCTGTTGTAAGAAGAAAGACCAATAAGTTACTTCATGTTGGAATTCCTTATATGCAATGCTTAAGTTTCCCTTGGGAGAGAAGTGTTAAAATTTTGTGGTACTCAAGTAGTAGTTATTCTTTCCTTCAAGTGCTTGAGCTGTCCTTGGGAGAAGGTGTTGGGGTATGCAACACTTGAGACTTCAGCCTACTTTATTTTTAAGTGTGTACTGAATCTCGATTGTCTGTATGCATAAGTTCTTACTAATTTATTACTAATACTCAACACTTCTAAATTTTTCAGAAAGTTCAAGCTATTTCAAGGAAGAAATCGAGAAATGGCTCAAGCTCTGGACTATTATAATGGGCAAATTGAAGCTCTAATGCGTGCAATGTCTGTAGCAAAAATCATTCGAGAAGATAAGAATCCTTGTATGATTGAAGAGGTACTAAACCACGATTCCTAGCCATTCTAGCTTTATTTTTCACCTATACTTATTTGTTTCCTTAAATTTCTTAGGGTCTCTATTTAGGGTCCCTTGGAGCTGCCAACAATAAAGTTGCACTCAAAAGCTTGAATCTAACTCATATTTTGACGATTGCTAGAGATATAAATCCTCCTTATCCAAATGAGTTTGTCTACAAAGTCCTTTCTGGTAGGAAGTTTCTTACTTTGTTTAATAGAACTGAATTTCTTTGAATATTTGCACGTGGTGAGAAAATTTGTATCTCCATATTATATAAGTCAATAACTGATGTATGATCCATTCCTTGCTTTATGTAAGTATAGTCAACAGCAACTATACTTAAATAGAACTAAGAGAACAGGAAATACCTCACCACACTCTAAGTTGTCCGCACTGGTGCTGCTGCTGTACTGTGATTTTCTTCCTGTTTCCCGTCTTTTGTCTTCGTTTCTCTTATTGACAAAACCCGCTTAGCTTTGTTTGTAGTGGTCCTTCATAAGATTATGTAAAGTTTTCTGGTTAACTATCTAATTTGGAGAAGCAAAGAACTCTACTATAGCAATGTAAAGTACAACTTTTCATACCAGAGCCTTCTTGGGACTCTTTTACCTGTACCAACTTCTTTATCAGATTCTTCCTTATGATAATGCCTAATTATAATTTTCCTTCACCTTCATTTTCATCTACCTAGTAGAACTATCCCATTTTCCTTATCAGAAAAAGTAAAAATAAAGATTGTTAACTTTCCAATACCGTGAAGCTAAACTGAGGCCTTTTGCCTTCATGTCTTGAATCTTTTTCACTTTTAATGAGATTGATGAATGGTTTGGTTATTTTTTCAACTTCTTGCAAATTTTGGGCAGTTCATGACAGAGTTGATGTAAATATTTCACATTACTTTGAGGAATGCTTCGACTTCATTGAAGAAGCAAAAGGACAGGGTGGCGGTGTGCTGGTCCATTGCTTTGCTGGAAAATCCAGAAGGTGATTTCAAGCATCTTTGCCTGAATCTTGAAATCATGGTTTTATATGTGGGGAAGCAACACAAAACAGTGGTGCTTAAAACTATACCGGTTTTGTACAATAATTAAGCCAAAATAGCTTCTCTCCATCTTGTTTTGCTATATATAATCAAAAGAAAAATATTATGGCCAAACCTAACTCAAGAATAGTAACCTTCATATTCCATCTTCAGCTTGATTCTGTGGACTAAAGCACTATCATGGAGCTAGCTTCATCTTTGCTGTTGGGGCGAGCAGGACAACATTTGTCCTGGATCAGCAAAGTTCCTATGATATTCTTTTTTGACATTTGCAGTCATGGCTGAAGACCAGAATCTTTAATCTAGATATGCAAGTTTCTCCAAGTTCCTTGCATCTTTTGTGCTCTTCGTTGGAAATCTAGTATAGAGGTGTAAAGTAATGCTTCCAAAGTTAAAACCATGAAAGAATGAATTGTTATCGTCAATATTTTACTGATTACGCTCATTTATGTTTTTTTGATGCCACCTTCTGTGTGTATGGCATTACTTAAATGTGATGGATATTTCAAACTGCACAAGTTTCATGTATTTATGGATTGTTGAAGGGTATCTTTGTAGCCTTGTTTCTTTGTTGTAGCAAGAGTCTCCTGTTACTTGCTCATCTGATCTATTTCAAACCCCTTCTAGAAATAGTAGGTATATCATCATGGCATGCAATACCTTCAGCTTGACTTCATTTATGGAGCTTTTTTATCCATATGGAATCCTATTCATACTCAGCAATCTGATTCTTGCCCTTTTTTAGTTTGATCTTATGTGGTCTGGACTTAGGTTCGCTTTAGTAAATTGTTTGTCTTTATATATATTGAATCAGCTAGTTCTTTTAAGTATAACATTTAGGTCGAATAAAACTTACCTGTTTCCTTCTTATACCATGGCTGATGTCATTTTCTCTAAATCTTCGACACTTCAAGAACAATAGTGAAAAAGGAAATTGAGAAAGAACTTTCTAGAACTTAAAATTTTATCTTGTTTGCTTTTCCTGGTGTTCCTTTTGTATAGTGAGACCACTGTTTTCTTCAGTAGATGTACTTAACTGTCCAATATTCAATAAAGTACTAACGACTGACAGCAACCAGTTTACTGCTTCTCAGTTGTCATTATCAAAATAATCACTGTTTTTTTTTTGTTTTATGCTTTTGCAGTGCAACCATAGTCATCGCTTATCTGATGAAAAAGCATGGTATGAGTCACTCTGAAGCTTTTGAGCTTGTCAAGAGTAAAAGACCAGTCGTTTCTCCCAATGCTGGTTTTATGACACAGCTGGAAAACTATGATAAAACCCTTAAAGGTAAGGCTTATTGTTCATTTAATGGTTTTACTCGCATGATCTAAGGTTGTCGAGTTTTAGTTCTCATTACTGTGATGTTATCATGTTGCATCTATGATGATTGGTGATGAAAAATGAGAATTACACCTATGTTAACTTCTGACTTATGTTGAATTTCTTATGAAATTACTGTTGTGAACTGAAATAAAAAATACAGCCGCCAGACTTACCAAAATCACTGAAAGGGGAAAAAATGAAGTGCAGCGGCAGTTTTCTGAATTGTATCTAGCAAAACAGTGCTGGGCTTGTTTCCACTTCAACAAGCACGAACTTTCCAGACAATCAAATAAACTCCCCAGTGAAACAACTGATGCTTGTTACTTTTGTTCTGTGAAATCATTAACTCGATCCAGTAACAACAAATCTACCAAATCTAAGGTATGTGTCATGAGTCACATGTATATGCAACCTTTTATTAATAATGAGAAACTTTATGGTATACAAACTGTATATCAGAAAGTAGAGAATCTACATAAAACGATTCTCCATGAACAACACCCAATCATTTTTCCAAATTGAAATCTCAAGGGTGCACCAAAAAGAAACAAGAAATGAGATGTTTTTTCCTCAAATGTACGTGATCATTCTCCATTCCATCGAAAGTTTCTACTTTTTTTCTTCGACTAGATCCACAGAATTGCTTGTGGGACGACATCCCAGGCCTTTGACTTCTCTTCCTTCTAATTTTTTTTCAGTGGAACTTGCTCCATCATTGTGCCTGGCATCGCCCAATGCAGTCCTAACCATCTCAAAATCTCACACCACAAGCAAGTCACCACTAAATAAAGTAAGAGGAGGAGGTCTACATCTTCACTTGAACATTTGCACATGAAGCACCACTGTACATATGTAGTCCGCTTTCCTTTTTTTTCAAGGCCTCAGCTGTCAGTATTGCTCCCTCTCTGCCGTCAAGTAAAAACCACACCTTTCTTGGTACCCAAGGAAATCAAACCAGTAAGTATGGAATCATATCCATCCCTCGACAAGAGCTTTGGATGATTTGACTTTACTGAAAACGACCCATCTCTTCTAAACTTCCATGCCCAGTAAGTTGATCTTTCTGAGTAGCTTGTATGCAAATATCTTGCTTCTTTGCGCAACCCTACAAAGGGTTCACTGAGATAGATAGTTGCTGCAGCCGGTACAAAGCATTGTAGAAGCTTAAGCTAAGCACATAATACTCCATAGAGTAAAGATCAACGACCAAGAAATAGAGTAGCTGAAACTAGCTATCAAATTGTCAACCTTGCAGAAACTTATCAAAAGTCCCCATAGTTGGAATCTGTGTTACATGGACCTTACATTTGCCTTGAGATAACTAAGCCAAAACAATGTGACAAGGGTGGGGTATTTCCTATGTATTCTTCAGAAATACTTTAAACATCAAATAACTGCACATGAACAAGGTACTTTCTCATTTCCTCATCGGATAAGGACCATAGTTGAGTTCATCTAACATCAGGTAAGGACCATAGTTGTACATAGCTAAATCAGCTTTTCTATTTGGACAACATCTTTCCATATGTGGGGTTTGACCAAATAAACATTGAGCTAGAGTTTGGCCAATGGGAGCAGATTTTGAAAATTTGTCTTCAAGTATTTGTTTGACCATGAAATTTGATTAGATTTTCAAAATCTGATCTTCAAATATTTTCAGGTTCCCAAAAACTTACTTCGACAAGTTTTGGGGACTTCCACTCATAAAACTTCAAAAAAAATTCCAAGTAAAAATGCTTGTCCAAACACAACTTCGAATTCCAAAATCACAACTTCAAAAACTCACATTTTCAAGTTTCAGCTTCAAAACCTATGGCCAAATGGGAGCTGAATCATCAACTGGAGGAGGTGAAACTTCATGAAATCTGGCCGGCCCAACAAGCTGCAAATTATCTCACTCAAAACAGTTTGTTTCTCCAAAAGTCGGTCTCCAGAATTAATAGTTTATGAGTATTGTGATTACCCTCAGGTCAAACTTGTCAGTACCTTAATGAATCATGTGAGCTGTAAAGATCTTATTTCTTGCTGGTGTATTACTGTTACGATGTCTAGATTTGTGAAAATTCATGTTGCCGTAGCAGGCATGTAGATCTTTACTAGGGGATTCTTTCATCACCATAAATTATTAGTCTCTTGAAATATATCATTGAATTCAATCTCCATATTTGACAATCTTTCTATCTGTTTCCATAGACATATGAATGGTTGGTCTTTAGCTGCTTATGTTTCTCCACATCAATGAGATACATAGAAGGACATTCTTCCATATGCTATAACTTCTACATGTGGTTTTCTGGTTAATGCTGCAGTGAGCTAGTTTCTAGAGTTGTAAATATTGGTTATGATGGATCTTTTGCCTGGACTAGAATAACACTTTTTGCATATCCATTTGGTTTGGGTAATTCCTTGACAACACAAGATTGAAATATGTTTTGAGTTTACAAGATTTAGACGTTCTACTTTCTTATTCTTAAAGATGAAGTATGGACACTCTTCATGCTACACGAGTTTCTTTCCCAATGAAGTAGCTTATATTCGTCTTCTAGTTATAAGTAGGACGAACGCAGTAATAGTTTTGCCCAGGTGGAGTGAAGGGGGAAATCTAAAATTCTGGTCTTGAATGTCATTTGATTAGGTAAACAGTTTTTGTGCGGCTAACTTCAATCTGTTTATCTTGTATTATACTGTTCAATCTTTTCTTGCATTCTTTAGGTGAATTTCATCATTTTACTATGCTTTAAGCTCATTATATTTCTAACCATCTTTTCAAAAATGCAGATCTGAATACACCTAATGTTATGCTGTGATAAAAGAGCACGCAGCGCCATCTTGTTGATTGTTTCAAACAGTAAGCATTGTTCATCCAAAAATGGGTGACCTGAAATAATTATTCATTTAGTTTTATATTTGGAGAAGACGGACGTGAGACTGTTCACCAATTTTGGGTGAAGTGTCTTGTTTTGATGCATGTTTTTAGATAGGATCAGTTATTATATGTCAGTGTCAAAAAAGTATTTGTTTTGACGTCAAAACTCTTTAACATAAACTATTCATTCCAAACAATAGTATCACAAACTTTTGTTGCCCCATTTTTCTTTTTAACAATTCTTTGACCACCAAAGGATTTTATCTTCGTCCAGTTTGATCATTTAAGTCTTGATATATTATTTTGGTCAAGTGGGAATTGGCCCAAGAATGGGGGTGGCGCCCGACTCGAGTGCCCCCGAACTGAAATGGTCGCCTATCACACGATTTTTTTCGGACTATTTAAAATTCAAAGGGTTTATTTGGGAGAAGCACTCCCAACTAATAATCAATAACTTTGGTTGAATTTTTTCATTTATTTTATAGAAGCAATTTGTATTTGATCTTATCGAAAGACATAATATATATATTAGATCCTAAAATTGAATTCAAATTTTAATTTTGACCTCCAACTTTTATAATGCACATACAAGCATTTTAACTATCTTACTTTTAAATAAATAAACACATGAGTCCTACATGGAAAAATACACGTAGGACACCACGTAGGACGAAAAATGATATGTAGAATGACATGCAGGCCATGTGTGTCTATTGTCAAACTTTATACAAATTTAAGTGTCTATTTGTGCACACTCAAAGTTGAAGGATATGAACATGATTCGAAGCCAAGTTAAACGACATATTTATGTATTATGTCTTATCAAAAATGTGTATACGCACAAAATTTCTTTCTTATCTAATAACAAAAGTGAATATAAGAAAAGAAATTTAATAAGAAGAAAGTACAAAGAAAGTACAACCCCTATTTATATTTTCAAGGAAAGCGAAATCTCTCTTTGATTTTTAGTTATTTTATTTATTTATTCAAGAAATAAGTAATAATCAGAGTAGCAATTAGTACTGTGTCAAACTTTTAAAAAATATACCCTAGTGTATTTTCTTTACAGAATTTAATAAATTAGTACTTCTAATTTTATTTTAAAATATTTTTTCTTCTCTTATAAACTTAATTAGATACCTCAATTTTTTTTAAAACTTAACCGAACAAATTATAAGTCGAATACTAGTGTCTCGATTCTTTGAGATTTGGATAGGTCTCAGCATTAATGACAATTGACAAAGATTATATAGGTCATAAAGATGATCGTTATCAGAAAAAAAATGTGGAAACTTGTGGCGCAAAGTCAGCTTAGCACTTGTTTTCCGTTGATAGAATAAAAGGATAATAAAAAGATGAATATGCTACATATTATTACTTTTCGCTAATTTAGTACTCTATTTGTCCCTATTTATATACTCCCTTCATTTTAAAACCTTCATTTTAAAAAGGATGATACAGTCTAACTTGAAACAGAGTTTAAGAAAAAAAAAGCTTTTTTAATTTTGTAGTTTTAAATTAAAGTTATGTTAAATGTATCAAAGTATCTTTTAATCTTGTGGTCTTAAATATGTCACGTGGAAAGTTAAAGTTAAATTGTTGTAAAAAAAAAGGGTCATTCTTTTTTAAACAAACTAAAAGAGAAATAGGTACATTCTTTTTAAAACGGAGGGAGTAGCACTTTTCGTATTTTGAGATTTAAACAAGTTTATCTTACAGTAATTTTTTCATAGATCATTTTAATATTTTGAATTATTAATTATTGTGACTTATAGTACTCTTTACGTAGTTTACAAATATATAAATTTCATTTCAAAAAAATTAAAAATTTCATAAGCAAACGTCCGATCAAAGTTAAACTGTTTGACTCTCGAAAAACAAAAAGTGTCACATAAAATGGAACAAAGGGAGTAGAAGAGAGCCATGTTTTCTTGTAGTTAGGGGTAGTTTAGTAATTTTGTTGTTTTCTTTTTTAAAATTTTGTCTTAAAAATTATGTAAATAGTATTATAAATCATAATAATTGATAGCTTAAAATAATTAAAAATATATAAAAAGTTTTCATTAAATCTCAAAATTTCATCTGTACAACATAAACTGGGATAAAAAGAGGAAATATATTATATAAATTACATAAAATATATTATAAATCACAATAATTAATAAATTAAATATCAAAAAGAATTTATAAAAAAAATTGTGAATTGTAAAATTTCATTTTTATCACATAAATCAAAACAAAAAGAGTAATACTCCCTCCGTCCCATTTTATGTGGCAACTTTGACCGGACACGGAGTTTAAAAAATAAAGAAGACTTTGAAATGTTTACTAAATTGCTTTTAAAAAAGTTAACTCACTTTTCTCCTCCTCATAAATATATTAGAGTACTATGTTTAAAATTAAATGGGACCAATATAGGTAAAAGAGGAATTGTACCTTTAAATACCTACCATATAGGAAAATATGACATTCTTTTTGGGATTTGATAAAAATGGAAATTGTGCCACATAAAATGGGACAGAGAGAGTATATATTATATGAAAGTTACGTAAAAGTACTATAAATCACAATATTAGCAACTTAGAATCTCTCTCTCTCTTTCGTTATATATATATATATTTTTAAAAATTTGGTTGACTCTAATATATAAAAAATGTTAAGAAATTGATTAACTTCAAATTCCACATATAACACATAAATACATTAAAATAGAAAGAGTAATATATATGAGGCCTCGTGCTTGCACTTGCACGGGGTCCTTATATAGTATACGAGTTTTTGGCTAAAATCATCCCTCAACTATGACCTGAATCTAAAGTACATCTTTGTGTTATAAAAGTGAACAAAATTCATCCTTCTGTCTATTTTTTAAGAAACTCACGCCACCAACAAAAAATATGTCAAGTCGAATGAATATATATACACGGTTAAGCTAGTCAAGTTGAATGATTTTTTTAATTTTTAGAAATTGGAGATTTCGATCATATTCAGATAAAATATTTTAAATCCTGAATATTTTTTGTAAAAAATATGTTCAGATACAACTCCAAATTTATAAATTTCAAATATGTAATTATTTATTTAATTTTAACAACAAAAACGCCTACATAATTTCACTAAATTATCAGTATTTTTGTATATTGTATTAAATGTGAATTGCATTGTCTATATAGTATATACGTACTATATATTTTTTTATTAAAGAGAATCTCTAAATAGTTGCACATAATATTTTTAAAATAGTTATTTTTTCATAATCTTTCAAACCATCGGATCCTACTGTATAAATATTTCAAAACTTATGTATTATTGCAAGTAAATTTACTTGATTAAAAAAAAAACATATAAACTAACAACACAAAAAATTTAAATTATGAGAATAAAATATTCATTTTCTATGCATATCCTTTTTCTTTTTAGGTAATTTTGATCTTCTTGATATAGCTAAGACATGACCAGCAAATTTAAAAAAAAAAAAATTATTGGTTCAATTAGTTTCTTAACAAAAATAGACTGAAGGGTGATTCTTGTTATTTTTTGATAGTATAGGAATGTTTGTTGCTCACTTAAATAATATAAGGATGTACATTAGATTTGAATCATAGTTGAGGAATGATTTTAGCTAAAAAACTCTCTAGTATACATACAAGTTTTTCTGTTATTTATAGAGGAATATACTACTAGAAATTGAGAAATTAGCTATGGAAAAGTTTATGCCTAAATAATAAAAATATGTTGATCTCATTTAACTTTGAATTAGCGACGGTCTATGAGAAATTCAATTAGTTAAGACCATTTTAGTGACAAATTAACTAGGAATTGCCTATAATTTTGTAGTTAATTTCATATTTTCTTGTAGTGATTATTTGGCTCGCGTAACATATGATCTTCCTGATGGAGCATTTCTATTGGGCATAGCATAAATTGTCATTTAACTTGATTTTAATTGATATCTATGCACTTCAACTTTGACAATTTAAAAAATATAGCTAATAAATATTATAATAAAAAGATTGAACTAAAAGTTGATTAAAAGTATTTAAATTTGAAAATGAATTAGATTTTTTAAAATAAAAGAATCCTTTAGTTTAAAAACAAAATCCACTATAGAAGAGTTCTAAATGAACCCCCTCCTTTAATTTAGAAAAAATATTTAATTAAGTATATATTTAAATTTAGAAGTGGAAATAATTTCAGAAAAAAATTATAATAAACAATGGTAACACTTACAAGGATATAAAGTTGCTAATTCAGAAACAGATGATGGAGATGAGAGTAGGAAAGGGTGTTACCATTTAGAAAAATCAATTTGGATTCATGATAGGGTATTCTACTAAGAAAGTTATTTATCTTAAAAGAGAATAACTGTGAAAATATATAGAGAACGAAAGAGGGACTTATATATGACGTTCGTTGATCTTGAAAAGGCCAATGATAAAGTCTAAGAAAAATCTTCTAGAGATGCATGTACACTAAAGGTATAACAGTGGCTAGAGGACATAAATGATGGAGTCAAGACTCGAGCGGAGACGGGCTTGCACTAGGGACTAAAAAAAATTTAGAGTGCAAATTTAGTGATGTCATGCATGAGGTAGAAATGAAAGTGAGGCTTGACTCATCAGACATCCCAAAGAGAAACAATACTTTAGATCTTTAATTGAGGAAAGTATCGATGATGATTTGACACATTGTATTTGTGCAACCTGAATGAAGTGAAGTTTTGCCTATGGAGTCTTGGGTGACAATAAACTTAAAGGTAAGTTTAACATAGCGATAGTTGGACCTATTTTGTTGTATGGGACAGATCTAATATTAATCAGTCAAGAACTCCATGTTAAGAAAATGCAAGTTGCGTAAATGAGGATGTTGATATATTGTGAAAACACCAAGGTGATAAGATTAGGAATGAGGATATTTGAGCAAAGGTGGAAATGGCATGGCCTCCGTTGTGGATAT
Source organism: Solanum peruvianum (assembly GCA_027705065.1). NCBI lineage: Eukaryota > Viridiplantae > Streptophyta > Magnoliopsida > Solanales > Solanaceae > Solanum > Solanum peruvianum. Next base: position 75,870,347 of record JAKWJD010001755.1, read on the forward strand.
ATAAGAAAAGATGCATAGATGCTCCAATGAGGAGGTGCGAGAGGTTGAATATAGTGCATATCTGGAGAGGTAGTGTTGGGTATGTAGCAAGAATTGATGGAAAATAGAGGGAAGGAGAGGAATTTGAAAAGTTGAGAACTTGAAGAGTTGGGAACTTGAAAAGTTCTCTTATGTTTTAATGAAAAGACATTTGTCCCTCATCGCTGATGGAAAGAAAAATAGGAGAGTTTAAATACAAAAACACTCCTATTAATTGTTAAAAGGGTTGGAAAGAGGGACTCCCCTCGCGACGTCGTCGTCGCTCGTCTCGGCTTTGGCTTCGACAAATAATCGAGATATTATTTTTTGGACAAAGTTTGTTTTAATTATTTATTTAATTAATTATTTGATAACAGAAGTTATAATTAACCGAAATGTTTCAACTTTTTAGTTGACTAACCCGATCCGACTCAAATCCGTGCGCGACCCGTTTTATTTGAACTTTACCGTTTTATTTTTGAATTTTCCACCATGACTTTTCTGAAAGGTTGCAACTTTCAGGAATAGTCAGTACCATTTGAAAGGTTGCAAACTTTCATTAATGGTCGTGTGAAATCTGAAAGGGTTGTAACCTTTCAGAACATATTCTTCTTGCCTATAAATACCACTTATTCTTCAAAAATTTTCTGAACGAATTTTCTGATCTTCTTCTTCTTCTGCATAGATTTTTCTTCGTGTACTTTCCTGCTATGGATTGATTCGCTGGCAGTAGAGTTTTTGGTATCTACACTCTGCTGATTAAGATCATTTTACCCTGGGAGGTTATATTCCAAATCAAACCTCGGATACTAGAGGGGAATAATTTCCTTAAAGGGACACTATGAGTTCAGTGGATTTGATTTTTATCCAATTTAAAAGGTTATTTCAGATTCTGGTAAGCTTTTACAGATTTAAGTTTTTTTTGTGAATTAAATTTATGTTCATCTCGCTTACTGGTTCTATCAATTTCAGTTACTTCGTGTTTCTGAACAATTTATTAGAATCAGTAATTTCTGATTTTGATAACCAGATTGTAACAGGTAGATGTAGGTCGAAAAAATATAGAGGAAAAATGTTTAAACAAGACCACATACAACTTCAACTTATCAAAAACATGACCTTTGATACAAAGGTATGAATAGCGTGAATTAGACTAGAATATAAATAGATAATGGAGTGATGTCTGGAGTACCGATGGGCTTGGTGGTGTCTGTCACGGTATTAGTTTTAGTCTTGCAGCGATGTCTTTCTTTTGATTTATTTTCATCATATGTTGTTTGAATATATTATTTCAATTATTGCACTATTCTTTTAATATTGTTATTGTTTTTATATTAGTTGTTATATCAATTCTTCGTCATTTTTTTGTTTCATATTTGTTGTACTTTAGTCGGGTTTTCACACCTCGAGCCTACATCTTGGAAGTGGCCGGCATTCGAAGACCGTTACTGTTTTCGAGCGGATCCTTGCCTGGGACTTAAACACAAGAGATAACTCATGAGATAACTTAAAAGAAATACTTAGCCAAAGTGACAACTCATGTCTTAAACGTTTACAAGTGAAAATAATAAGACTAAAGAACTATAATAGTTGTCTATAAAGCCTCTAAAAATACATGATATATATATATATATATATATATATATATATATATATATATATATAGTTTGTAAAATAGTGTAAACAACTTTGTTCGTTAAAGAGATGCAATAACAAACTCAACTTTACTTCTAAGATAAAGTAATATAATTTCTGTGAGAGATTCTCTAACCGACAACCACCACTATGAGCCTGAGCCTAAGTGGTGAGACAACGTCTTGTCCGCGCTGTCAGAACTGTCATATACTTTGTCGTCGCATAGAACTACTTAACTTAGTGGATCTACTAGCTTAACTTATGTGATCATCTAAAAAGTGACTCATTAATACCCATAATGGTTACATGACTTATGGATACTTGAATTATTATAAACTCGCATTCCCAAATCGATGTTAAATACTACTCCCAATATATACTTAGCTCGTATGTCTTTAAAACAACTTCTTTCTTTGGATTAAGATAATTACTCAACACTTAGCTTAAAATCTCTCTTGGAATCAATGTCCCTTTCTTGTTGAAATGTGAAAACATTTATTAACTCTTAGGGAATATTTAGTTCCCTTATAACTTTTGAGAAATGAACTCAAACTCTTTACTTTTTACTTAACTTGAAACTTGAGTCTTAAAAACATCTCTAAGGGAATACTTAGTTCCCTTATAACTTTTTGAGAAATGAACTCAACTCTTTACTCTTTACTTGACTTGAAACTTGAGTCTTAAAAACAAAGTTAAAATATTGCTAAATACTCTTGAAAACTTTTAAGAACTTTGTTTTGACTTGTTTCTTAACTTCTAGACTTGATTCTTAACTTCTTTGACTTTTATCGTAACTTTACTTGAATTGGATTATAGACTCAAGGTTCATGATCTCATGTTTATGGATGATTTCATGATATTTAGATGTACCTTAGAGTGTTGAAATCGCCCAAGAAACATAGGTACATCACTAAGGAACTAGTACGAAAAAATGAAGGAAGAATGAGGAGAATTGGGTCCCTGAAGCTCTAAGAAGCGTGGGGCATCAGTCCCCAAATTACAGAGAGTTGGGTGGGGCCCTCTGGCTGGCGCGGTACCCCAAGGCCCTACGAATAGATATTGGTCTGTGGGGCTTTGAGAGACGTGACGCCCCAACCCTCTTATCCAGGTGTTTTCGACTTTTCTCCTTAGTTTTTTTATATCTAAACCCTCTAAACTTCCATGATTCTTTCCCCAAACACTTGGGATCATTAGTACTATCAATATACATAGATTCAACCCAAAATTACACCCGAAAATATGAATCAAACCATCAAGAAACTTCAACAACACAACCATCAAGAACTCAATGAATTTTCAATAATGTTATTCGAGAACTCATTTTCTTAACATTCAAACAACTTAAATTCACTAAATTAAAACAAGATTGGTGTGTGGGTGGACTAACCCAGCACTATGTGATCTCACATACTTTATAGGGATCATCCTCGATGAATTTCACATGTGAAGCTTAAACGTTCTTGGCGACTTCTTGATTTTTCTTCTTTTTTCTCCTCTTCTTTCTTTTCTCCAAGCCCTAGTGTGAATTCTAATTTTTCTAAACTAAAGAAGTCTTGTTTTACCTCAATTAATCCCTAAAAATGAATTAATATAATTAGGTAGGAAAAGACAAATTTGTCCTTCCCAAATCTAGATTGGATGGAAAGATCATTCCAAGGGATTTCCAATCATATCTGAAACTACACCTAACTCATCCTCGGCTAGGAGTTATGGTCGTTTGAAGTTGGCCAAAAACTCACTTTTAACTTACTCAAAGATTTCCAGATTTCTTTATATTTCCTAAAAGTAACTATTTTCATATTTTATACTCTTTTCTAGTTCTTCCTAGTTGCGAGATGTTACACGGGTACCCTTCAGAAATAATTTTTCTACCTCTACGAAATAATGATAATATCTACGTATGCTTCTCAAACTTCACTTGTAAAATTTTATTGAATATATTATTGTTGTTAGCGAATAAATATTATAGTAATTTTTTCAATAACAGAGTTTATTTTTTTTGGGGTGATAGTGAAAAAGCAACCAGTTCCACTTACTATATACAATTACTTCATTGATCTTTATTAGATGACTAATCGATTACACACCTCTTGTGGTACACCCATCACCTATATATCTACTAACACACAAAAGATAAGGTGGGCGGTCATCCTTTATTTGACATCAAAGAAAAGAAAATTAATATAACCTATTAGTAGAAACATATAAAAATTAATATAACCTATTAGTAGAAACATATAAAACTGATAAAATCAAGTTGACTTTAAAATTGAGAAAATAAAAAATAAAAAAATAAATTATCATAATAAGAAGGTGGTGAAATGTATGCAGAATTTAGAGTGCATGCACGAACCATACATGAAGTAAGAAGCAAAAGAATTAAGAGCAGCTCTTCTACATGACAATAAATAAATAAATATATAAATAAGAAATTACTACTTGTTATATTCTTTTATCTCACGCTGGGAACGTAAATGTCCATATGGTAATAAACGTGAGACCTATAATATATATTGTATATTGTCCACAAACATATATATATCTACACACATAATATATGTTACGTGTTTATTTATGTAATTATGTATGTTGTATCTCATATATAAAAGACTGCGTGTGAAAATAAATTAACAGTCACGGGAGAACAACACATAGCATTTAATAAGAAAAAAATATAGACTGATAGTTAGGTATATCCCAACACTATACAACTAGTTATTCTTTTACATTTTTTCTTATGTCACTATATATATAAAGCTCTTTGAGAGACAAAAACAAAATTGTAAAAACATAAAAACTTGCAATTTAGGTTTTTTTTTTTTTTTTAAGAAGAAAAAAAAAAGTATCATGTCTCACATAGCAGTGGAGAGAAACAGGAGAAGACAAATGAATGAAAATCTCAAGGTTTTGCGTTCCTTAACTCCTTGTTTCTACATCAAAAGGGTACTTCTTCTTCTCAATTTTTCCATACTTTTGAGTCGGTATAATCATCTAGCCGGTGTCCAAGCCAGAATTTTCAATAAGGAATTAGGATTCAAAAGGGATTCAGTATCCAATATATACATAAAAATAATTTAACCATATAAACAATTATAATTTTTCATTGAAGACTGTTCGAATGAATCTCCCTTAACCCTACCTAACTCCGCCCATGGATATTCGTCTCACCTTTTCCTTTTGGATTTTTTTTGGGGGGTTAAAACAATTCGTTAGTTATTACTGTTTGTGATGATTATATTTTGAGTTTTGGTAGGTATTTAGACTGTGAAATTATCAATATACGTACATGTCGGAGTGATCATAATATCGATCGATTCGAGTGTATGTTTACCTATGACTACTTGTAATTCTTTATCATTGTATGCCAAGCACAATAATTTGGTTATAAATAGGGCTATAACTCGTTATAACCGGTTAAATTGCGTTGAAACAATATAAAATTCTTTATACTGTCACCGTATATGATTTAGCGATGCAAATATATATTGGAGGAATTAGAAATACCAAAAGGTGTGTTGGTTTGAAGTATTGAATAAGTATTCAAATTAAATTTAGGGTTTGATTTTTTTATTTAATTCTTCTTTTTCTTGTTCTAATCTTATTTGTAATTGAACTTGAAGGGTGATCAAGCATCAATAATAGCAGGAGTGATTGAATTCATCAAGGAATTACACCTTGTTCTTCAATCTCTTGAGGCGAAAAAGCGACGAAAGAGTCTAAGCCCTAGCCCTAGTCCTACTACTCCAAGGCCATTGCAACTAAGTCCTACACCTGAAATTAGTCCATTTATTACTCAAAATAATAACTTCAAGGAACTTGGAGCATGTTGTAATTCTCCAGTGGCTGATGTTGAAGCAAGAATATGTGGATCAAATGTTATGTTGAGAACAATTTCAAAGAGGATTCCAGGTCAAATTGTGAAGATAATCAATGTGTTAGAGAAACTTTCTTTTGAGATTCTTCATCTCAACATCAGTACCATGCAGGATACTGTCCTATACTCCTTTGTCATCAAGGTGATCATCATATATCCCTTTAATTATTTCTAATTTGGAAATTCACAATAACTACGTCTCAGTCTCAGACTTTTTCTTCACTCGATGATACTAATATACTTGTTGGTAGTATCAATTCTTTTGAATAGAGATATACATTTTCTTAAAACTAATGTGATCAAGTTGACTATAACCGTAACCTTACATTTTCATGTGTCTTAATTGATTAATATGAAAGTGAGGAAAGAGATAATGATTCGTATATAATATATTCCATATGTGATCATGATCATTAATTGTGCGTTAAAGTCTTTAATCATCTCATCTAAAAGTTTAAGATCATTAGCACATGCCTTTATGTGTAAGCTTGATTCAATTTTACACAAGATCTTTAATTATAGCGTGTAATTATATCATCTAAAAACTTAAATCGTTAAAAGACGGTACCCTTTCATATACTTTAGTACATTTTCTTCACCCTACACACACTTCTTTAAAGTCTAATATTTTGATTATTCTTGTAATGCAGATAGGACTGGAGTGCCAACTTAGTGTGGAAGAGCTAGCACTGGAAGTTCAAAAAAGCTTCACCTCATCTGATGTTTTATGTATCAACGAGATATAGATCAATTTACAAAACTAAATAATACTATAGTAATATCTAGCTAATTATGTACTCCCCATCTAATATTTATCTTCTTATGCTTTATTGATATATATCTTTTGGATATATGTATACAAAGTGTAAGAAGATAATGTTGGAATGTAACAAATAATTTCCAACATTTTAAGGTTGGATTTAGTTCGTGGAATATTGCACTATTACATGACTAGATATACTTCTGAATTAGAAAAATTTGAGGATATATATTATACGTACTATTATTTATATATAGAAAGAACGAATTTATCTTTGTATCTTTTTGTTATTTTGTATGTTATTATAAGAGAAGAAAGTAGTTGCATGCCATGTTGCAATGGATGCTTTACAACGTTATTAATTATATTGTGTCTTATTTGGACGTTAATTACTCAAGTATGGATGTATCATATATGGATTACACCCAATCTTTTACTCTGAAAGTGATTAAATTAAGCTCATGAAGCCAATAATCTCACTCATTGTTTTTCTTTTTCCCTACCATCTGGAGTCCGCATTAGAATCCCGATTCTATTCAGATCACCCACTATAAGGCTAACTTGAAATGGTGCTCCCTACAGAATTTTCTCCAGATATCTAGGGTTCGAACCTAAAATCGTGAATATTGTTTCGTTATTAATTTAAATTGATTATTATGAGGTTAGTTATATCATTAACATTAGAAATTTGAATACCTAGCCTACTAAAACTGAAATGAAGGAAAATCTCTTTGATACCTATGTCTATAATATATAGAGAGAGAATTTTTCAGCGTTTGAACTATAGAATAGTTAAAAGCTTTTGGGAAAAGGAAAAAGAAATTACTATAAAAATGACACCAATTAATACCTTTTTGTATTTTATAGTTAGAATTCGGGCTCGGAGTCGTTTGTTGTGAGGTATAAGGTAGATTAATTGCCCTATCATTTATACTTTAGTGTGGAATAAATTATACCTTATTTCAAGATAACTTATTCTGAAATGAATAAATTTTGAAATAACTTGTTCCCAACCAAACAAAGGATAGTTCAAAAATGTTTTTGTGACATTGACCATTTTGTAACCTTTAATTGGACTTGGCCCAACAATTTAAATATCACAACATTATAACCTTTGCAATTGGGCCGCCCAAAATAAACTTCTTTTATTTTCTTTGTTTGTTGTTTTGTTTCTCATTGATTACTAACGGCCATTTGGGTTTGAAATGCTTAAATAAAGGGGCAACTTTCACATATAGCAAACAAAAAATTTATATTTGTATGCTATAGCAAAGTTTGCATAATTGCACTTCATAGCAAACATAAAACAATATAATTCGCTATACATATACAACTGTATAATTCGCTGGCCTAAATTGTATAATTCGCTGGCCTAAATTATATAATTCGCTGGCCTATTTCGCTGCAATTGTATAATTTGCTTTGCATACAGTTGAATCGAATTAAAATGTATGTATATTGCATAATTATAAGTGTATAGGAAGAAGATATATGTTTTTCTCTCGCTTTATACAATAACAGAAACACAATATATACACTTCTGTTATATAAAGCTAGAGAAAATTGTATTTCACTGCAATTGTATAATTCGTTGGTCGTTTTCTCTACAATATTTGAAGTAAAATGTTTGTAAATTGTATAATTAAGTGTATAACACGAAGATATATACTTTTGCATGTGTATATACAATTTTCTCTCGCTTTATACAAAACAGAAACAGAATTATACACTTCTGTGTATAAAGAGAGAGAGGCGAGCGAGAATGGAGAGTGGCGAGCGAGATTTTTGGGAGAGAGACGCTGGTAAATTTTAGCTAATGCTTGCTATGAAGCACAATTAAATCAAACCCTAGCTATTACATTTATTTTAGGTTATTAGTTTGCTATTATATACAATTTTCTAAAAAAAAAAAAAAGTGAAGCTTTTATTATGTTTTCTAAAAATCAAAACAACATAAAACAATTTAAATGTAGACATTGATGACACATATATTAATGGAGGAAAAAACTTATCAGTACTGGGGGTAATATAAAGATCTCCGATAATTCAATTTCTAAAATTAATCATCATGCAAAATTATATTAAAAGGATCATGCCTTTTAATTAAACTCATATTGTAATCCTCCTCCAAAGTCATAAATCATAAGTATCTGTTAACTACTCTATTATTTCTTCAAATGTTGGTTACCTATCACGCTCATCAAGTACTTTTACAAATATCAATATGAAAATAATTAAGACGTGGGGTCCCCAAATACTATAATTTTTCCGTCTAGTTTTACTTATCCAGTATCGACTTGACTCACTTCTTAAGAAGCAACAAACAAAATGATAATTTTATCATATCACTATTTGAATATATAAAAATAAATTATATTAAGTTTACAGAAATAGTAAATACTATTTAAGAAATGTGAATGTATATCCAAAAAAACAAAAAAAGAAGCTTTGGTTAATCTTCTTCATGATTGCTTTGCCACATGAAACTAAGTACTATCTAATTGTTTGTTTAGTCAAATAGACATATCCTCTCTCACATGCATTGTGTATATTCATGTTGGTAATCATCATTATTCCTTCTTTTTTAACTTTTTCATTTTTTATTTTTTTTAATTTCTTTGCTTTTTTGTGTTCATCCCTTACTCAAGACTCTACTTCTCTCACATGAATATTGCATTTCCCCCCTTTTTTAGGGTTCTTTTCTTAATTGTCTTTTTATTCAGAGTTGTTGTCTGTCTTGTTGTTTACTTAGACAAATGTTGTTTTCCAAAGATGGAGTTTTGTTTCAAGTGTCAGTAATCTAACTTTTAATTATGACATCAAAGACTTTAACTTTGACCAATAAAATGACCATTAACACCCTAAATACATGCTCAAATCTCAATAACATGTTCACCTAGACCTAGTTCTAGTTTAGTCACATATACTTATATACATATATATGTACTTTTTTTTGTTATATATAATAAAGTGATGGTAAATGAGAGGCTAAAATAATAATAAAGGAATTGTTTGTATAGAAGTGGTGTGTTATTACTCAAAAGTAGCACAAACAAAAGCATACTATATAGTTTAGGGGAGATGTCCACAATTATCAAATGTACTACAAATTCAAATGAGTCAAATCATTTTATAAAGGAAAATTTAGCTAACTAGTCAAAAAAATCAACTTATTTAGTAATAATATTCATACTTTAATAATATTAGTAAACATGTCAAAAATGTCATTATTTTAAAAATAAATAATTATTTTGATATTATTAATATTTTCTCTCTCATTATTTACACCCTTTCTTTCTCTCTCATACATTACACATTTTCCTATATTTATGTGATTGGATATATATTAATGTCATTTTAATTTTCTCTTTTTTTTCTTAAGTTTATCAATTCCTCTTTCTTACTTTCTTCCTAATCAATTCCAGATTTTTCTCTCTTTTCTTATTCTTCTTTTCAATTTCTCTATCTAACATTCTTCCAAATCAATTCCATAGATTTTCGATTCAATATATTAATATTTTCTATTATTCTCATTTAATTTCGTTGCAAGATTTGATTTGAAGATTAACGTTGATTTGGGTATTATGTTTTTCAGATTCCTTATTTATTTACTTACTGATTTTAGTGTTTTTTTTTTAAAAAAAAATTATTTTGTTGTTATTCTTAAAACATTTTTTAGGGTTTGACACTACATAATTCTCTCTTCAATGGACGTTTTCAAGAGAGTTACTAGAGGTATTGGACAAAATAATCAAAGTTCTTCCGATTTTTCATCATTTAGTTTTTTTTCACTCAAGAATTAAACAACAATGTAGATCTGCTTCTAAATATAAGGATTATATACGACGGGGAAAAATGCCTGAATTCGTCGATGTGCAAAATCCCACATAAATTCATAACCATGAAGTTGAAGAAGACCAATTTGTTGGAGAAGAGGTTTTTTTTTGCATGATCTATGTCTTGCATGTTTAGTTTAATTTGTTTAGTAATTTTTAAGATTAAAAAAAAATCATGTTAGAATGCGTTTGGAAGTGTATATGGAATTTTTATAATGTTATAGTTAGTATATATTTTTGTATTTCATATATTTATTGTATTTTGTGTTCTATTTTTTTTTAATGTGTAAGTTATGTCAATGTAACACATTATATGAGTTTGATTGTGTATATTTCATAGTTTTAATGTTTTTTGTATTCATAGATTTGGAAGTGTATGTTGAATTTTGTTGTTGTTTTAGTCCGTATGTATTTTGTATTTCATTGTTTTATTGTATTTTGTATCCATAGATTTGGAATCGTATTTCATATATTTAATTCATTTTGTATTCTGTTTTTTTTTTGTGATAGTTATGTCAATGTACCACAGTTAGTATTTATTTTGTATTTCATAGTTTTATTATTTTTTGTATTCATAAATTGAAAGTATATATTGAATTTTGATACTGTTTTAGTAAGTATGTATTTTTACAATTAATAGTTGTATTCATTCAAAAATTATGTTGCATTGTTTCTGAATTTGACATTTTTATCTAATTTGTATTTATTCTAAAGGTATGTCAACTAGTTATGTATTTTATTTAAGAATAAGTACACCAAATATTCAATTATTTCTTTTCAATTTTATATTTTATTCACTTTTTCATCATACTAATTTTTTGTATTTTATATATTATTATACAAAATTGTAAATAACAATTAGAATAAATAGAAATACAAATAAAATACATATTGAAATGAAATACATACAAGATTTTTAAATTTTTTTTTAACTATATAGGAAAAAAATATATGAAAATACAAATATATTTCTTAAATGACTATATAGATAAATTCGGCATACCTATTGGAATGAATACAAACTAATAAAAAACTATAATACATATAAATATTATATTGTGGAATGAATATAATTTTAAAAAGGTAAAAATTCTGGAGAAAAAAAAAAGAATAAAATTTAAATTTTATTTGAAAATGTAATTGATGAGTAAATTAAGGATCTTTACCTTTTTTTGAAATATTCTCTTCCTTGATTTTCTCCCTTTTGTTATTAAATAATTATATTCTTTAAATAAAAACAAATAATAAAAATATAAATAAGATACATAACAAACTAAAATTTGACATTTTTACTAAATATTGAAAGTGTTGTTAATGAGCCCTGTTAAATGCTAAAATGTTGACATTTTGAAAAATTTCCCTTTTATAAAACTCCAAAATTCATGGTCCCTACACCTTACTATACCTAAAAGTGTTACCATTTTGTTTGAACTTATAACCTCAATAAATATAATGGTCCAAACAGAAACAACCCATCATCACATACCAAATGCCCACATATCATGTCTCCTGGCCCAATAGTTTAAAATCCAATTTGAGTTTAGTTTTTATGTGAGGAAAGTCATCTTTCGCGCTCTGTAAGAATCTGTTTGGTCAAGCAGCTAAAATCGTGTTATCTAGAGTATTTAAATAGTTCCCTTCAAAAGGATATGTTAGTGCGCCACGAAGAAGTCATAATTCAAATCGTAGAACCACAGGTTTGAATCATATATTGGCCCTTCATACATATATTAGTATTAGAAAAATAAAAAATTTTGACGAAAGAATCTATCGATCACGAGAGTCACACAAATTTTTCAATAAAAGAAAAAAGAGTTAATTTTTCATGAACTTTGTTCATGCCAATGAAAATTTCTTCTAAAATGATCATAATTTTTAAAGAACTTGTCGGTAATAAATATTTAATATTATAGAAATAAACTTTAACCATTTTGGGTTTCCAAAAGATGAAATTAGTGACACATCTATATGAATTATTTGTGTGACTTCATTATTATCATATTACTTCAAATGTACACGTAAATTAATTGTGATGTAATACACGTATCAATATTATCTCCTTTAATCTTGTGGAAGTAGCTAGGAATATAATGATCATGTATATTTACTGAGGTACACCATGACGAAATAATACATAAAATATAAATACTATAGTTTTCAAAAAAAAAAAATTCAAGTACAAATAATTATGACATGCCCATTACGTCATTTTTCACTTTAAGACTTAGGAGACGTTTGGTATGAAATATAAAGTATAATAATTTTGAGATAAAGTACAGAATTATTTTATCTTATATTTGATTGGAGGTATAGATAGTCATTAAATTAATTATTCAACCATTTATTCATTGAGGGAACAAATTATTTTATTTATATACATAGTAAAATAACATATTTTAAAATAATTTATCTCGAAATAAATTAATTTTGATATAACTTTTTTCCAATCGAATGAGGAAATATCCTCCTTTTAATTGGCAAACTAAAAGTACAAAAATAAAATAAAACGATGATAGGAGACTTTGTAAAAATATTTAGAGAAGAGGGAGGTGCACATGAATTATCAGTCAGAGATAAAAAAAAAAATGTTTGACATGCTAGAAGATATTTTCATGCAAAATATTTTATTTTAGGAAAAGTTACTTTTGTGTTTGATTTCCTAAAACTCTATTTTAAGAAAAATATTTTGCATCAAAAATCACTTATTAGATGAAAGTCGTTAATTTTCCTTTACAACATTCTAAATTCGTTAATCAATATTATATTTTCTTTTTTCATGTGTTTAAGAAAATATAAATTAAAAGAGTGATTTGACAGAATTATTTTTATCTTGTTCGATCTCAATTTAATTTCACTATCTTTTTCATCATACTATTCTCTTTACACCTTTATTGATTACGGTTAAAAATAAAAATGAATAATTAATTTTAGATCAACTATTGTTACCAAGCATGATTATTAGAATTACCCGAAGGGAGTATACTACTTATATTAATTAGTCAATGTGTTTGATAAATAATTGAGAGAATAAGTAAATATAAATGAATTAAAATTTATTTATAATATATTGGACATAAAATTAAAATTTTATTTTTAATATTTTAACAGACAAATTCAAAATTTTAAAATAGAATTAATTAAGAGTGTAATTTAACAGGAGCCACGGGGGGAGGAGGTAGGACTTTATTCACTAAAAATGTAATGTTAATCGATTTTAACTTTTATTAGTGAGCTAAACGATTCTTTAATCATTCAGATTTCCACGCTAATTCCTTTGTGATATAACATTCTTTTTTTCCTCCTACATTATAGGAGTAATTCCTTTTTTTTTCCTCTACTTATTTATTTTATAATAGTCGTGGTTCGTGTGAAAATGGTATTACAAATATTACATTATAATAATAAAAATTAAAAATTTTAAATAATTCTTTTATTACTATTACAATATTTAATACAATTTTTGACATATATTCGATATTTATATTAAAGAAAGAATATCGTATCAAAAATATATTATTATGTCAACATTAGTAATTTAGAAAAAAAAATACTTTTCTATTATTTAAAAATTTAAAAAAAAAAAAGAAGGAAGCGGCGAGAAATTGTGTTTGGTTTCTAAATTGGGACCCACCGTACTTCCAAAAAAGATTCCGTTTACTATCCTCACAAAAGGTGTATAGCAGGCTAAACGCCAATTATCACCGTTAATGATGCTTCCGTCATCGTTTAAATTTCTGTTGATTTCCTCATTTACCCTTCGTAAAATCATTTAATTGCTCTTCCTTGCCACTTTACCGTTTCAATTTGTTCAACCAACGCCGTTTTGTTCGGCTTGGCTCGACTCAATAAGCCATTGAGCTATTTTCTATCCTTTTTTTTGTTTTTTTTTGTGTTTACATTTTGACCCCAATAGTTTTTTTATAATTGCATTTGAAGGGAAAATGTAGTAAATGAGGTTTTAATTTATTCATTGGAAATTGTAAGGAAATTTGGAGTAAATGAGATAAGGAAAGAAGAATGCAAGTTGGGATTTTCATATGACAAGAGGTGAATTGAGAGTTAGTTGTAGGGTATAATGTTGACTGATTTTTTAAAGACATTTAATGGGGCATGTACCTTTGGGGTATGAATTAAGTTTTATACTTGGTGAAATTTTAATTTTAAAAATATAGAAGTTATATGCATCAACTACAAAAACTTAGGTAAAGAAAATTTTAGTAGCTTTTTGATTGATTAGCTCAATTTTTAATTTGTTGGTGAGATTTGATTTTCACATTGTAGATTTCTTTCTAACTTTTCTTTTTCCCTATTCCTAGCTAAGTTTTGAAAATAAATAAAAAGAATATAAGGTGGCAATTAAGACAGGTAAAATTTACGTGCACAGGGTGTTTACGTCGATTTGATACATGCATGTTACGTGTTTAAATTTACAGTTTATTTTACTTTATTTTAATTAATTAACATGTATTAAAATATATATATCAAAAAGTATCGAATAAATTTATTAAAAAAAATTATATTTTTTTTAAAAAAAATAAATGAAACATACAACTTTTCTGGCGGGTCTGGAGAGTAAGTCAAAAAATTATTAACACCCAAAGTTCTAACTCCAAAACTTATTACTATGTTATTTCTATTGAAACAAAATTTGTTTTAGTATTTTTATTTTTGAAAAGTAAACTACAAGATATTTTTTGTCTCCTGTTATTCAAGTTTTCTTATTGAAAACTTAATTTTAGTTATTGATAGTTCGGTTTTTGAGTTAGTTTTCTTATTCATGTGATTTAAGTTTTGATTTTGCTTAACTTTGTTTAACTTTACGCTAGTATAAAATAGTTGACCTCACAATAAAGCTAAATAGAGTTCTGATAGAGTATATACGAATAATGCTAAATAGAGTCTATCAGTAATTTTTGTATTAATAATATTTGTATTTATTATTTCTTATGCATTATTTGATTTAACGTATTAAATATAATAATATGTATTGCATAAAAAAAATTATTTACAAATATGTCATTAAAAAATAATTGAAAAAGTTATAAAAAAAAATTTTTTTGAAGGACTACGAGATCTTTAACCATGGTAATGTATACACTAAAATGGTTGAGGATTTGAAGAATTGCATCACAATACAACTGTCACATTGCCTTATAGATTGTTTGTTGGTTAGTTACATAACATAATTGTTTATGCAAAGTGTACTTAGTTGGATAGGTTAATTATAGTGTTTAGTTAGTCGATAATTTTGTATAAATAGATCAACATACAGTTGTAAATCTAAATATTGAAAACATGTTGTATAACAATCACAATTTCCCTCCTCTCTGATTTTTTATTTCCTTCGATTCTCTACGCATTTCCATGGCGGATATTCATGAGTTCTGAATAAAAATTCCTTCTATTACTAATTTCCAAAAATTCATAGTACTAGTAATATGCATACGCATTTTAATACACAATAAAGTGTATAATTAATATAAGGGGAACATTCTCATATAGTCACTCCAAAATAGCTCAATACGTTTCATAGCTATAGCTTGCTATTACGATTTGTAGATGCATCCTATAGGATGAGAGTGGTGAGCGAGATCGGGAGAGGGATGAGAGAGGTGAGCGAGGAGGACAGGGAGAGGAGACAGGCGAATTATATATATATATATATATATATATATATATATATATATATATATATATATATATATTTCGAATTGTGTATGTATATCTGCAAATAATTGTATAAATATAACTAATATACATATATATTTGTCTATTCGACAAGTGAGATTGGGAGAGGAAGGAGAGAGGGAACGAGAGAGGGCATAGAGTGGAGAGAGTGGTATATATTTATGTAATTGTGTGTGTGTGTGTATATATATATATATATATATATAACTGATATACATATGTATTAGTATATCTGGCGAGAGAGGGACGAGAGGGGCGAGCGACATTAGGAGAGAGAAGAGAGTGGCGAGCAAGAAATGCCAGAGAATAGAGATAGGCTAATTATATTCATATATATGTCATATAATTGTGTATATATGTGTATAATTTGTACTTGTACATGTACAAAAGAGGACAAGTGGCGTAATTAAAACTAAAATTAAGTTGTGAGCCATATTTGATTCAAATTATAGCTATATTAGCTAATTAACTAGTATATATCTATTTTTCACATAATTGTCTCCTAATTTAATCGTATATAGCATGAAAAAATATATCAAACGAGATATTTTCAACACATAGAGTTAATATATGCATTTCCATTGCTAATTATATAGTCTACCAAACAATCCTAACTACCTTTTTAACTTATCAACCAAATAGGGAGGAAAGTAGCCACAGTTTGAATTTTACTTCACCACTCCAACACCTATACTCCAAATGAAATGTGATGTTGATGAAATGAAAGACAATGCATATGATCAATAAATATATATACACACTTCCTATGTTAGATAATTGGGATCACTAAAGGATTAGCAAGGTCCATATTCAAATGTTGGGCAAAATCAACTCTAAGTTCTTTAAAATTCTCTATATAGTTTTGACATTTGTTAATAAGACACCTAAATAGAAGGTTGAGTAAGTAAATGGATAGTTCTTTAAATTGTTCTATATAGTTTTGATATTTATTAATAAGACACTTAAATAAAAGGTTAAGTAAATATAAATATCCATTTTATTCATAAAGAAAAAAATGAACAAATAATATGGACATGAATAATGAGTTGTGGGGTGCAAAGGCAGTGGGCAAACATAGCCAAATCCCATCATATCATGTGATCTTTCAGTACATTATATAAAATTCCTCGATTATTGAGCTTTGAACTTAAGAATTTCCATTGGAATTATAATTATAATTATAATTTCCCCACCACCCTCTAAACTCTCCCTTTTTTTGACTTCTATTTTCACTTTAATTTAATTAAATGAATAAAGCATAATGTATTCATTAAAAATAGCATACTGTGTCCTCTGCTATTCTAATGTTGTTAAAGGTGTAGTTAGTATGCACCAAAATGAGAGGTTTTAGGGCAAAAGGTGTGACCTAGCTACTACTGCAGCCTAAAGTGTTTATGTTAGGGAAACATTGAACTAAAACATTATATTTTGCTTTGTCCCACACAATTGACTAATAAAACAAGAGACAACTTATGTATGTTTTATGTCATTCACACATATTCTTTTATGTAACATGCATGTTTTTTTTCCTTCAAATTCTATTAATATAAGAAAAAAATTAGTCATGTATTAATAGTAATATTTCCGTTGAAGGGGGTTTAGATGAACCCCTGAGAGTATGTTGGTTCCATCCTTGCTCTAGGTCGTTTGCTTGATGGATATAAAATAAGTTATTTATATATTAATTTTTACATAATTTATATGACTTTGAATAGATAGATAGAAAAAAATATTTATATATAGAATTACACAATCGAAAAACATATATAACTAATTCATATATAAATTATTAAAAAATCTACTTATTATTTTATATAAAAGATATATTTAATCCTTTGAAAAACTATAGTACATGGCATAAAATTAAAGCTGCCTTTTATACCTAATGACCTTCTTTTTTTCTCTAATACATAGTGCATCTGCGTCCTACCAAGTGTCCCCTTTATATGTACATAGCGTTTTGCGCCATAATCTTAGTGGTTGAAAATTAAAGTGATTTTTATATTTATAGAATAGAAAAAAAAAAGTTTAAAATATTTCTTTTAATTTGCCAGGTGTCTTTGCAATTCGCAATAGAGCTCTGATTAAATTTAGATTGCACATTATACGGTTCATTAAAGGTGACGCTTTCAATATGATTTATTTCATTTTCAAGGCTCAAACTCGAGACCTTTAATTAAAGTTCAAATAATCTCATCATTACACCGTAATTCACATTGGTCATTTATTTTAATTTTTATCCATAAAAAAATGTATTTTAGATATTTATATAATTAAAAAAAAAAGATATAAAATAAGCTACCTTTTTAACGAAAGAGATATATTATGTCTAAATCAAAATATATTTGAACTTTTTCCCATGAATTTGTGCCATAAAGTGGGCAGTTGTTTCAAAAATATTTCCGTTTATTAGGGGGGAGAAAATCAATCCTTTTTTTTTGGGGCAAACTTTTGATTTTTTATTTATTCAAAGATCAGTACAACCTCATTTGTGTCAATTACCAAAATCCAATAAACTTTTTCTTTTGCTTGTCAAATCATGAGTGTAATCTATCCTAAAAAATGTGATTTTTTTTCAAAGATTTTACTAGGTACAAAAGTAACTTAAAAAATTATCAAACAAACAAAAAATATTTTGGACAAAAAATATTTCACCATATTTTCCTTTCAAACTCCTTAGCATATAATGAGTTTTTTATATTTTTTATTAAAGTCAAAACATAGGAGATGACAATTGAATATTATATGGTACTATATATCTGTCATTTACAGGTGAAAAGACTGAATCCACTTTTTACCCTCTAATAACTATTTGCCAAGTGAAATCCTCACTGTAGAACAACCCCAAAATATCTAAAACAAACTTCAATAATTTTTTTTAATTACTAAAAAAAAAATAGGAACACAAATCAAGTACTTAATATAATCAATTAATATCAAGTTATAAAAAGTAAAAACAAGCAAAAATTTCTAGTAGGTACAATATATTATATGATTTTTATTAGAATTAAACATAAATCATAAAATATCGAATAATTATATTTTTAGAAAAAATGTAATACGCCTAAAACAAATCATGACTAGCATTCAAAAGACAATGTATTATCTCGATGTATTAATTTTAATATTGCCAACAAACCATATGTTTATCTCTGTACTAATCTTATCTCTTAATTAAACATATTTTGACTAAATATTTTGATAGAGACCAATAGTCTTGTCTCATTTTTATTTTTTAATTCATGAGGGAGACACAAGACCTATTTTTTATTAATTAATTCATTGTTGTAGGAATAATTGAAACTTTATATCTTTGGGAAGGAGCAGTGTGCTAACGACATACTTGGCAGGGATTTTAACTGAAATTTTTATTCGTAGAATTTGCAGAGAATTTACTATTTTTTATTAATTACTTGACCTAGAACTTGTGAATATTCCTCAAATTGTCTATATTCATCTAAGTATTATAAATTTATCTTCTTCTTTTTCTTTAATTTTTTTAAACTTCGGGGTACAATATAAAATTAAAAGTATCTTGTCTAGGTAATTTCTTTTCTTATTTTTTACTCTTATCAATGACTACATCAAACTGTATCTATTAATTATAATTAAATAACTTATCAAGGTAAAAATATATCATTATAACTTTGATAGTTCTCCTCTGAAAAATTATTATTTCTAATGATTCATAAAAGTAGAATTCTAAAAATATCAAATTGTTATGCTGATCTAATTAATCTGTGGTCGTAAAATTAATTTACGATAATAGATAGTCCTTTTTTCTATATGTAGTTTTTATCGCGTCATCATGATTTGTGTTTCACCAAAATATCAACACTACTATTTGCAAATTATCTGTTTAATTTTTTTGCAAGCTAAACAAATTGATATCTACGATACAATGTATTTATAATAATATCAAAATGTTCACCTCATTATGTAGGCAAAAGGAACACGTTAATAATTATAAAAACTTGAAAAAAAAGGGAAATTTATTTAAAATAAATAAGGCGTATGGAGTCTAACAAAAATAAATTGTTTGATCCATTGAGGAGTGTTATTTTGTTTTATTTTTAATTCTGAACTAGTAAATAAAAAATAAACGAAAGGAATATATGTTAAAAGTGTGAAAAGCAAAAAGTAGAGTTAGTAACAAAGGTCTACTTTTATACCAACTGGTCAAATCATATAACATGGAGCCTTTTTTCCAGAAGAAAACTGAAAGTATGTCTGATATCTCTTGATATACATTTATGTTACTGTACAAATCTTATTGAGAAGACTAACATAGAAGCCTTTATACATGGTTCCTTTATTTACCGGTAAATCAACGTGAATTATGATGAGATGATTCTAATTACAAATTTTAACTTTTTAAGATAAATCATCTATAAATTGAATTTAGTTATATTTTATTGTGTATCGTAAAAAAATAAATTATAATTCTAATAGTGATACATAAAGAACCTCAAATCTATACTTTAATTTTTTTTTGTTTTACAGTATTAATACTAAATATAATTTTAAACTAAAAACAATATATTTTCTATCGAGGGAAGTACTTAAAGCAATCCACTTATTCAATATTATTGAAGACAACTCAGATGAATTATCTCTATAGGACAAGTCAATTCAATCTTTTTTCCTCTTAGTGTTGAATGAAGAAAATGTGGTTGCTAACTATTTGTGCTTTTGCTTTTCCCCCTATTATTGTATATGTAGTTTAGTTAGATGGGGTAATTTTGCTAATAAGTCAACAAAGGTGGAAGTTAACTAATGGCAAAGTTAACTATTTAATCATGTGATCATTTTATAGAGTAACTTAATAATAGATTAGAGTATCTGAATTTCTCTAGTAACAAAAGGCAATAAAATATAAACTCGTGACTTCTATTTTCTCTAAAGCCATATTGAATGGTAGCATAAACTCATTTAGTTAAATCATATTCTCACGATATTAATTTTCGAGTTATTTTTGAATAAAATTTGAATTTGGTTTCGAATTTTCAGTGGAAGTTATGAATCATGGACATTTTGAAAGTTGAAAGGTTAAAGTTGTTAAAAAATGATTTTTAATGTCTTTTGGAGTTCTAATCGTCGAATTTTGAGGAATGTTTTAGACCTAGATGTGATATTGATTGAATTTTTAGAAAATTTTGTGGTGAATGGTGTTTTAGATTTGGCAGGCCTCGAGTTCGCTTTTGCAACTTTCGCTTATGTGAGGGTTTGTTCGCAAAAGCGAGAATGACTTGGACAAGGTTCGCAAAAGCGAACCCTCATTTTAATTGGGGCTCGCTTAAGTGACATTAGAGAGGTTTTACGCATGCAATTTTAAGAGTTTAAAATCTTTGGAAATGATTTTGGAGATATTTTTTATGCTAAATCTGTAACTTTGAAACTTTATTTTTTTTTTTAATTATTTATGGATTATAAAACAAATTTGAGATATGATTGACAAATAACAAGGTTTTTCAAAAATTTGAATTCTAAAATAAAACGGCGATTGTGAAACTAAATTCAAGTCCTTTTTTGACATGGTTTTTACCAATGAATTTCAAATGTCTTGGCTATTATGATTTTCGAAGTAAAAAGTTTCAGATTCAAATCTCATTTACCGAATTGAGTTTTGAGTTAAATTGACTCATTTTTCAAAGTGTTTGATTTGAGTGTTATTATTTTCAGAATCTTGTTGTGATACTTGATTGAATAAAATTGTGTGACTTTGGACATTGTTAGGAAAGTAAAGGCCCAAATCTTAAATAGACTTTTGATTCAATTGAGGCAAGTGATTTTTTTATGCACTAAAAATTAGTAGAATCACATATTTTCCTTCTTTGTGTGTGTTGGAAAGTAATGAGAATGAAGTGATAAGTTTAATTATTTCACTTGGTTAATATGATATTAAAGTATTAACAATGCAAAAAAAATAATTAATTCATGCATTAATATGGTTAACAACAATAGTGTTCAAATCATTTCCTCATCTTTTTTACTATATATATTGGAAGAAATTAATTCTATAAATAATTAATTTTTATTATTAATAATTATAAATACACTTTTAACACACCAAATTAAACCTTAAACAAAAAAATTGCAACATATTATACAAACATAACTAATATTAAAATACTAATATATAAATATTATTAATACATTAATTTATATTATTTTTATACGTCCTGATTCAGCCATAGTCATTCCAACACACTTCCATGATATTTAGTCTCCGCCAATGTTTTATATCCTATATATCCCCGGTCAATTTAGTGACTTTTCTTTTACCATAACATTATTTGTTTTTTCTAGGGGTAACAAATAATACTTTTTCTTTCTTCAAATTCATCATTTTTCAGACAAATAATATTTTTAATAATGCACAAAATCCTTCAAAGATAAATAATTCGGACACAATGTAGTATTCCTTTTAAAACTCTTTATTTCCCTTATTTCATTTATATATTGAACAAACTATAATAGAATGAGAAAGAATAATAATTTAGGTTATTGAGAAAGTTTTTTAAAAAAAATTTATAATTATTTTAATTTAAAAAAATCTCAACGGACCAAAAAGATCTCATTTTGTTGTACAAAACATGGACACGAGAGTGCATAATAAGAACAAGAATAATGGCAACCCAAACCTCCTCATGTGATCATTCTGCACTAAATTATTTTTTAAAATATACATCTTGATTTTCGAGCTTTGAGATCAGAATTTCCACCCTTGGAATTGTAATACTAGTATCTTTTTTTGACTTTTATCACCCCCTCGATTATAATAATAGTAATTTTTTCGGTTCATTTTTAATTGTCATAATTTTTTTTAAAGTTGAATATTATTATTTTTGTTAATATTTAATTATCATAATTTTATTTTCTAGAGTCAAATAATAAATATTTTATGATATATTTTATATTATATTATAATATGTAACAACATACAATTTATAATATTTTAAAATAATTTTTGACTATTTATTTATTTTATTTAAAATATTAAAATATAATCTAACTTCACTGCAAACAATAAGTCAATTTGACATTTAAAAACGTAACGTGACAATTAAAATTGAACAGAAGAATAATAACTTCAACTAATATTTTGTAATACATTTTTTTATCATGTAGATATATCTTTAATATTTTTCGGATAGTTTTTAAATCTTTAATTTTTTTATTATATTTATATTCAATTAATATAATTTAATTTTAAATTTTTTAAAAAATTTAACATTATAATTAAAAGTGGACTAGACGGTTATAAATTATAATATTGTGTATACTGACTGCTAAAATACAGTAGCCTAACTAATTGACCAAAGAATATGGTAGTGTGCCTGCCACAAAAAAGAGAGGCTAGAAGAAAGTAAACGTCATCTACTACTGTACGCAAAGTGCATGTATATCGTTAATTAAATACTATAATGTAAATTTAATTTTGAAATATTCATATTATTTCACTTAATTTAGAATTACTTTATTCCAGTTGCAATTAGATATAAAAAACTGTTGTGTTAGGGAACAATATTAGAAAAATACATTTTTGGTACTTCATCAAACGCACATTTTATATCATAAAATTTTACTTTATAATTTTTGCTAATAATACCTTGTTATTTTGACCCTATCATATAATATATGTTGTGTTAGTAAACAATAATTGAAGAACACATTTTGAATATGTCCGAGACATAAGTAAAATAATTAAGTCTTAAAGACAAATGATAATTCAAACTTCACATGTTTTTTCGAATTTGTAGAAGTACTAATTTTGAAACTTTAATCTTATTTTAGTTTTGAAAGTAAAGTATTTTATTTATTAATCAAATTAAAGTATGGACTTTTATACTGCCTTCACACTAGCTACACTTAACAATTTTTTGTTGGGTGCCAGGTTTCTGTAGCTTAAATTAAAAAAAAATTGACTTAATATTTAATTTGTAGTAATTTAAATCTGACAGACCTTATTATAAAATTAATTCATTGTATAGACTACTATAGAGTGTGGTGGAATAATTAGGCTGCATATCGTTGGGAATGAGCAGTGTTTCCCTCGTATAACGATACACTGCAATTTTATATTTTTTACTGAAAAATTTTCATATATAATTTGCACATAATTCTATTATATTTTAATTCATTATTTGACCTAGAAATTAGAAATATTCCTCATATTGTCTACCTGGCCTCTAATTTTATCTTCTTTATTTTTCTCTACTAGTTTTCGACTTCTTCTCTTTTTTCCAAGTTTCATTTCATACACTTTTAAAATATTGATTTTGACACTCTCTGAAAAGTATTGATATCACTTGTTCAAGTTAATTATTAAATAAAAATTATTATAAAACCATGATAAATGTAATTACGTATTTTCATTTTATCCTTATTGGATTTTTTTTATGAAATATAAATAAGTTAGTAAAGTTTTCAAAAAGAATCTTAATTAATTTAGTAAATTATAGTAATTTTTTTAATTAATTTATTAAAGAGCACGTAAAAAATTAAATACAAACAAATATATAAAACGGTCTTAATATGATAAGTTTATACATTATCTTTTAAATATAGTCAATTTAATATTTTTAAAGTACATTAAAAATAAAATATTTATTAATAAACAATAAAATTAATATAAAATAACAAATTATTTCTTGATCTTTTAAATCCAACCGATAAATTGTTTTTTTGGTTAAATACGTAGTATATATTTACTCCCTCTCCCTTCCTTTCTGTCTCATTTTATAACCGTATATATTTAAATCATTTAAAAAATAATTTTATTTTAGTATAATTAAAATTATTTTACTTTCATTTTTTATTATATAATTTGAAATCTTACAAATATCTAAGAATTATTTTAAATAACAATATTTTTTATAGTACCATATAAAATAACATGAAGGCCTTTTTTTTTTTTAATCACGAAATTAACTTTAATAGCTACCATAATATTAGTGGCGAAAATAGAATATAATAATGAAAAATAAACCTATCAAATCACATTTGAACGAAAATCTTAATATGATCTATCAAAAAAAGATCACATGTAAATTTTAAAATGATGCCTTTTTCCGTCAAAAGGAGAAAAAGACATTCGTTCTGAAACGACGTAGAGCGAAAAATAGAGATAAATGACGAGTACAAGACCAAAACCATTTGAGTTTGTCGTGTTAATTGGCTAGTAACGTGAATTTGGGCATCAAAGGACAGTTTGGTTTTGTATACTATCAATAAATATATTTCATTTAAATCCAACTTTATATATATTATATATATTAGAAGACTCACGTACGTAGTCACGTTTTCATGTTTTATGATTATTATTTTGGACCCCCAATTGACACCCCACCCACCCTACATATTTTGTTCAAGTCTCTCATATATCTCCTATATTCTCTCCCTTTGTCACTACTTTTTGCCTCATTTCTCTTCAAAATTTTTGTTTGCATCTCCATATCTTCTTGCATTGTTATTATTATTATTATTATCCTAAAATAATTAATATGCTCGTTCCTTGTATTTTCTTTTTAAAAAAAGTATAAGTCATTGAGTCCCAACAACGACTAAGAGCCTATTCGGTAAGGATTAAGAATAATATAGTACGATACGGCATTTGAAAATTTTGATATCGTGATTTTGATGTTTAATTTTTAAAATATTATATTATTACTACAATTGAGTTCGGTATGATTCAATTTTGGTGTTTCACGATATGGTAAGTCGGTAACTATAACTTGCTAAAATTCGACTTCTATATACTCGTATAATAGAAAATTACGACTTCGACAACAAAAATATGTCTTAATTGTATTATAGTAACACATTTAGAAATACATATGCAAAATAAAGTAGAAACAAATATTTTATTAATTAATTACAATTAAATACATTTCAATCTAAATAGAATAGTCAAAATTCTAACTTCTAAATATTTAGATTTATGCTAATAATATATATTGCATATTTGTCAGTATTTAAGTAATGCATGTGTATATATATACACATATATACACTCCATATGTTATTTATATAAGTTGTAATTATATATTCCGATATATTATTTGATATGTTATTTTTAAATATCAAATATCATAAAAAAAAAAAGTATACCATATATCATACCAATACTATAATACCAAGACCACCACATAATTTTTTTTTTTGAAATGATATATATGGTGATTCAGTATATACGACGTGCACCCCTTATTATTTAATATTACTGCTCAAAATTGTTTATTTTCAGAAATACATTTTTAAATAACTTTTCTGAAAAATGTTTTTGAAGAAAAAAGCAATTTGTATTTAGCTAATTTATATAAAAGTGTTTTTGATGAGCAAAATATGTCTGACTAATCTTTTTTAAAAAGATGTTATTAAAAATCAAATTACGAAAAATGATAATTATCAATAAATTTATAATATTGAGATTATTTTATAGAGAAATAATTTTTAACTATTAATTATAAAATAATTTAATATTTAACTTTATTAAATTAAAATTGTGCACATATAAATTTTCAATCAATGTTATACCTTCTAATGAGAGGATTAAAATCTTTAATTGTTATTTTTCTCCTTTTTCAAATTTTACAAAAATATTTTTGTTACCTTTTTCCTAATTTTGTAAAATAATATAAAATAATAAATACTAATTTATAAATGTGGATAAGATAAAAAAAATTATTCGATAAAAGTAAAATAACAAAGTTTCAGGATGAAACTTAACTAAAGTTATGATATGTTAGTTATTAACAATATATATATATATATATATATATATATATATATATATATATATATATATGAAGATGGTATATTAGCCTTGGAAAGATATTTTTTTTATTTCTGATTTTTGAAAAAAGATGATTTTTAGTTTCTTTTAACCATAGAAAAGCTTCTACTCTATTAAAAAAAAAGTTTATTGATTCGTCAAACGGTCAATTTTTTGAAACAAAATATTTTTTCAGGTTAAATTTAATTGCTACAGTCTCATACTCCCATTAGTTTTAGCCAAACAAAACATTTAGCCAAATAACAAATTTTAACCGTGTAATCTTTTTTAAAATGTAACGATGATATATTTTTAAAATTTAATTGCTACAGTCTCATACTCTCATAATTGTATATTTTTTCTTTTTTCGGGCTAGATCTTTATTTTAAAAAATTAGCGAACCTTCATATATTTTTCAGATAATATATAAATAAAGTAATTCACTGTAATTACTTATCCCATCATATATATACAGAATAATCTATTCTATCATTCTAAATACATAATGAGGTAAATAATTTCAGAAGAATTAATCAATATTAGTAATCAAATATAAAATAAAATAATTTTATATTTTACCTCAAAATTTCAATCCTTTATTCCTCATTCCTCATTCCCCGTACCAAATGACCCCTTATATGATATTGACTTTATACACAAATAACTTATTTCTATTAATCTACCGAATATTATATAATTCATATCAAATTAATATTATAGGAATAACTTATTTCTTATCCATCAACAAAACAATCCATGGTGTATATCAAATAAAAAGTATCAAGTGCGGTGCAGTGTTGAATTATTAAGACTCTTTTTTGCTGTTTTTTTTATTTTTTTTAAAAAAACAATTCTCATTCATTGGTTGATAGCCGATTAAAATTTGAATTCACGTTAAAAAGTTTCACTCTTTGAAAGGTAAAGAAGTTTCTAATAAAGGTGATTTCATATTCAGAATATCTTAAACTCGACATAATTAAAAATAAAAATAGTTTTATAACTCTATTACAATCCTGATCAAGATAAGAAAAAGAATGCAGGTCTTCTTATGAAACCCCACATTGCTTTATTAAACATGTAATCATTATTACAATTGAATGATTGACATGGGTGGTATGTACTATGTACCCCTCTACTGATTTTTTAGATACAAAAAGCACTTAAAATCTGCAACTTAATCTTAATTTATACACTTCCAACTGAAAAAGTTCACACCTTAATAATAAACCAGCTTTTGTCTTCTTTCTTTCAAATTACTTGATCAACTTTAATGACAACTCGATCTTAACACAAGTCCAATCACTCTTTTTCTGCCAATTTATTTACTATACATCTTAAAGTACTAATCTTGATTAATCAACAAAATCAAACTGTTTATTCTTTTGGATTTTGCTCAATTTTCTTTTATTTTTTGCATCTATAAAGATGGGGAAAAAAGGCAAAGATGGATCATAAGTCAATAAAGAAAAGTGAATTACTATATGTTAATTGTTAGTACTATATTTTTGTATAACATTTGATATTTTATTTAAAAACTATGTCCAAAGTGTCATTAAAGAAATCTAAACAAATTCATTCAGAGGTGATTACAATTATATGACTCGAACAACTCTGGACTAGTAAAAAGTTTAAAATTTCACAAAAAAAAAATGTATTTTATAATATAAAATTACTCTCATTTATAATGGTTACAAAGTTATAAAGCAACTCTCTTCTCACTTTGCAACCTCAAATTATAAACATAATATAATAAAAATAATTATATATAAGGATTTTTGCCCTTTAGAAAATCATGGTGGATATTAATTTGATATATAATAGGGTAATGGATAACATAAATTATACAAAAAATAATGACATCATTTTTTCCCCTTTATATGCCCACTCATAATCACCGTAATAAAAATGATTTTTAGCAGCAATAAATAGATACAATAACCGAATATGATAAAGTCTATATCAATATTAGTTAAATATTATTAGATCCAATGTCGCTGAAAGCTTTTGAAACATACTAAAAAATTGTTAATTATCGTTAAAAATACATATTTAATGACAACTGAGCTATTACCACTAAAAATTGATTTATAATGTAGTGCATACAGTTTAACTTTTAATGTTAAAATACAAATATATTTTCCTAATTTATCCAACCTTGAGTATTTTTAAGTCACCCAACTTCTTTCATTTAGTCCACTATCATATATACACTTGTTAACATCTTTAGTACACTCAAGTAAATTCCAATCAATTATATATGACACTACAAGCCTTACAATATATTCAAGAATGAGACTGATTCAACCTTTTCTTTGATACAAAAATGGGGTCTACATTTGGCCAAAAGAGGTACTGTTGAACAAGACATGTACCAAAGTTTTTTCATGTCAAATCTTTAATAAAAAAGTTGAACAAAAAGAAAAAGTATAATTGGTGACTTTGTCCAATAGGGAAATTACTGGTTTACCTAAATCCACTACACATAATGCGTAAAGGACTGTCCATCACTTCCACATTAGATCTTTAAGGGTGTGAAAGTCATTGCCAATATCTTCAAGGAGGAAATAATGTCTAATCAAAACAATAGGTCCTAAAATGAAACACATTATTAGCTTTGTCAAAAAGGAAGTAGTAACTACATTGTCTAATGCCTAATTGTTAATTAGTTAGCTAGTTTTACCATAATCAGTATAAGAATCAAAGTAGGATGAAATAGAGGAAGTATTTGTTCGAGATTAAAAAGAAATTTGTTAACATCATAGAATATTAACTCAATTAAACAATTATAAGTTACAACAAATCAAAAAAATATCGAGCACGAGGAAATACGTGCCCCCTAATAATGCCACATATTAAATGACATTGGGTTGCGGTGGAGTGGATTGAACTGTTTCATCTTTAAATTGATATTTCAAGTTTGAGCTTGGATATGCAAAAAAATCTTATTGGGAAGGCTCTACAGGGCGTATAGTGCGTTTTTTGAATTTAATCGAGTTTCAAATGTGGATTTTTAACACTGAGTGAGAGATAAAAATCTATAAAATGACAAAATTAAAAGTCTATTTTAGATTTTTTACTAATTTAATTATTTAATATACATCCAAACCCATGTAACGATCTTTAGTTTTGTGTATTCATTGTGTTTTTCTATTGTATCATTTTTTCCCACAACTACTATATGGTATTTGTGACTTGTGGGAATGAATAAAAAGATTTTAGAGATGATTGGACATGTATTAGGTGAACTTTCCACTTTTGAGGGTTTACGAATTGTAAAGTTGGACCGGAGTTTAGTATCTTAGTTAATTGAGTTTGAAATTAAGTTTTGACGATTTTTTAGATTTCAAAGGTGATTTTTGACATGTTTGGAAAGTTGATTCAGATTTCGAGGCATTCAAGAGTGATTCATGTCATTAGATGAGTTTTTGAATCTAAAGGAACTTAAGGTTGACCACATTCAATATTTGATACACAACTCTTAATCTTTGATTTCACAATTCCAACAAATCCAAAATGTAATTTTAGTTACTCTACATATTTGATTTATTTTCATGGGACTCCCAATGGTTTATTTCAAAAAATTTGAAAATTCGGGCACCACTAGTTCAATTGATGTTCTAGGGAGATCGATTTCTTCTTTGCATTCACGATTGTGAAGAGGGAGTAGAGGTTCGAGCTCCGCTTGTGCTTGCCTAGTTCTTGCCACTTTAAAAGACTCTATCTTTAGGAATGTCGTATTTGTTGAACATATTTTTTCATTCACAACCAACTATCCTCAACTCTTTCGTCCATATGTCTTTTTTGATAATTTAAAATTCAATGTTATTTTTGTTGATTATTTCACGAAATATATTTGGTTGTTTATTCTAAAATTCAAATCAAACCTTAAAGAAAATTTTCATTAATTATATTCTTATGGTTCAAAACCAATATCAATTGAGAATTAAAATGTTGTATACGATGGGAAAGGTGAATACATTGACCTTAAATTCACTATCTTGAACTTGGGGATCCAACATCTCATATTTCCTCCACATACTCCCAAACTAGTTGGCTATGCTGAAAGAAAACATCATCACATTGTGGATAGACTGCAATTCGCCCGCATAAAGCTAGAATCGCTAGTAATTACCGATCAATCATACGATGGTGAATTCATTCCACTATAACTCCTCTTCACCAAGCTTCTGCCCCTTTTAAACTTTGCTTCCTTACTATGGAATACCTCACTATTCTCTCAAAACGGTTTTTCTATCTAACTTGATTTGTTCTACAAATGAGAAAGAATGCTCTATTTATAGTAACTATGTCTATGTCACTAATGACATAGGTAAATATAGAAAAGTCAAAAAATGGTTGCAAATCTTACCAATTTGCCAATCACCAAGTCATTTATTTTTAACTCTAGTTACTATTCATTTTTGACAATTGCTTGTAGCAATTGAATAGCAAAAGTTGATCAAAAATGGGATGGATTCAACAAATCTCTCCCTCCAGTCCCATTCACTAGAAGGAGGTACTTTCATCGACTTTATAGAGAGCTCATACCTACAAGTTCTTTGCATAATTCGAACTTGTCTTTCGGTATCGTCTTGGTCAGCATATCTACAGGATTTTCACTTGTGTGGATCTTTTTGACGTGAAATGATTCACTCTCCACTTCCTCACGAATTCAATAATATTTGACGTCGATGTGTTTTGTTCTTGCATGGTACATGGAGTTCTGGCTCAAGTCTATTGCACTTTGGATGTCACAATAGACAATATACTCCATTAATTCAAACCAAGCTCTTGAAGAAAGCGCTTTAGTCATATCATCTCCTTGCCGGCTTTAATAGCCGCAATATACTCAGCTTCAGTTGTAGATAGTGCAACACACTTCTACAACTTCGACTGCCATGATAGAGATCCCCCTGAAAAAGAAAACAAATATCTAGTGGTGGATTTTCCGTTATCAAGGTCACCTGCCATATTAGCATCTGTATAGCCTTTCAAGATTGGATCTGATGCTCCAAAACACAAGCATTAATCTTAGCTTCCTCAAAGATACCTTAGTATCCAATTCACAACTTTCCGATTCTCCTTTTCCGGATTGTCGAGAAATCTACTTACAACACAAATTGCGTAAGCAATATCAGGTCAAGTGCATACCATTGCATACATTACACTTCCAACGACGGAGGAATATAGAACATTGGCCATGTTCTCTTTTTCCTCCCTAGCTGTAGGACACATCCTCTTGCTCAACTTCATATGACCAGCAAGAGGTGCACTAACAGGCTAAACATTCTTCATATTGAAGTGCTCCAGTACACATTTAATATACTTCTTAGACGAGTTATTCTCATGCCCAAAATTTGCTTGACATAACCCAAGTCTTTCATAGAAAAAGACTTACACAACTCTTTCTTCAACTCGTTAATCTGGAAAGTATTTTTGCCCCCAATCAACATATCATCCACATAAAGCAAGAGGATGATAAAATCATTGTCAATTTTTTTTGTACAAATACGCAATGATCTGAAGAAGTCTTCTTATTGCCTTGCTCCCCCATAACAGATTCAAACTTCTTGTACCACTATCTAGGAGCTTGCTTTAAGCCATATAGATTCTTTCTGAGTTTGCACACAAAATTTTCTTTACCTTCTAATTTGAAGCCCTCAGGTTTTTCCATATAAATCTCTTCATCTAGGTCACCGTGAATGAAAGTCGTTTTCACATCCATATGCTCAATCTCTAAATTAAGACTAGCAGTCAAATCTAGAACTGTGCGAATCGAGGACATTTTTACAACATATTTTGTCAAAGTCAATACCCTTTCTTTGACCAAATACCTTGACAACCAATCTAGCTTTGTACCTGGGCTTCAAGTTGTGTTCTTCAATTTTAACTTTGAACACCCACTTGTTCTTCAAAGCTCTCATGCCGTAAGACAATTTTACCAACTCATAAGTGTGGTTCACATGCAGAGACTTCATCTCATCTCGCATGACTTCAATCCGTTGATCCTTATGCTCATCTTCCATGGCCTCCTCATAACATTCAGGTTCTCTCCTGTCATTGAGTAGCATATACTCATTGGATGAATAGTGGGAGGAATAAAACCAGTCTTTTGGACCTCTGAAGTGAAATATTTGATTCGTCCATAACTTCATGAGCAACATGATCATCAATGACAGTATCATTGTTATTATCATCATTAGCATGTTGATTCAATGCATGATTATGGGCGTTACCATCCCAACTACATCATGTACACTTGTGTGAAGAACTTCATCATGATGAACTATACCATCAAAACTTGAAGATTCTACCTTCTCTGCTTTGTCAATATCTTAAATTGTTTGATTTTCCATGAAAATAATATCACAGCTTCTCACAAGTTTTTTTACAATTGGATCATATAGCCTGTAACCAAATTCATCTAGGCCATATCTAATAAAGATGCATTGCCCAAGGCATCTCACTTTGACCTCTCATCTTTTGGCACATGTACAAAAGCTTTGTAACCAAATACTCTCAAATGGTCATAGGAAACATCATTTCCATATCAAACACTATTTGGTACATCACTTTGCAAAGTAACAGAAGGAGATATATTAATAACATGTGCAACGCTCAATAAAGCCTCACCCCAAATGAGTTCGGCAACTTTGCTTCAGAAAGCAAACATCTAAATCTTTCCATCAAGGTCCTATTCATCCTCTCAGCCAAACCATTAAGCTGAGGAGTCTTGGGAGGAGTCTTCTGGTGTCTACTACCTTGATGCTTGCAGTATTCGTCAAATGGTCCACAATATTCACCACCACTATCAGTACGAATACATTTCAGTTTCTTTCCAATTTCTTTTTCAACTAAAGCTTGAAACTGTTTGAAGATGCCTAACACTTGGTCTTTAGACTTCAAGATATAGACCCAAAGTTTTCTCGAGCAATCATTAATGAAAGTGACAAAGTAAAGTGCGCCACCCAAAGTCTTTGTCTTAATTGGACTATATAAATAAGAGTGTACTAACTCAAGCAACTCTATCTTTCTTGAAGGGGGATAGGACTTAAAGGAAACTTTATTTTGTTTACCAGCCAAGTAGTACTCACATTTTTTTAATTTAGCACTTTTGAAATTTGACGAAAAATTTCTTCTTGATAGAATATTAAGTCCTTTCTCGCTGATGTGACTAAGTCTCTTGTGCCATAATGTTGAAAAGTTATAACTCTCAATCGCATTCACCACACGATGTTTGTTACCACGATCCACAACCAAGGAACTCTTAATGAGCTTTCGTTTTTCATTACCGTTGTACTAACATATCCTTCATCATCCAAAACATCAACTGAAATTAGGTGCAGACGAACATCAGGAGCATGTTTCACATTTTCAAAACTAGTTTAGTTCCAACACTAGTTTCCAAACAAATTGTACCAATACCAACCACCCTAGAAATAGTCTCATTACCCATACTCACAGTTCCAAAATCACCAGGAGTATAAGATAAGAAAATAATCCTTTATTGATGTCACATGAGATGCGACACCAGTGTCCACAACCCAGCTTGACTCATCACAAGCAATATTTATCATATCCGCATCAAGAACGGTAATAAGATCTTCGGTAGTTACTTAGATTCACTCTAGGTTGTAATATGACGTATCATACTAGATTTTTGTTCCTCTAGATAAATGTATTTCAAATACCTGAGTCAAAATTAAGTATACTTTTTCTAGACACATTATATCCAAGTAGGTTTGGATTAATCTCGGATACATAGAGAATCACGCTTACCTCCTTCGCTTCTTTCCCATTTTGCTCGTCAGTTTCCCATGTATTCGATATCCATATGCATGTGAATCGCTCGAGATACATACACATATGTATCTTGTGCAATTCACATGTATTTATGATACATATGAATTTTGCTCGCCTTCCTCCACAATCTCACTCACCTCTCTTTATTTTTGTGTTATTGACAATTAAAACACGTACTTCTAAATTTAAGAAACATAAAAAGTAAAAATATATAATATTTTGAAATTATAGATAATAATAATAATAAGATGCATGATAGTAAGTCCATCTAATTATATAATTTTTTCCTTTTAAAAAAATCATTTCTAATAATAAGTCGTTCGATTGTTAAATATGTAAATGATTTATTCCGACTATTACAAGGTGGTATTTTATGATTTTTTTTGAAATTAAAACAAAAGAATTTGGTGATGGGACATGAAGTTGGAAGCACATGCATTTTCACTATAAAGTACTTATAAATTAAAGACTCGTAATGCGTATATTCTGAATCCATAAAGACATAAGTCTCATTTTCAAAACGTCAAATTCCATATCTAAGTTTATAAAAAGCAACTTCCAACCACATCTATCATTTTAGTCAAATTTCTGCCAAAAAAGGTTTATGTAAAGAACAAACCTGCTCTACTGTTCCCTTTGACTTAAAGACATGACAAATCGATACTAAAAAAATATTATTAATTTCATTTATTAATGTACATATAATGTTTTATATAGTGAAGACTCTTTAAACACAAACGATGGAAACTAATCCAATTCTCTTTATCGAGTATTATCAGTAACTGAATCAAGATTTTTATTAAGAGATTACAAGTTAAAAAATAAATACACTCAAAAGTTGTAGAGGATTTAAAATTTTATATGTATACAATTTAATAATATAAATTATGTAATTTCTCATCGAATTTAATACTTCTCCGGAATTATATACACTTTTGAAATATACTTATATACTAATTACATTTTCGTATGAATGATTTTAAAGTATAACGTCGTCTAGAGAATTACTTAATCCAAATTAGAAGAAAGTTGAAATATGAATGACGAATTTCCTATCTCTGGCCAAAAAAAAAAAAATCATATACATTTTATACAATATTTTTCCTTTTGTCTGAAATTTATCTATTTTATTAATTTAAGATTTGGATCCTTGAAAGTCAATTACAGGAGATTTCAACATTTGCTTCTTACTTTTATAAAGAGAGATATTGCTAGTTGTTTTTAATATTCAGAAAACATAAAAATACATTTAAAAAAAAATACAAAAAGATACAAGAATTTATAAATAAAATATTTCCCATCAATTAATTATAAAGAAATCTTTTTACTATTTCATAACACGCTTTAATGATGGTTTAACATAAATATATCTTTTTTATATAGCTAGGTCATGACTCTCATGGTTTCAATTGCAGTTCAATCAACTAGATGAAAGTGGAACTGGTTAAACTTTTTTTGAAAAATGGCTCATATCGTAATTTTGATATTATGATATTTTTAATATATATTTTTTTTTAAAAAAAGGTATTTTATATAAAATTAAATTAACCTGCTAGAACAAATTTTAACCTGCTAGTGAAAACTCAGGAGAAATGCAGAGAAAAAAAGAAGTAAAAAAGGAGTGGCCGTAAATTCAACTTTATTTTTTATAAATTATCTGTTTAATATTAGATATTTATATTAAAAATTAAATTATGCTAGAAAAATCTTCATTAAATAATAAAATATTTTTTATCAACTATCTTATATCA
The DNA here is from genome assembly GCA_027705065.1 of Solanum peruvianum. Taxonomy (NCBI): domain Eukaryota; kingdom Viridiplantae; phylum Streptophyta; class Magnoliopsida; order Solanales; family Solanaceae; genus Solanum; species Solanum peruvianum. The sequence goes on from JAKWJD010001755.1 coordinate 75,906,489, forward strand.
AACTCGAGATCTTATATATTAAAAATAAAAAAATACTCTAAACATTTTACCACAATATTTGGTAGCAGCTGTCAACTTCATCTCTCATCATCATTATGTTAGTACTTAGTACTATTAATTTGTAGTATTTCTTTGCACTTTTATAAAAGCTACTGATAGGCCTCGTGGGAAAAAAAATCCTGTTTTTTCTCCCAAAAAGCAGTTCAAATTGAACAAAAATTTCTCCACCTAAAGATATTAGGTACTTTTAATTATTTTTATATTTTTGGATAAATATATTAGTAATAATTAATCATAATTTATATTGGGGGTGCAAATTTCATTCAATGATCCAACTCAATTTTAACCACTAATTTATAATTAACATAATATATTACCTTATTAGTAAAATAGTAAGGGGAATAGTACTTCTTAAACAAGAAAAATTAAGTGAAATTTAGGTTAAATGTTGTAAACAAGTTTTCCCCCTTTAAAACTGCCGCAATTTTTGTGATATGAAATGATTGAAAATCCAGACAATAAGAAAAGGGACCAGTAATAGATACAGTGTGAGTTTATACACTCTAATTTTGTCATTTTATTTAAACCTTTATGGAAATAAATGGCCTAATTTTAAAAAAAAAGTTAAAATAGACTTTAATGTTAATTCAATCACAAGAGTTAGGATTTAAAATTAAAGATGATTCAAAGTAATATATATTAAAGAGATCTCTTATTTCATAAACAATCGTCGTGTGACTCTACACACCCAAGCCCTCCTTTCTCACGTTTAAGACTGAATATTTGAAGTGTGGATAATTTAATGTATATATCTAAATTGAGGAATAATAATTGCGATAAATCTTGTTTAGATAACAGAGATACAATTAAAAATTAAATTATATGAGTTCAAACTTTAAGACTTTTAACTTTAATCTATCATATTTTTTAAAATTATGGATACAAACCCATTTGTTACACAAATTTATCGAATTTTTTTAAATTTCTATTTTGTATAAAAAAAATGACGGATTCAAATAACCTTAATATTATAATATTGAGTACATCTTTTTAATATCTTATTGAAAAAATGAATGTTAAACCGAATTTCATTTAAAAGAAAAAATTGCTTAAAACAAATAAAAAAGACCATTCACTTTTTTAAAAGATTGATGTGAAGAATTTATTACTACTATTTTAACAAGTTGAGTAGAATTCATAGAGTGAAAGAGGAATATTGATCATATAATAATAATAATAATAATAGGATGAATAGTTTGTAAGTTGTCGTATTAAAAGAGTGAGATTTTTAAAGAAGAGGACATTTAATTGTAACGGCAACACACAAAATCAACGTGGGTCTGTCCCAATAAACAGCCAAATGTTTTCACGTGAATTTTCTTACGTAAAACAAGAATGGTATTATTATGCTTAATATTTATATTTATATTTATATTTACATTTACATTTACGATGACTTCAAAATTTTAGTCACAGGAATAATCATGTTGCTAAATAGTATTTCTAATCCGCGTTCTGCCAGACAACACTATATTTCTTCATTCTAATATCATCCTTATAATTATATATTTTTATCGTATATTTTTTATTAAAAAAAATAACTTTTTAGTTATGCCTAACTCACACCTTAAAAGTTAGTTCTAAGGGAAGAAGATTGTCGAAGCTTTATAAGGAATCCATCAATCTCATTAACCACCGATGTAGACTTTTGTTATTCTTTAAATAAAAATTCGACCAAAATAATATTTTATTTATGTTACTTTATCTTTTAAAATATTTTTATCCTTATTACTTTAACACTTTTCAACTAAAAAATGGAATTTTTTTATTATTTAAAATAAAAAAGATATCGTAATTTTTTAAAATTTCTGGCCAAATTTTGATAATTTAGCATTATCCATTTCATATTTAGAAGGGATAATGGTATAGAATGACAAACTAATAATATAAAATAAATTTAGTTGCTATTGTTTGATTTATTTGTGTTTCATAGCAAACTGTTTGTCAGTCCCTCTCTCCCTCATATTTTCGTTTCATTCGCTCGCCTCTCCCGCTTTATATAATAGAATTGTATAAATTGTGTTTCTAATTGTATAAAGCGAGATAAAATTGTATATACACATGCAAAGCAAATATCTCCGTCTTATACACTTATAATTATACAATAAAAGTACTTCCCTCCCAAGTTTTTTTTTATCTTTCTCTCTTTCTCGTTTTATACAAATTCAAATTGTATATAATTTCTCTCTTTCTCATTTTATACCTTTCGATTCAATTCTATATTCGCTGCCCAAATCTCTTTTGCCTTTCTCCCCTTCTCATTTTATACAAATTCAAATTGTATATAATCGTCCTATACACTTATAATTAGACAATTTGCTTTACATACTTCATTTTATACGATTCTCTGCCCAAGTCTCTTTCTCTTTCTCGTTTTATACACTTCGTTTTATACAATTCGTTTTAATTGTATATGGATCGCGAATCCTATTAAAAGTAGTTAGTTATTAATGATTACATGAACCAAAAACTAATCTCTCAACTGCCAAATTATTGAATACTATCACAATTTGATACTTGATTTTGAGATTTAACGCTTATTTTGTGTTTAAAAGTTAGGTTCAGGTCGTAGTTACACTACATAAAAATCGTTTGTATAGGTAATTAAGTAACGGTAATAGTTTATTTGTTGCGAAAAAATGTATTTTTAGCGTTAATTTTGTATATTTTCTTAAAGTTTTTAGGATATTGAAGATGTCACTTCACTAATGTTGGTAAACTTTTTAGTGCTCTCTATTAATGTATATATATGTTTATTGTCACTAAAAGTTATTTTTATTATAGTATTATTATATAAAATATGATCCTGAAACCTCAACGCTCGACCTAAAAATTCTTCTTCGAAAGCTACAACAAAAGAAATAATATATTAACTATGGATATTTAAGACATATGAGAGTATAACATATTATAGCAAGTATCTAGTTAGGCAATCGATGAAAAATTGGCAAATTGGTAAGTTTTGAGAACAATGCAAGAGAAAATGTGATTGACATAAATGATAGCAATATCTAGTTGACATTTGACAAGATATCAATTGTTAAAAACAATGCAAGCGAAAATATAATATCTATGGAAAGTCAATTTGTTTTTAAGTAAGTCTATTTTAATGATATAAATATATTACAGATTTAATTTTAATTTTTTTTTAAAAATATTTGAATATCCAAAATACCTTATAAATTATTAATAATTATCTCTATCCGGATATCCAATAGACATTATTGCATTACCTATTTGTACAACCTAATAAGTCAAAGATATGCCTTACTCATTACACATCACCTAATACATTCAATACCTAAGTTCAATGTGTTCGAATTTGTTAGTAGTTTTTACTCTAACTACTTCTTAGATATTTTTATTTTTATTGTCAGCATATAATTTATATGAAATACATTAATTTTATAAAGGTAAAGAGGAAAGTTATTAATCACTTGTAAAATGTGACCAATATAATAATTTTAAGGTGAGTCAACGAAAATGAATACAACATTAACCACCAAAGAATATAGAGTTAATAGCTCAAATGGTCACTCAACTATGCATTCTTCTCTCAGAAAGTCACTCAACTTTCAATTTTCACTCAAAAGTCACTCAACTATGCACTTTTTTTCTCAGAAAGTCACTCAACTTTGAATTTTAACTCAAAAGTCACTCAACTATCCACTCTTTCCTCAGAAAGTCACTCAATCTATTAAATTATTTTTTAATTAAAATTTATTGATATTAATTATTTATCTAACAAACCAAAAATTTTAAAAAATAATTTAATCATTTAGTGATCCACCCACCTAACCTGACCCATTAAAAAATATGATATGACCCATTTTATTTTATCTTTAATCCTAAATTAATCCCTGCCTTTAAACCTTGAATTAGGATTAAAGACAAAATAAAATGGGTCATATCATGTTTTTAATGGGTCAGGTTACGTGGGTGGATCACTAAATGGTTTAAATGGTATTTTTATTTTTAAATTTTTTTGATTTGTTATATAAATAATTAATATCAACAAATTTTAGTTAAAAAAATAATTTAATAGATTGAGTGACTTTCTGAGGAAAGAGTGGATAGTTGAGTGAATTTTGAGTTAAAATTCAAAGTTGAGTGACTTTCTGAGAAAGAAGTGCATAGTTGAATGACTTTTGAGTGAAAATTGAAAGTTGAGTGACTTTCTGAGAGAAGAGTGCATAGTTAAGTGACCATATGAGGTATTAACTCAAAGAATATAGTGAAACACTTAAAATTACTTTCTCTTTAATAAGATATTTCGATTGTATTCTTTCTAAATTAGCAATATAAATATCGTATTTTGAATAGAAAAAAAGAAGAAGGTAGAGGGCATTAAAATGTACTAGGGGTGGTAGGTGTCTACATAAAGAAGGAATGCAGAATTATAAGTTTTGGATCTGGAGCTACAATTTAATGAATGCCTCATGTGACCAAACAACTTTCCTTGAATCTCACCCATTGAATAATTTGGTTCTTGCAAACATATTTTCAGGAAAATTAATTCCTTTATCCCTATTTTTCTCCCCCTTATTTGCATGGAGGAACCAAAAAACAATGCTATTATTATACTCCCTTCGTTCCATTTTATTTAAGTTATTTGATTTGACACAAAATTGAAGAAAGAAAAATAATATTTTAAAATTTATAATCTAAAATAAGTAAATGATGCTTGTATATCTATAAATAATAATTTCAGTAAGTATAAACTAAACATTTTACAATTTATAGTTACTTAATATAAAAGTATATCAAAAAAAATTATATATATATAGATTAACTAAAAAATGAGTCACTTAAATCGAGACAGAGAAATACTCCATCTATTCTTATTTAGTTGTCCACTTTAGAAATGACACACATATTAAGATAGCAATAATTAGCATAGTGAAATTATAATATTACCCTTATCAATTATGATTTCAAAAATCATGGATTAAAATTTAGAAATTTTCAAGAAGTTTAAATGAGGGTATAATAGAACTTTTTTTTTTGTCATTTCTTTATTTGTCAGAATGAACAAGTAAATAGGGACAACTAAAAGAGAAAATATGAATAAGTAAATAAGACAAAGGGAGTAACTAAATTTATAAATTTAAATAGTAAATGTGTTCTTTTTTTTGGTCTTTAATGGAAGTCTAGAAGTCAAACATTTTTCAAAATATACAGTTACACACTTGAAAACATTTTTATTATATGGTCTCAAAATTTAGACTTGTTCAAATTGAAAAAATGTTCCTTTTACATCCACAGTTTGTGATGTCCTTTTTAAATTGAAAAGCTAATAAATAAAATAATCTCTCTAAAAACAATGATATTATTGGATTATTATTTTGAAATTAGAAGAGTATAGTACTAGTAAAATTACAACAAAAAGTTTTGCAAAATATAAGAGTGATGATAAAAGTAACATCCAAATGCTTTGTGTATATATTTAACACATTAAGAAGTCATATTTGTACATGAGTTATGACTTGTGAAAAAGATACTGCAAACAGAGTTGTACTTTTTTGGCTAAAAGTACCACCAATCACACTCTGGTGGGGCCCCACGGTGTTGTACTTTGTCTCATTTTATATATTTTTTTTTATTTGTATTTTTTTCATATTTTATTAGATTTTCTTTTATCATTCTGCATCTTTCCACTTCATTTGATTAGTACCACAATAAATAATATTATCTTACACTAAAATGAGATCTTATTTCTATCCTTTATTTAAGAGATCACTAAATTTAATTCGTAATGTTGTAATTTGCTTCGAGTTTTTAATTATTGATGAATTATCTACGCTAGAACATTCTTCCATAAAAAGAAATGAATAAGTAGACATTTTTTTAGAAGAAGAAAAGAGAATTAGGAGGTGCTTTAGCCAATACATCATTATCAGTTTTATTAAAACTCAATTATTATACTAATTAAATTTAAATATATTCCAATCTTGTAACACGATTGAACTTTGTTTTTTCAAAGAAGAGTTTCATGGTCTTACGAGAGTTTGAGACTATTTGTTATAATATGTGACAAATGTATATAAATTTAGTTAGTCAAATAGAGAGTTGATTTTTAAGAATAACAATAGGTCAAAAACAAAATTAATAATTTACTCTAAATTTACGAATGTTTTAAATAATTCTCTCTAAGTGATAAAAATATAGGGCCCGTTTGGATGAGCTTAATATAAGCAGCTTTAAAAAAGTACTTTTGAAAGTGCTGAAACTTATTTTTAAAATAAGCAGTTATACGTTTGAATAAAAGTGCTGAAGTTGCTATGTCAAACGTGAAAAGTGAAAAATGGAATAAAGAGATGTTAGAGTTATATGGGTAATTGGAGATTGTATAAAAATATTAAGGGCAAAAAGATTAAAATGTGGTCAACTTAAAACAGCTTATAAGCTAAAAAGGAAAAAGCACCCCTACCTCAGCTTTTAACTTTTGGCTTAAAAAAGTTTTTTTTAACTTAAAATAAATTTTTTTGAGTATTGCCAAACAGTTAAATAAGTCAAAAACAAGCTTTTAAGTCAGTTTGACCATCTTTTAAGCTGAGCCAAACAGGCTCATAATCTAGAAAGTATGACAAATAACTTACTATAACATGTTAAAATTAAAAAAAAAAAAGAATCTACACACTATAACTATATACTTAGCTAAGTAATTATATTTTTAATTAATTTATATATATAAAAGAGTAGAGAAAAATGGTGTCGAAGTGTCAACGGCCGTTAGATTTTTTGGATATTGAAAAAGTGGTTAGCTTGTCTCCATCACTCATCACATGCTCTCTCTACCTCTCTATAGAAATAAAATATACATACATATATATATATATATTATATAAGTACATTAATATTTATATTTAGCTACTCTTTACATTCATGGATCTGTCTTCCCCCACTATACCCAATTATGCTACTCCTACACCTCCTACCCCACTACTCTCTTAATTCCTATATTCATCACATTTAAATCAATATAGTACACACTAGATACTTTTAAATACCAAACTCTAAGTTCCATCCAATATTTCTTGCTTGGCTCGATATACTTTTCTTTTTAGTCCGTGTAACGTGTTTCTATAAGAATTTTTGATATTAAGGGTTTGTGATTGTAGGGTAGAGAGATAGATAAGAGAGTGGGACCAAGTACATATTCCATAATAATGAATGAGCATGTAGGACATGTACCCCACCATAATAGGCTCCTCTCCATTATTTCACTAACAAAATGGAGGACACTATAATAACTGAAAAGAGTAGGCAGCAGCAGCAGAGATGACCATTTGTTTTGAACTATCACATAGATAGTGAAAAAGGAGTGGAAGCTTGATCATAGGTTATTTTTAATTGACAGTATAACATTTCATCTAGTCTTAGATAAATAAGAATGTAAAAAAAAGATACGATTTTCTTCGAATTTTATTTGTGTTGCTCTCTTCTTGATCAAAGATATATAAAACATATACAAACATCTTCTTCCAACTTACAACATTCCATGTCCCTCCTCTCTACTAAAGACTTAAAATACCATTAAACTCTATCATGAAATTAAACCCCTAATCTAATCTTAGGATTAAAAAAGGTAAATAAGTAAAACGAAGCTAAGGTAAGGATCAAAGGGAAAATTAATCTCCTTTGTATATTATGGCATTAATTAAAAGACTAAGGAAGTCATTTAGACTATGATGAATGCAGCAGAGCCACACTTGTCACATCACACTGCAGCTGTTGGTGTTTTCATCACTGAAGAAGGTGCTGTAGTTATCACTTGGAGGTGGTGGATGGCCGTAGTAATACGGGTTGTATGGTGCTGGAGGTGGCATGTAATTGACAGCAGGTGGTGGTCGAGCGTACATCATTGGTTGAAACCTTTCGTTCCCATTGGCGCGCTGCTGCTGTTGTTGCTGCTGCATCATCATAGCTGCCATTTGTTGCTGCTGGTAGTAAGGATTGCCAGCCATGACTTCAGGACCAGCACCTTGGAAGTAGCCACCTGCATTACCACCACCACCACCTCCACCGCCCCCCATTGCCGCCCCTGCTGGTAGGCCTTGGACGGCTGAAACATGGCTCATTTGCCCCACTGGATTACCCATTTGACCCATTGGAAGACCACCCATTTGGCCCACTGGAAGACCACCCATTTGACCCATCTGTCCCATTGGATTAGGCATGTTTCCCAACTGGCCCGTGTTTACACCTCCACTCATAGCCATCATCCTGTTTGGCATGCCTTGAGGCATCCATCATTTCCTCCACCTCCTTTTTTGGCCCCATTCCCATTCATGTTAGGAATATTGCCAGCACCACCACCGCCGCCACCATTCTTGTTCTGTCCACCACCACTCGGCTGCCCTCCACCATTCTTGCCACCCTTTTGAGCAGGTGGTCCTCCACCTTGATTTGGATTTCCCCCATTACCACCGCCTTTCTTACCACCGTTATTTCCGCCCATGTTAATCTGAACAGGGCCATTACCACCACCTTTTTTCCCATTACCACCACCGCCATTATTGCCACCATTGTTACCGCCATTACCACCCTTCATAAGCTGAGGATGCTGCCCATTCATCATCATCATATTAGGCATCTGACCTCCTCCACCATTACCACCCATCATCTGCTTCATCTGAGCTCCAGGATTACCACCCATCATTGGTGGCTTCATCTGAGCTCCTCCTCCTCCTCCATTACCACCCATCATTGGCAGCTTCATCTGAGCACCACCACCTGCACCTGGGCCCATCATCCCCTTCATTTTCGCCGGGATATCATCCAGTTCATCATCCAACTCATCCTCATCAAAATCATCATCCTCATCATCAGTCAAATCATCCTCATCAAAATCATCATCAGTTAAATCATCCACCTCAGGCATGGTAAACTTAACAGCCTTTGGATTCTGGTCTTTCCCCATTGGGGGAAGTTTCAAGTCCTTGAATTGTGGGGGCAGCTTCAGATCTTGTAAATTCTTCAACTGTTGAAGTTGCTGCTGATTTGGCATTTGAGCTCCTCCTCCTCCTCCTCCACCTCCTCCACCTTTTGGCTGATTGTTCCCACCTTTCTGAACTTGGACTTGGCCTTGGCCTTTGTTATTACCACCTTTACCATTATTATGCTGATTTTGTTGGTTGTTAACAGCCTTGGGAGCACCCCATAACTCTGCATGTTTCCCACTCTTGGCTAATTTCTTGATCAGTGTGGCAGCCTCTACATTTCCAGAAACAGTCACTTTTCCTTGTTCTGAATCTATGTTTGTCTTATAAACCCCTGGATATTTTAAAAACAGAGTATAAAACAAGCCATATATAAATCATATTTGGATATTCATATATTGAGTCTTGGGAAAAATACCTTCAATCTTTTGCAAGATTTTCTTTACTTTATGCTTACACCCATCACAGTGTATATTGACTTTAAGGACACAAGTCTGCATGCACAAGCAAACCCAGCCAAACCCAACACAGAACAGAGTAAAGTAATTAACTTTCTCAGAAACAATAGTGAATAAATCCATAACAAGTTTTGATCTTTCATTCAAACAAATACTAATTACTTCATAAAAATGGAAACAGAGGATCTTGAATTAGAAACTCAAGCAACCCCCCAAAAAAAAACAATTTACACACACACACACATTATTAGAATGAGCCAATTGAGGAAAGAAAAAAGTACCTGGATCTTCAAGAACTCTTCTTTACTCATATCTCCAAGCTGATGAACAAAAAATCAAACAAAAGGGGTAATATTGAAATGAGAAAAGATGAGATTTTTATAGATAATAGATCTGGAAAGAAACTAAAAATCAACACAGAAATGGTGAATTTACACACACACACTAAAAAACTCAAACACCCCCTTTCTCCATTCTTTTTCCTCAAATGGGGTTCTACCAAACAAACACAGAGAGCAGAATGTGAGGGAAAACACCAATCTTGATTAGAAAGAAAAGAAAACTGAAGTGATTTAGAGAAGGAAGAAAAGGAGAAAGTTTTCAGCAATGGGTTGTAGACATTATCATAACTTCTCTACTTCCTCTATTTCAGAGTAAAAAAAAGAGAGAGAGAAAGAGGTAAACACTCAAAGAAAGAGCAGACTGGCACAAAGAGTGAGAGAAAAGAGAAGAGAAGGGTGGCCTATAAATGTTCTCACTCACACTTCTTTGTTTTTGCCCTTTATTTATTATTGTAAATTTTCATTTACTTTTATTAGTTTTAGGGCTTTCTTGGAAAATAAAAGAAAATGAAAAACTCTCCGTCTCTTTTCAGTTGTCATGTTATTTTTATTAAAAGTTAATTTAATTAATTTTTAAAATTATATAAAGTGATATATATGATTAAAAAAATTTAGATACTAAAAAATGATTAAGGAAATACTATATGTTATAACGTTTTGTATCTCAATATGGTAAAATATTAATTAAAATTTTTGATTTTAAAAACATGACAATTAAAAGAGAACGAAAGGAATAGTCAATATTATCTGAAGAAGAAAACTTTTTTTGGCTTTTTCCTCTTTTACATTTAATTTCTTTTACTTCTTTTGGTTTAGGGGCTTTGATGACTTAAACTAGTTGGCTTCTTGGCTTGGCTTAATGGCTTGTTGTGAGTTGGTTGTAAGTTGGTCAGCAAAGTATAATAAAACTAAGAAAGTAACAAAACTGATAAATAAAAGAAATTATTTATTATTCAACAAAAATGAATAAACTCTTAGCAGAATTTATCCCAACAAGGTAATAATGTAATAAATGAGGTAGGAAGCAAATATTACTCTCAAATTTTGGACCTTATGCAGAAAATTACTGTCATTTCTCCTCCTTAAAATGTCAATTCTAAAATTATTTTAATAATTTTTCACACCATGATTTAATTTATTGATTAAAATTTTGAGTATCACATATTTATATATTGATAAATAATGTGTATTTAACTTTTTTTTTTATTAAGATTAAATTATTTGATTTTGTAGTAACATCTACGCACATAGATATTTACCATGATTTAATGTGAAGGAAATTTAATAAAATTTTTGGAAAAAAATTCATAAAAAGTCATTCAATTATACAAATTTGATTAATGGTAGATATTTACCATGATTTAATGTGAAGGAAATTAATAAAATTTTTGGAAAAAAATTCATAAAAAGTCATTCAATATACAAATTTGATTAATGATAGATATTTACCATGATTAATGTGAGGAAATTTAATAAAATTTTGGAAAAAAATTCATAAAAAGTCATTCAATTATACAAATTTGATTAATAATAGATATTTACCATGATTTAATGTGAAGGAAATTTAATAAAATTTTTGGAAAAAAAATCATAAAAAGTCATTCAATTATACAAATTTGATTAATGATAGATATTTACCATGATTTAATGTGAAGGAAATTTAATAAAATTTTTGGAAAAAAATTCATAAAAAAGTCATTCAATTATACAAATTTGATTAATGATAGATATTTACCATGATTTAATGTGAAGGAAATTTAATAAAAATTTTGGAAAAAAGTTAATAAAAAGTCATTCAATATACAAATTTGATTAATGATAGATATTTACCATGATTTAATGTGAAGGAAATTAATAAAATTTTTGGAAAAAAATTCATAAAAAGTCATTCAATCATAAAATTTGATAATGATAGATATTTACCATGATTAATGTGAAGGAATTTAATAAAATTTTGGAAAAAATTTCATAAAAAGTCATTCAATTATACAATTTGATTAATGATAGATATTTACCATGATTTAATGTGAAGGAAATTCAATAAAATTTTTGGAAAAAAATTCATAAAAAGTCATTCAATTATACAAATTTGATTAATGATAGATATTTACCATGATTTGATGTGAAGGAAATTTAATAAAATTTTTGAAAAAAATTTCATAAAAAGTCATTTAATTATACAAATTTGATCAATGAAAGCAAATAATGTGATGGCCAAATATTATTCATAATTTAAGGAAATAAAGTTCGATAGTGGACTCTCTTGCAAATAAAGGAAGGAAGGAAGTCAATTTGAGTTGTTTTGCTTATTTTATTTTTTAAGTCTTTCTCATAATTTGGAAAATTATATTTATCTAGTACCTAATAGTTCTGAGTCCAATTTATTGATTTATATTTTGTCGTTACCAATAAAAATTAAACTTTCTCCGAGTTTACAATTAATTATTATGAATTTCTTTTATAAAGTCAAATTATAAAATTTTTAATCAATTTTTTATGATGTATATTTTCATTATATTGATATGCAAAAAAATTGTAATTTATATTATTTTTATATGGTTTTTGAATATTTATTTTTTTTAAAAAAAAACATATCAAATTAACGTAATCTAATTTAGCTTTAAAAATTAGTCAAATTAACTTTTGAAAAACACAAAATGACAAATAAAAGTGGACAGAGAGAATATATCTTGCTAAAATATAAACCTTTTAGGACCTAATTAAAGTGAATATGACTATACTACATCAAAGATGATCATAGCGACTATTATTTTTTAATTGTTATTAAATATATATTTTAGCAGTAATTAACATTTTTTGTATAAGTTTTTAAAGTCTTTAGCGACATTGGTTTTAATTGCACGTAATTAGTGGCGAGAAAGATTTTAGCACTCTTTATTAAGGTCAATATTTACTGCCGCTAAAAGTTATTTTTGTTATAGTGTACATTATTTAGGACCCGTTTGGTCGTAGATTTTTCAAGTAAAATTTGGGAAAATTTTAGGTAATTAAATAGTATTTGTCTATAATTATTTGGCAAATAACTTAAATTCTCAAGTACTAGAAAAAATTAATATTTGGGCAAATCTCATTATTCAAAACTTTTAAGTATTTGAATTCTACACCAAACTTTTATCTTTTACAAAACATATCTGTAGTATTTGTTTGCGTTTTATTACAAACATTTTACATAAACACCAAAAATATTGATGAACTATTCAGTGAATATGAAAGTGATGATATGGTTGTTGATAAAAATGACGAACAATTGGTTTAGAATAATAGAATCATGTGCTTTGTCTACTTCACAATGTATGTAAAGATGCTTGTTGCACTCACTCCAAATTATCGCATTGATCCAATGTCATGGACGGTGCTTTTTATTTGTTGCAACGAACATTCAGCTTGTTGCTGAAGTCATGAATCTTGTTATGTCTACGTTTCTATTTTGCTATGTAATACAAATTATCATTAATTTTGATAGTTTTTAAAACTTATGGATATAAGTTATATTTATTAAAAAATAAAATATATTTTCCAAATATTATGACAAAAAATATAATAAAATTTCACTCAAATTCTCACCCATATAATATTTACAGAAATATTTAAAAGTTTATGACCAAATGATAGCTTAGCATCCAGGACCTCCCTCTATTTATTTTAAGTAACTAGGAGATAATTAGACTCCTCTCTGTGTATAAATTGGATGTACTAGAGTTCTCATATTGAACTATATTACAATTCCTTCGTCTTGTATTATTATGGATAACTCTCTTTATTCCACTTAATGATTACAAAAAAGTTTATACTTCAATAAAAGTGAATTATATAAAATAGAGGGAAAACTTTTATAGATAAAAAATTGTATAGACAAACTAATTGAGTGACTTATATATCTTACTATGAGTCATCCTAACATATGTAATAAAAGTATAAGTCAAGTTAATTTCTATTATCAAGTTCTACGAGGTTCACCATTCTTCTTTACTCAAGAAAATTACTATTTTTCTCATTTATGTAGATGATATAATTATAACGATAAAGATAAATTTGGTATTTCATGTGAAAATTGCGTTACACTCCTAGTTCAAGATAAAGAATCTAGAAAAGCTAATCTATTTTATTTTTAATTTAAGATATATTGTGTAAAAGTTGCTCTAATTTAAGATGATCCGCTACATGTTGGTGCATGATGCTTGGCTCATGCACGCAAGAGACAATTTTAAATGTACATTATCGCCATACACGTAAAATATAAAAGTATGTTTGTTGCATACTCCTAAATCATTGAGTACAAATGTTATTATCAAATAAAACTTGGTGTCAAAATAGATAAATCAATCACATTAATGGCGATAACACTAGTGCAATATAATATCAACTAACTTCATCTATGATAAAAATATCAATCACATTGATAGATGTTATAATTCGAGCATACACTTTAGACGTGAGGTGACAGGCATTTGACAACCATTGTCGGTCTCTAAGCGAACCTCATTCTAGCTGACTACAAGCGAAAGACTAACTCAAGCATATACAAACATTAAATTGAAAGAAAGACTCAATCGACAATATATTGAATCTCAAAACTCTTGGAATATACCAAGTTGGAAATATAAGTTTTTTTACAACACAACTGAAACTAAAAGTCTCTCCAAAATTGTCTATTTATGAAGCCTCTATTGCATAAAGACGAGTGTCGGGACAAGACCCAAAACAACTAAAAAAGCTACTACTAATAACTCATAAAAACTCGAGTTTCCTAAAAGCAAGGAGGCCTCACTCAAAAGCTGGCGAATAGATGAAGTGATCTTAACGAAACTCCTGTTGAGTATCCTAAGTACCTGAATCTACATCATAAAAAGATGCATGTAACACCTCAGAACTTATCAGACCAAAGCAGTAGAAGAAATGGTTAACTACGACAGGTTTCACGAACTCTGAAAGGAATCACGGTCTGTCGACCTGCTCGTGGCTCACACCCGCCCAACAATGATGGACCTAGAGCCCTTCGGGAGCCATTGTCTACCTCACAAGCGGCGGGAAGGCTTGTGGAGGCGAGGCAGCACCATCCAGGCTCTGGCATTCAGACCATGGGCCTCTCTACGTACGGTTCATGGTCTTGATGGCGGGCTGTGATGGTATCTATCGTCCTTAAACCAGTAAACCCCCACGCAAAGTGAAGAATCACAACATCCTTCACGATCTGTAGTCCTTCACACGGGTCATGTTAGGGCTCGTGAAGGGACCCAAAAACTAGAAGTCATTGGCCAAGGACCATGACCCACTTGAAGGGTCGTGGTCCTTTTGACAGGCCGTCATAGGATTCGTGGAAGACCCCCCATCAGATTTTAAGTTAGAGTCATTTTGGTCTTTTCTCCTTTGTGTTGTACACCTAAACTACATCATTTTTGGTAAATTTTAGCCTAGTATTCTAGTCAAACTTTACTCTAATAGATTCATTCACCAAAAATTCATCAAACTTAAAGTAAAGAGAAGATTGAGTCGATCAAACCCCTCAAGAACACGCAAAAGATTTTCTTCAATTCCAGCTCAAAATCAAAAGATTTCTCCATGAATTCCATCACCAGGTATATGAGAATTCACTAGTGGGTTCCTTTCATCCATTAGGTCCTTATAATTCAGTCATATTTTTTATTCATATATCTTATTTAGACTAAGGATTTCTAAAGCCTTAGATATCGATTGTAATTTAATTGTTATAATATTCTTAATCAGATTATCATATTCTCTTAAAATCATTCCTCTTTGTGTAGATTCTTTTAGTTCATGAATTACACTTGGTAGGTCAGCTAAACAGATATACATACCTCAGATTTTGAATGTTTCATTTGTCAACATATAAATGTTGCATACTCAAATAGCATGTCAGAACATTGAGCTAATCTAGTATTTCAGTTATTTTGTGTTATACACATTTTTAATTGGGACTCGACTTGGTACCGAGATGGACTATGGTTCGATGTACCTTCATAGTCCAAGAATTACGTGCTCCCGTAAGATTATAAGTCCCCTATGTTAGGTCAGATGTAGTGATCACGCACTCTGTTCTTTACATCCTTGGCAAGGTATATTGGGTCCTCTCTATGGGGAGTATACATCGGACTCTACGTTTAGCTCAGGTGATTTTATGTCGGTTAATAGCAGCTCCCACAGTGAACTTGACTAGGCTTTCAGTTAAATTTTAGTATCCAGTCTCAATATGTCATGTTAAATATCAGTACTTGATCATTGCATTCAGTTGAGTTCATTTCAACATATTTCTATATTTACATGATTGTTCAGATTATGTCATTGCTTAGTTATATCAACTTACTTATTTGTTTAGTTATTCTATATCACGCAGGCTCAACACATTTTCAAGTACTGACAAATACTCTATGCTACATTATTTCATAATGTAGGTTCAGGTTCTCATAATTCAGATCACGCGTTGTTTGTTTCTCGATCCATACTTAGCATCATCAGTTGTGAGTTCTCATACTTCAACGACACTAAACATGTTTCAATTTCAGTCTTTTATTTCAGTTTTAGTTTTTCTAGGGTTAGCTAAGGACATGTCCCAATAACTTTAGTTAGTCAGAAGCTTTTTCATACATAGTATTAGATTCAGCATTAGTTTTTGAGTGATTGTTCAATGTCACTAAACTCTTAGTACTTTTATATATGCAGATCACTATTGGGTATTCCCCATCTTTCAGTTATATCATGTTTTTAAGTTTTCACATAGTATATTTTGTTCAGTTGTGTAGTATACTTATGATATGCGAGCTCAGGGTTAGCTTGGGGCCACTCGTGATCTTAGGTCCCGTGTTTACGTCAATGGGGTAGTCTTGAGACGTGACAATGCAAGTTGAATGACATCACTAAATTGAATGTACGAGTATGTAGTAGGACTGAATTAAACAATACAAATAACTAAACTAAAAGGATAAAGGTAACTTAACTGAAGAGTAATGTAAATCATGATAAAAAATCATCAAAACTCTTTCTATAAGGATGTAATAATAGTAAATACTGAACTGAATTAATGAAAGTACTCAACTGAAGAATAGTGTAAATCATAATAAAAATCATTTAAACTCTTTGTAAAAATGCAACAATAGTAAATAATGAACTTAAAGACGGAGAGTACTCAACTCAAGTATAGCATAGATCATGATAAATATCATTTAAACTCTAACTTCAAAATGCAACAATAGTAAATATTGAATTTAGATATATAAATAAAAATACATTATGCTTTACTTTCTTTATTGTATTGGAGTTTCTCTAACTGACTACCATCATTATGAACCTCATGATGATACAATGTTTTGCCCACATTGCTAGAGCTGTTATATACCTTGTTAGAATAGAAAACAACAAAATTGTTGGATCCACTAAAATTCCTTCTTGAGGTAGGTGAGGAGTCGCCTGTCGTGCGGCACAATCCTATCTATGTTGGTGGTGTAGGTTATGAAATTTAAGTTGTCTGAACTCTTATCCTAAATTGGTGTTCAATGCTACTTCCAAAATGTAATGGAAAGCTAATGTAAACATACTCTATAGCTTGAGATAATTCTCAAAGGCCTCTTTAAGAGATACGTAACTGAAGTTGTACTATATCTGAAATAGTACGAAAATTCTTCATACTTTTTTTTCTCAATATTATACTCTTTTTTCAATGTGAAAATCTTTAAGGGGCAATTGGACTTCTCTTTATCTGGCTGAAATACTTTTGAAAACTATGTATTCTCTTCTTAAAATAATAATTTTTTTTTTCTCAGTGTGAAAATAGTACTTCCAAAATTATTTGTGTTTCCTTAAACTTTTCTCAAAAGATCCTTCAAATACTTTTGAATTAATTTTAATATCTTATCATTCCATGAGAGTAAATGCACAAAGACATTCAATAAAATATCATCAACTAGGGTTCATGCGAAATAAAGGCATGAACATCCAATAATCTCATAACTAGGAAGTCAAAATTCGAAATAAGAATACAATTCGAATTTAGAATTTTATTTATCTTTCAATAGAAATATTATTTAATTCTTACTGACAAAATTTAGATGTAGGACGTGATGACAAACTAGTCCAACACTATTAATAGCATTACATATCTGATTATGAAGTTATTAGACCAAACTCTAGAGGATACTTTATTTATCTTTAGCTTGAGGAAAAACATTAACTTTCTTAGAGGAAATCTTTGAGCTTTGAATCTTGGCTTGATCTTGAGAGGAAATTGTTTTATGAAGTTTTTAGAGTGGAAGAACTTGGAAAAACCTTGGATGTAAAGTTTCTCTTTGTTTCTTGAATTTTCTTTTGAAGGTTTTAGGTTTTTGATGGAGAAGAGAAACCCTACATGAGTTTAAAGAGAATTTCTAAATACTTAGAATATTTTATATTGATGATTTTGAGAGAAAAACTAGCTAGTTGGATGATATACTCGGCTAAAACACTCAAAAACAAGTTTGAATAGGGTTAAAAAGCTTGAAAAATGACTAAAATAACCCTGGAACACGTGCATGAAATTTCTAGGAAAAAAATGACCAGTGTAAAATTCTACCATTCGTAGTGTTAGTCATAGACATCGATGGCATGATAGAGCTTCAATAAAACAGGCATAACATTTTACTCCAACTTGAAATGAGGTAAACTTGGTGGCACTAAAAATAGAACTCGTAGATCTTTAATTTGATAGGTCACGTGCCACCTATTTTATTATATGCTGAGAGATGTGATCGTTTGAAGTTGACCCAAGTAGAATCTTATATCAAAACTTAATCAGTAAGAAAACTTTCAACTCAAACTAAAAATGATCCAGATGTCCATATATATATATATGTATGTTCACAAAAGTCATGTCAAGAAGTCGACACAACATTTGTTTGAGGAGAGGGTATTGCCTATACCTTATTTAGCATCTCAAAATCATGTATATCCCCTTGGGGCGTCTATAATTCCTCTATTATTATTATTATTATATTATTATTATTATTATTATTATTATTATTATTATATCATTCCTCTATATTCATTCTTCTTGCAAATAATTTAATAGACCTTGTCCACTATATAAAAACCACTTTAACATATAAAATGGAGAAAAAGAAACAACTAATCAACTGAATATTTTCCCTTTTTATGTAACTTATATTTCTTCTTTTATTGACTACAATATATATATGTTGTGTCTCTGTAAGAATAACTTATGTCACATCAAGATCTGACTATCGTCGATCCATCCAATAATACAAAATTGCATCAACCTAACACAGAATTTGTTCATTAATCTAATTAATTCCAATCCCTTCGTACTTTATGATACATACAATCTGTTGAGGAATTGATAAATTGTACAGCAGTACCTTGAAGGTTCTCTTCATATAGGGTTAATTAATGTTAAGTGTAGTTAGCTGGTTACTTAGCTACAGTGAAAGTTAGTTAGTTTGTTAGTAATTAGCTTTCATTTAAGCTACAAATACATGAGTCTATATAAACAACTAGTATTGTACATGGACAGAATAATGTGAAATATACAGAAAAGCTTCCACAAACGATTTCTTCTTACTGCCTTCTTCTTCTTCTTCTTCTTCTTCTTCTTCAAATCGATCAGTTTAACATGGTATCAGAGCTAGTCTGAGCTTGATTTGTTACCGAGATTTGCAAATTTGCAGTGTTCATTCATGGCGGGTGAACTTGATTCAACAACAGATCCAGTAAATGGATCAGGATCTGCACAGCCTATTGATTATTATCATCCTCTGTATCTGGGTGCATCTGATGGACCAGGTTCGTTGCCAGTGGGAATTCAGCTTGTTGGAATGGAGAATTACATGCTGTGGACTCGAGCAATGAAAAATGCACTCATAGGGAGGAACAAATTGGGATTCGTAGATGGATCAATCACTAGATCGACATATGGATCTGCTTTAGGACATCTCTGGGATCGCTGCAATGCAATTGTGGTTTCGTGGTTGACCAGTAATGTTAGTCGAGATTTACTGAGTGGGATGCTTTTTCGATCAGATGCACATCTGATTTGGAAGGAGCTCGAAGAGAGGTTTCATAAAATCAATGGTTCAAGGCTGTATGCAGTACATAAGGAGATATTCACATTAACTCAGGGGACACATCCAGTCTCTGTTTACTATTGCAAACTTAAGGATCTATGGGATGAGTACGACTCGATGATGCCTCCTCCTGAGTGTAACTGTGAGAAGTCAAAAGAATACCTTGCTCAGCTTCAATACCAGAGGCTACTTCAGTTTATGATGGGACTAAATGACAATTACAATCAAGCTCGATCTCAGATCCTCTTAAAATCAAAATTGTTAAGTGTTAACCAAGCATATGCTCTAATTGTGCAGGATGAAAGTCAAAAGTTAACTGCTATCAGTTCATCTAATTTACATGAAGGAGGATCAGCAGTTTTCTTCACTTCGAAGGGCTCAGGATCTAAGAAGAAGAACTGGAACTCAGTGTGTGATTTCTGTCATGTTAAAGGGCATGTGAGGGAGGATTGCTTCAAGCTGATGAAGTGTGATCACTGTGGGAAAACAGGACATTTAATCGGAAAATGTTACCAATTGATAGGGTACCCATCTGATTACAAGGTTAAAGGACGGAATGTTCAAGCTAATCATGTTAATATTCAGCAGGAAGGGCTAGAGGATATATCTGAAGATGATCAGTACAAGGAATTCAAGGAATATACTCTTTGGAAGCAAATGAGGGATAAAAGTTCTTCTAAAGATCCTATTTCTGGAGCTAGTGCTAACATGACAGGTACATGTTTTCCAGATTCACATACTAATTGGATAGTAGACTCCGGGGCTTCTAATCATATTACTAGAAGTAAGCATTTATTATTGCATAATGATACAGTCAGTAGTGCAGAAAAGGTACAATTACCTACTGGAGAATTTGCTCATATTAGTCACATTGGAAACTATCCATTATCAGGAGGTGATTCACTGAAAGATGTCTTGTGTGTGCCGTCTTTTAAATTCAACCTCATGTCTGTTTCAAAGGTGACAAAAGACATGAATTGTTGTGTTAAGTTTTATCCTGAACATTGTGTCTTTCAGGATCTTTGCACTGGGAAAGTGAAGGTGACTGGTAGGGAGCAAGATGGATTATACATTCTGAACACAAGAAACAATGAACATTTTCTTACAAAGGGAAAGTCTATGCTTGTGTCTAGACCTCTTCCTGATCTATGGCATAGGAGACTGGGACATGTTCCCATGGCAGTTTTAAGAAAAATTTCTGTATTTCATAAGACTGATTCTTTTCAATTACAACATTGTGATGTTTGTCCTTTATCTAGACAAACTAGATTACCTTTTCCAGTTAGTAGTAGTAACTCTACAGCTTCTTTTCATTTGATTCATTTGGATGTATGGGGACCTTATCATGTTGAAACTCATGATGGTATGAAATATTTCCTCACTTTGGTTGATGATTGTACTAGATGGACTTGGATTTTTTTACTTAGATTGAAATCTGATGTCTCTACTGTTCTGAAAAACTTCATAAGTATGGTGGACAATCAGTTCGGGAAAAAGATCAAGATTTTTAGATCAGATAATGGTTTTGAGTTTTTTAATAAGACTTGTTCTAACCTATTTCAACAACATGGCATTATTCATCAGAGTTCATGCCCCTACACTCCTCAACAAAATGGTGTTGTGGAGAGAAAACATAAACATATTTTGGAAACTGCTAGAGCTATTCGTTTTCAGTCATGTCTACCACTAAAATTTTGGGGTCATTGTATTGAAGCTGCAGTTTATGTCATCAATAGAATACCTTCCTCGGTGTTACAGAACAGGTCACCATTTGAGGTGTTATATGGTCATGATCCTTCCTTAGCTCATATGCGAGTGATTGGATGTCTTTGTTATGCATCTACACTACCTAAACAAGACAAATTTGCACCCAGAGCTATCAAATCAGTCTTGTTAGGTTATGGTGTTCATCAGAAAGGCTACAAGTTGTATAATTTGAGCAGTAAGTCCATTTTCATCAGTAGAGATGTAGTATTTTATGAAGATAATTTTCCTTTTGCACAACATCCATCAACTGAGGATTCAACTATGTTTGATTCTTCATCTCAGTTACTTCCTCCATATATTACTCCAATAGGTGCACAAGTCTTGCCTCTTCCTAATCAGCATATTGAATCAGAAGTTGTTGTTGAAAAAGTGGCGCCTACTGATCAGCCTATTGAAACAGAAGTTGCTGAAAATGTGGCTCTTACTGATCAACATATTGAAACAGCAGCTGTTGAGAATGTGTCTTTATCACAAGACAATCATGAACATGTTTCTTCCAGTGATACTGTTGTTTCTATTACTGAAGATATTTCTTTTACTACCTCTCCTACAGCACAAACAAGGAAGTCAAGTAGACATTCTAAACCTCCTACTTGGATGCAAGATTATGTGTGTAAATCAACAGCTCATAATTGTACTTATCCTCTTTCAGATGTGCTAAGCTACTCAGGTTTGAGTTCTAAATATCAGGCTTATATTGCTAAGATGTCTACTGTTTGTGAACCTACATCTTTCAAAGAGGCTGTTAAGGATCCTAGATGGATAGATGCAATGCAGTCTGAAATAAAGGCATTGGAAGAGAATTCTACTTGGTCTGTTGTTGACCTCCCACCAGGCAAGAAGGCTATTGGTTGTAAATGGGTCTACAAAATCAAATATAAAGCTACTGGAGAGATCGAAAGATTTAAAGCTAGATTGGTTGCAAAAGGTTATAATCAGAAGGAAGGACTTGATTTTCAAGAAACTTTCTCACCGGTTGTAAAAATGGTGACAGTGAGAACAGTGATAGCTATTGCAGCTATGCAAAAATGGGATATTCATCAAATGGATGTCTATAACGCATTCTTACATGGAGATTAAATGAGGAAGTGTATATGGATCTGCCCTTAGGCTTTGCTGGAAAGAAAGGGCATCAAGTTTGCAAATTATCCAAGTCCTTATATGGCCTTAAACAAGCCTCTCGACAGTGGAATATCAAGCTGACCAATGCCTTGACTAGTTCAGGTTTTGTTCAAAGTCATTTGGATTATTCTCTGTTTACTAAGAAGACTGACACTCATATTGTCATCGTTTTGATTTATGTTGATGATTTGATAATAACTGGAAATGATAGAGTGTTAATTCAAGAAACTAAGGATCATTTACAACTATGTTTTAAGGTCAAGGATCTAGGGGATTTGAAGTATTTCCTTGGCATTGAATTTGCAAGGAGCAAAGAAGGAATTTTGATGCATCAGAGAAAATATGCTGTTGAACTCATCAACGATTTTGGCTTCACAGCTGCTAAGCCATTTCCAGCACCATTGGAAGTCAATAAAAAGCTAACTTCTCTTGAATTTGATCAACATATACAGGATTGTTCTGATCCTTTGTTAAGTGATCCAGGTGCTTATCAAAGACTCGTAGGCAGACTACTCTACTTGACAATCACTCGGCCAGATATTGCTTTTGCGGTACAATGTCTCAGTCAGTATATGCATTCTCCTAAAGTATCTCACATGGTTGCAGCAGCAAGGGTGATCAGATATGTGAAACAATCTCCTGGTCTTGGTGTTTTTATGTCAGCCCATGTTTCTCCTAGCCTCACTGCCTATTGTGATGCTGATTGGGCTTCCTGTGTTAATACAAGAAAGTCTGTCACTGGTTTTTTACTTAAACTTGGGGATTCTCCTATTTCATGGAAGTCTAAGAAACAATCCACTATTTCTCGAAGCTCAGCTGAGGCTGAATACAGAAGTCTAGCCTCCACTGTGGCTGAAGTGGTGTGGCTGTCTAATTTACTCACTGAGCTTGGTGTTCCTCTTACTGGTCCTATATCCATGTTTTGTGATAGTAAATCTGCTATCCAAATTGCTCAAAATCCTGTTTTTCACGAGCGTACTAAGCATATCGACATAGATTGTCATTTCATTAGAGAGAAGGTACAACTTGGCTTGGTCAAACTGATCCACTTATCCACGACTGAACAGCAGGCAGACATTTTTACCAAAGCTCTTGGTGTTTCTCAGCATACTTATTTAGTATCCAAGCTAGGCATGAAGAATATTTTCATCACTCCTAGCTTGAGGGGGGAATTGAGGAATTGATAAATTGTACAGCAGTACCTTGAAGGTTCTCTTCATATATTGGGTTAATTAAGTTGTTAAGTGTAGTTAGTTGGTTACTTAGCTACAGTGAAAGTTAGTTAGTTTGTTAGTAATTAGCTTTCATTCTAAGCTACAAATACATGAGTCTATATAAACAACTAGTATTGTACATGGACAGAATAATGTGAAATATACAGAAAAGCTTCCACAAACGATTTCTTCTTACTGCCTTCTTCTTCTTCTTCTTCTTCTTCTTCAAATCGATCAGTTTAACACAATCAAACCATATTTAATTGCTAAACCACTTCCGCACTAGCTAATAAATGCTAGGAAAAAGAAAACAACAATTTTAAAATATTAAAATAACAACTCCTTTTTTAGAGGAATTTTTTTTCTCTAATGAAGTAGTGTCTTTTTTTTGGTTTTTTTTTACATAATTTTATATTTAAAAAAAATTACTTTCTTCATGAACTTCAAGTTATATAAACACATTTTGCCTGCCACAGCATAGACAAAAGACTGAGAGACCGTTTAGATTGGTTTAAATGTTGGTTAAACCTATTTTTAAGTCAATTTTTGATTTTTGAAAGTGTTTGATAAATATAAAAAAATAATTTAAAATAAGTTAGAAAGTGTTTGGCCAGTAAAAAATGACTCATAATAAGTTAAAAATGACTTAAGATAAGTCAGAAATCAAAAGTAGATCTCCCTCTACTTTTTATTTTTTGACTTAAAAATCATTTTAGTTTGACTTTTTATTTTTGACTGGAAGTTATTTTTTAAGTCAACCCAAACGAATTCTACTTTTTAATTTGATAATTAGCTAGATTATTGTGTTTGTGTTTCATTTCGAAAGTTGGAGGGAAATATTATTTCAAAATGAAAAAGAAAAACTTTGATGTTAGATTTGTCGGGTAATGATGGAAAATTATAGTCGATCGAATATTGCAAGGGAAAGTAACATTAAATCAAGTTGAATGAGTAACTAAAGATATTCATGATGAATGAAATTCCATGTCGGAGACGGTTGATTATTTAAATTCTTAATATGGCTTGGATACAAATTCTCTCTTTTAATCTAGTTTTTGAGGTTTAATTAGATTCAAGATTAACATGATATCTGAATAAAGTCTTGAATGTATAGATTGTTCACACACCCAGTATGAGAGGATGATGAGTGAAATTCTATGTCGGAGATGGATAAGTTCCTTAATTAGATTCTTGATATGACTTTGTATTTTATAATTCTCTCCTCTTAAACTGATTTTTCTGATTGAACTAAACTCAAGTTCCATATAATAAATTATATCATCTTAATTCCATTTACTATATATTTTTGATATTGTCATATAAGAATGTTGATTTTGACACTTCATAAACTGAAAATTAAGCTTAGAGATTAGCTAGATATATAAGTCTATGTTTTGTGCTAGATGTAACACCACAATTTTAATAGTTATACACGAATCTAATCGAATTATTTTAGTCATCATTGTTAACTATATATGTGAAAAAAATAAATATTTTCTTTCGTTACTTTTGAATGCATGCACTTGTTGTTGTTGGATCGGTAATCATTAGGTCTATTCCTTTTTCAGTTTTTCTATAACTTTTGTGCATAATTTAGGGTATGCATGAAAAGTGGTTTAATTTTATTATAATACCTAGACCAAGTTGATGATGCTTTAAACATAATTCAAGATTTACTCACATGTATGATGTTCCTATCCTTTTTTTAAAAAAAAATTATTTACATAGACTTAGGGCCCGTTTGGCCATAAATATTTGGGAAAAATTTGGCAAATAATGTTTGTCCATACAATTTGCCATTATTTGGCAAATATTTTGGCAAATATCCCAAATTTCCAAATACTAGTTTTTTTCTAGTATTTGGGCCAAATCTCATTATTTGGGATATTTTGAAAACTAAAATTTTACCCCAATCTTTTATCTTTTACAAAAACAAACCCTCTCTCTAGTTGTTGCTTGCGTTGTATTACATCATTTTTTACGTGAACACCAAAATAGTGATGAAATATTAGTGAATATTAAATAATGATATGATTGTTGATGAAAATTATTAAAAATTGGCTTTAGGTAACAAAGTCATGTACTTTGTCCTGCTCCGATACATGAATAATTCTTGTTGCACTCACTCCAAATTACCACATTGTTTTAGTGTCATGGACATTATTTGTTATTGTTGTAACGAATATTCAATTGACTTGTAATACAAACTTTTAGTTAGTTTTGATAGTTTTTAAAACTTGTGCGTATAAATCATATTTTTCTAAAAAGGTGAAATATATTTCCCAAATTTTATGACCAAACAGATGGTGAAATTTCACCCAATTTTCACTCAAATAATATTTGCCAAGAAATTTGGAAATCTATATGGCCAACGCTAGCTTAATCTTTCTCTTGTGACCTTAGTCAAAGTATATTACTAATTTTCCGCGTCTTTGTCACATTATAATATGCTCTCAAGTCTACATAAATAAATAAAGGTCAAACTTATATTATTAATGATATATAATAGGGTGATCAAATATTTAGATCCAAATTCACTATAATACCTATATGTACATACGAAATGTGTTACATAATTTTTAAAAATAAATAGGTTAGATCACAAATTCAAATATGAAACTCAAAGAGATCAATAATAAAGCAAATCCCCTTGACCAACAATTAAAAATTATTATATACTTTTCAATTTTTCATAACATTGTTAGGATCGAATTCACGCACACACACTTACACACTTGATGAATGAAGAATACAAGAACTTTTAAGAGAAAGAGATGAGAGATCTAGAGAGAGAAAGAGAAAATCCAATATTTCGTGGTAACACCCCGTGAGTAAACTTCCACGGCGGTAGGGTATATTTATAATAATAAATCAGATTATTTTTGGTTACAGAGAATAAATGGAGAATAAATAGTAAATCTAAAATTAAACTGCATAAACAATTATATATATTAATCAGGCTCCACAACCTAACAAACATAATATGAAATTCAAAGAGATCAATATAAAGCAAATCCCCTTGACCAACTATTAAAAATTATCATATACTTTTCCATTTTTTTATGACATATAGTGTAATATAGCGTAAAGACGAAAATTAAATACAAAATAACATTTTCTTTTATTACTTTATGTTAAGTTATAATTTATGTATTTAGAGAATGGAGTGTTGGCCACCAAAGAACTCAGTTAATGACAATTGCAAAACTGAGGATATTGAGAGGTGTGTGTGGATATACTAGAAAAGATAAGATTAGGAATGATGACATTTGGAGCAAGATAGGAGTGGCTTATATGTGGTGAATAAGATGAGGGGAGCGAGGGTGAAATAATTCGGATGCGTGAAGAGGCCCTTGTGAGAAGGTGTAAAAGGTTCATGATATACCTTGTATTGCGATTTATGTTACTATTGATTATCGTATTGTTATCTCTTAGATGTGTTACTTAAGTCAAGAAATCTTTCGAAAATAATTAATCCACTTTCAAAATATGAAAATAAGGCTGGTGTACACTCCCTAATTTTAAGATCTCTATTTAGTAGTAATTATGATCTTACGAAATTCTATCAATTTGAGTATTTGACTATTAAAATATGAAAATGGCCTCACAATTTTTCAAAAACAAATAAAATTAAAACCCTTATATTAATATTAAGTTATTAACATGTAAAACACACACCTTTTTTTAATAAATTTATCTCATTTATCATATAGATGTAAACTCTCAATTTGAATTTCTTATTTTGATGTTTTATCTTTACATACTTCATAATTATTGTTTCTTCACACTCATAATATTAAAATAGTATTGGATTTTGCAAAAGAAATTAAAATTAAGCTCTTATATTATATATATATATATATATATATATATATAATATATATATATATTATATATATTATTATATATATGAAGAAACCTTACCCCAGAACAAGAAGCAGGTTCTTGTAAGTTGCTTTAAGTAAAGACACAAACACTTATTAAATTAAAAACCTTCCTCACTCAAGGAAGGAAAAAATCCGTTTTATTAATTCAACTAAGATTTTGTGATTACAACTCAATAATCAGAAAGCCTAACCTCTACTCTCTACTACCTCTCTCGATTGACTACAATCGATCTCTCCAAAAGGTCAAACCCACCTTTTGTTACAACCCTCACTGAAACTCACCCTACAAAGAGCCAAACCCACCCTTTGTACAATCTCTCAAGACTCAACTCCCAAGAAGTCAAACCCACTTCTTGTTACAAATCTAGGAATTATTACAACTCAATAATAAACCTAGAACAAATCAACAAAGACTAATAACCCTAGACTTTAATTGATCAACTTCAATATCCAATAGTTCTGAGTAGAACAGGTTTCGTGAACCTGGTCTTTATTTGCTGTGATGAACGTGAACCTGATTCCTGCGTTTCTGTAACAAAGCCTGCGTTTTTTCTCCAGAAAGTACTGCTCTCAAGATGATATATTTCGTGAATATGCAATACCTATCATTCTGGCTTTGCTGGAAAATTCTCTCGATTTTTGTAATTGCAAAGACACTTTTTCCTTCAACTTTCTTGATCCTTTTATAGATTTGATTTGCCTTCAATTTCTACAAGGAAAGGAATTACAAATCCTTTTCCTTCTTGAACTTGTCTATATTTACTTCTTTCCTTATTTCACTTGAATTGTAATTTTTTATTTCTTTCCTTCTTTGGCTTGATTGCTTCTTTCCTTCTTTGACTTGAATGATACTTTTTTATTTCTTTCCTTCTTTATTTATTTCCATATTTGTTTCTTTCTTTTCCTTCTTTACAATTCTGCACTTTTTCTTCTTTGCCTCAATTCTTTTTCTTCTTCGCCGCAATCTCTCATAATTGTACATATACGATACCATGCCTTCACTTATCAATCATCAAAACTATTTTATTTGTTCTCCTACTTCCCAACATTTTCCCCCTTTTTGATGATGATAATCAATGATTTGTTACACATCAAGGCTCTTTGTAAGTGATCAAAACTTCAATTCTTTGTCATCCATCAAAACTACAACTCTTTGTCATCCATCAAAACTACAAACTTCATGTTTTCTCATTCCCCAACAATTTCCCCCTTTTTGATGATGACAAACTATGCATATGTCTATCCACATTATATAATTTCCCCCTTTTGGCATCATTGAAAACCAATAACCAAAGAACTCGAATAACATTCAATGAGTGCAATATCATTTTTAACTCATAGCCACTTGGGCAACACTTTCAAGTACACTTCTGCTAACAAAATGGTTAGTTAATCTGAGGATATTAGTCATCTTAAACTCATACACAATTAAGATCTTCAATGAGAAACGAAATAAACAAATATGTACCAGTTTATGCCCTTAATCAAAAACATATAATATCATGAGTATGAGACAGACATAAGCACATCAAAGAGTCAAAAGAGTATAAAATTTGAGGATAAGGATTGGGACAAAGATAACTAAAGTGAGGAAGAAAGGGATGTTTACTGCCGTTGATAATTTTTCCAGTATGCCCATTGTGCACCAGCTTCTTTATTCTGATCAGTTTTCTTAGAATGTGAAATTTCATCAAGAGAAACATGAGATACATCATCATTTTTCTTTTTTTTTTTTTCTCTACTCCGTAACATTTTCATTCCTCCATGATTTTCTTCCCTTTTTTTTTTTTTTTTTTTTTTTTTTTTTTTTGATGACCTTTTTCTTGATGACAACTTTGAAGGAGTACCAACTACCAGTAAGAGATTCATCACATTTTGGTGCACAAAGAGATGTGTTTATCAATAATGAAAGCAAGCAACAATTTATTTCTGTGAGAATTATTCCCCCTGAGAGATAGACAAGTTATACACTTGGAATGGATGAAATATCAATTTGGAGTTTGTGAACCTGGTTCAGATGTGGGTGGCAAAGCAAGGTTCCCCCTAAATTAAAGCATGAGTGACTTCAATACTGAGATTTTCATCATTAGAGCAGTTTGAGATTGAACGATGCTTATTGTCAAAGAGGGTTCTTGGTGATCTTTAAGAAAGTTGAATTTTTGATGATCGACCAGGTTCATTAGTGCTTAGTTTGACCCAAACTCAGGAAATTAATGCATTGAAAAAGGATGGTACATACCTGAGTATTACAGAGAAACCAGGTTCCCCCTTTTTTGTGTTTCTTCATGATTTACTAATGGTGTTAGCAAGAGAAGAGATAATATCCGCAGACTTTCTAAACATTGTTTGAGATGTGCTTTGAGTGTGTACCTGTTACAGTACGAGGTTGAGTTAACAGATATTCATTGTATAATCACTCAAGCATAAGATTATTCGTTTACTAGCCAATTATTAAAGAAAATCATGATAACGCATCAACTTGTTTCGATAAGACCATGCTTTGACTGATTTTCTCAACTTCTTCATATTCAAGGCCTTCATGAGAATGTCGCATCATCATATTCTTCAAGATCAAACGAATCTCAAGCTGTCATAGAGAACCAACCCTTGTCAATTTTAATACCTTCCAATGAACAACAAGGACCAGGTTCACACAACGAAGTTCCCCCTGAAGGTGTGCCATACTCTTACTGTCCCGATTGCTCTAATATTCCCCCAATCTCCAGAACCATAGATTAGTAGTAATTCATGTTGCAGTTGCATCAATGATTGTTAGCTGTGAACCAGGTTCATATGCAGTGTTCCCCAATTTGCATCATCAAAGATGTTTGATATCATGTCACTTTCTTCTCAAACCTTTTTTTTTTTTCATCCTTTTCAAGGAATAAACTGTCTCTTTGAAAATCAAAGAGCGAGAGGAAATTTTCTCTACCATTTTTAGCACATGTTTGGAGCATGCACTATTTATGTACCAAGTTGGCTTTTTCCCTCTCACCTTCACCTGAAACACTAGTCAAAGATTAGTCTTGGGAACCCAGATTAGCTTGGGCCCCTTTATGTGAGTAAAAGGATGAATAAGATTTCTTCTAGCCCATAAAGGCAAAGAAAACCTTTTATTTGGAGCATCTTTATTTCGAACCAGGTTCTTAGCCGTATCAGTCTTTTCCTTTTTGGTGAACTTAACATTTTTCTGGAAAGCCTCAAATAAAGCTTTACATTGATTCTTTAAATGACCTGAGTTTCCACAATGAGTGCATAAACTTTTAGACATGTGAATAGTATGTGACACAAGGTTATTCTGTTTTTAAAACCTATCCCACTTCGACTAGTGGTTTGCCTTTCTTGAATCTGAGTTAAAATTTCAGAGGACCTGGTCCATCTAAGATTTCTTTCCAGATCCAGTTTGGTATTATCAAGATTTTCTTGTAGCAACCTATTCCTTTCTGTTAAAGCTTGACATTCTATGGTTAACAATTTTATTTTTTCTTCTAGAGCTAATTGAAGTTCACTAGCAGAGTTTTTGCCCTTGTGACTTAACTCTGAGATTTTAATCTGTTCTTTTAATTTATTTTGAAGAAAGTGATTGTGTTTCTCAAGATTGTCATTGACTTCTCTTAAAGATGCATATTTTTCCATCACTTGTTCTCTTTCAGAATTGACAGACTGATATGCATCTATAAGAGTACTCAATAAGGACTCTAGTTCCTTTTTAGAATATGATTCAATATTTACTTTGATGTGATGAAACTTACCTTACTTTGATTGTCTTATCTTCTTCATCATCTTCAGAATCTGATCCAGCCATGAGTGCTAGTATGGTTTCTTGTGATCTGCAGGTTTCCTTTTCTTCCTTGGTTTCCATACTGCTACAAGGCAAGAAAGTCATAATCATCTTCTTGTTCTAGTGCAGAAGAGACTGGTTTTTCTGTCTCATCACCCCTCAAACTCTTCATCAGATGAATTCCCCATTGCTGCAAAAGCCCTCTTCATGACATGTCTGCCTCTTGTTGTCATTATTCTGCTTGAAGGGACAAACTATCCTTTTTTATGTCTTTTCCCTTCTCAAAGTTTACCTTTTTCTGCTCTAAGGCCCAAAGTGGGCAGAATTTGATGAAGTGATCTGGGCTCCCACACTTATGACAAACCTGGTCTTTTGTGCTTTCAGATGTTTTTGAAAAGCTTTCTTTTGAAAGGTCTGCCCTCTCTTAGCATTCTAGTGAACCTTTTGGTAATTAGGGCAATATTTTCATCTTCAAAATCATCTGATGCAGTAGCCTTTAGAACCAGGTTCTTTCCTTTCTTTTCCTTTCCTCCATTTCCTTTTCTTGGTTTTTCTTGAGTTCGTATGTGATGAGATTACCAATTAACTCATCCATGGCCAGTGAGTCTAGGTCGCGGGCTTCAGTGATAGCCTCGACTTTGCTTTCCCAAGATTCTGGAAGAACACTCAAGTTTTCTTCTGACCGCTTTCCCATTGGGAATTATTTCACCTAGTGAGTAGATTTCATTAATGATAGCAGTGAACCTGGTGTGCATCTCTTGGATTGTTTCACCTTCTGCCATTCGAAAAGTTCGTATTGTCTGTTCAAGTTATCATTTTTAGACTTCTTTACCTGATTTTTCCTTCATGAGCTTTGCAAAGTTTCCCATATTGCTTTTGGCATCTTGACATGATGATATTCGATTGTATTCATCTGGACCTATTCCGCATATCAAGATCTTTTTTGCTTTCATTGTTCTGAATTGCAAGTTTATCTGCAGCATTCCATTCTTTCCTATCTTTTTGGTACTTGAGTGGTTCCATCAATTCCATTCTTCATGGGTATGGTTGGACCGTCCAACACGACTCCCATAGATCTGGATTTTTCTCCTAGTAAATGATCCATCATACGATTCTTCCACCATCCATAATACTTTCCGTTAAACAGTGGTGGTCGAGTTTGTGAAGCTCCTTCCTGTGGTGTAGGTGGTGCAGCCATTGATCCTTTTCAAGATGTTAGTCTTTTAATGAAAAGACCCGCTCTGATACCAATTGAAGAAACCTTACCCCCAGAACAAGAAGCAGGTTCTTGTAAGTTGCTTTTAAGTAAAGACACAAACACTTATTAAATTAAAACCTTCCTCACTCAAGGAAGGAAAAATCTCGTTTTATTAATTCACTATAAGATTTTGTGATTACAACTCAATAATCAGAAAGCCTTACCTACTCTACTACCTCTCGATTGACTACAATCGATCTCTCCAAAAGGTCAAACCCACCTTTTGTTACAACCCTCACTGAAACTCAACCCTACAAGAGCAAACCCACCCTTTGTACAGTTCTCTCAAGACTCAACTCCAAGAAGTCAAACCCACTTCTTGTTACAAATCTAGGATTATTACAACTCAATAATAAACCTAGAACAAATCAACAAAGACTAATAACCCTAGACTTTAATTGATCAAACTTCAATATCCAATAGTTCTGAGTAGAACAGGTTTCGTGAACCTGGTCTTTATTTTGCTGTGATGAACGTGAACCTGATTCCTGCGTTTCTGTAACAAAGGCCTGCGTTTTTTCTCCAGAAAGTACTGCTCTCAAGATGATATATTTCGTGAATATGCAATACCTATCATTCTGGCTTTGCTGGAAAAATTCTCTCGATTTTTGTAATTGCAAAGACACTTTTTTCCTTCAACTTCTTGATCCTTTTATAGATTTGATTTGCCTTCAATTTCTACAAGGAAAGGAATTACAAATCCTTTTCCTTCTTGAACTTGTCTATATTTACTTCTTTCCTTATTTCACTTGAATTGTAATTTCTTTATTTCTTTCCTTCTTTGGCTTGGATTGCTTCTTTCCTTCTTTGACTTGAATTGATACTTTTTTATTTCTTTCCTTCTTTATTTATTTCCATATTTGTTTCTTTCTTTTCCTTCTTTACAATTCTGCACTTTTTCTTCTTTGCCTCAATTCTTTTTCTTCTTCGCCGCAATCTCTCATAATTGTACATATACGATACCATGCCTTCACTTTATCAATCATCAAAACTATTTTATTTGTTCTCCTACTTCCCAACATTTTCCCCCTTTTATGATGAATATCAATGATTTGTGTTACACATCAAGGCTCTTTGTAAGTGATCAAAACAAAACTTCAATTCTTTGTCATCCATCAAAACTACAACTTTTGTCATCCATCAAAACTCAAACTTCATGTTTTCTCATTCCCCAACAATATATATATAATTTGCATTAGGAATTAGAGAAAATAAACCCCTTTTCTCTTTGATCATGAGTTCACACCTATTAAAAAAAAGAGTTACACCTATCACTTTTAGGAAGACATATTATTTGAAAAAGCTAGCCAATCCCATAATTAAATTAAGGTTCCATAAGATGGAGATGAACAAAACCTTTTTATATTACATTTTTAAAAAATAAAATAATTAAAAAAAAGACTAGTACTACTATTAAGTATTTAATTTGTTCTTCTTAAAAGGCTAACTAATGATGAGACCCCATTGTGATTTTGTCCTTCTTAGTTTTAATATATAATAATCAATTTATTTTAACGCCATTCGAGATTCCCTTCCCCATTCATGGAAAGTAAATTAAACTATAATAATTTATAATAGAATCAAATAAATATTAAAACTCTATTGAATTTAAGCAAATTGAATCAAATTGATTAATATCATTTTTAATAAAATTATGAATTTTTATTATTTAAGTATATAACAGTTTCGAACAATTAAAATAATCTTTTTAATTTATAAAAAATTTTGAAATTTTTTCATGTCGAACTGAATAACCTTGTTGCATTTTATATAGTTATATAAATTTAATATATAAATATATTTATAACAATTTTTAACTACAAAAATAATCTAGATACTAGATCTCGAGTGAATGAATGATTTTCGATCTTTGCTCTTTAATTACTCAAATTAAAAATTTAAAAAATATTATAATAGATACGCTATCAAACACTACAACAAGTACAATAGCACTATTATAATTAATATGTTAGCAACAAACACTTTCTTGAACTTTCCTCTCTTTTTCCCTTATTGAAGCTTGTGTTCAATAGTGAAGCACTTAAAAAGAAATTTTCTTATTTTATACACTATATATATGTATAATAAAATCACCACAATTAATTAACCAAAAGAATATTTATTAAAATATCACCACAAGCTTGGACTCAAAATTTCAATTATATGATTAGTTCCAATTTTCAAACTTTTTGAACAGATATAATAGTAATTATCTCATGAATATTGCTTGTACGTTACTCTTAATACAATTACTTTCTTTCTAACTTTTCACTTGGCTCATACTCAATTATGATATAGTAAAAGAGATTAAGTGATTGCAATTAATTTCTTAATTATCCAGAAGAGACATTATTAAACAATAACCCAATTTTATAACCTTTTCAAGTAAAATATAATTTAAGGACCCTTCAATTGAGACAGCTTCAATTAATAATACAGAAAAATACGTATGCGTATGCAATTTCTCATACTAAGATTACAAATATTGATTAATATACTAAATTATTGACAAATTTAATTTAATGATAATTTTTTTAGAGCATTAATTAAGTTATTTCATATATCGAATTTATAAATTCATTTGCAAGGTTTGACACAACAAAAAAATTATAAGCTTTTCAAAAAGACATATACCATCAATCTCTATATCTAAACATGGATTCCATCGACTAACTTATTATTTCACTTTTATAATACATTATTATCATCCAATCTACCAGACATATTGATCCATCTCAAGATCTTACATTTTAATAAATAAAAAATATAATTAATATATACATATCATAATAGTTATATCATGATAAAAAATATAAGTATATTTAACAGTTTAGAGAATATGCTTTTGTCCATCAGTCTAATAACTATCTCCACTCTATTTCGTTCACTATATCAAGTTAAATTATATTTAATCTTGTACTATAATCATACTAAAGGCTTGCCCGATTTCATCTTAGATTGTGAACAAATAAATTTATACTTATAAGACTATATATAAGCTAAAACCCTATTATATAAGTGAATAGACGCATAAACGATTATATGATCTATTAATTTTTTAATTAAAATTTATAAATAATTATAATTTTATAATAAATATAAAATATCTCTAAACACATAATTAATAATATAAACTCATGATTAATAATATATATCTCAAAGAAAATAATCCTCTCAAAGTAGTACTATACATAAAATACCACAATTGGAATCACTAGGGTCGTTTTTCACGGATTTCACTTAATTAAAACACACCAAATTAAAGAAAGAGTAATTAAAATGTATCAAATTATATGTCAAAATATCATAATTATCACTTTTCTTGCTAATCAAACCTTGCATGCCATTCTTGTTAAAGGTATTTTATTAGGGAAAAAGTGATGTCCTTCTTAAAATTGAACATAATTATTATTCTTTTCTGGAACTTTTTTCCTCTCAAGTTATGTCTTTCTACAAAATAATCAACCTTCTTCCTTTGGTAATTTAACCATCTTCGTATGCCAGCAATAATGTTGCTGTAATAATACGTTTCCAAAACATATATTAGAGTTTTAGTACATTAATTATGTGTTGAATTTTTTTTTTGTCAAATATGTATAAATATTAGATTCTGAATACAATGATCAATGACAATTAACTAGTGTCGATAGAAATTATTTGTTAATATGTATATTTATTGCGGCTAAAAATTGTTATCGCCATCGGTTAGGATTAAAGTAATACCACCACATATGGTCAAAAGAGATTGTGATTGATGAGAATATATTGGGTAACATATTAATGCAAGAGATGTATACTCACATACCATGTTTATACATTCTTTTGTAATCTAAACATTCAATACTCATCACATGGCCTTTCACAGTCTATAAAATTCCATCACCAAAGTGGCATCTTCTTTTACTGCTCTAAGGAACATTCATAATATTTATACTTGTTTAAAAATATGCCTATATATACTTGCATTAGGGTTTCTTATGCATGCTCCTAGATAGAGTCAACACTTAAGACTAGCTAGGCAAAAGGACCCTATAGCAATAGGAAAGTGAACCAAGGGGGTTGGAAGTGTGTGTATTGGGAGGTGGGGTGGGGGTACTTTTTTTTCTTTTTGTCGGGTATCCGTATTGAGGTCAGACTAAACTTGCGTTCGCGCTGAAAAGTTCATTAGGGTAAATTGGTCTCTAATAAATTAAAGTCGAGCCGACTCTATACTTATGATTCGAAATCTAGACCTTTACTAAAAGGTGAATCATTCCCACTCTAGTTAGTGGAGTGTGAGGTGTGTGTAACAAAAATATATTGTAAGAGTGAAAACGTTAAATATTTTTTTTGATGGACCTTCATTCTGGGTTATCAAACAAAGTAGAATGACTTTCTAAAAGAATTATCGTTAATTAAATAACCATCTGGGATATCATCTCAATTAATTTGCTTCCATAACTAGAAAATGTCAAGTTAATATTAAATTTCATTTTGATTGAAAAGAAAATGATTTAATGAGAATCAAATATTGTATCATTTATGTCCAAATAAATTACTATTCAAATTCTATTCAACAATCCAAACTATTAATAGTCCTATTTTTTGTTTCTCATTTTGAAGTGATAACAACACTGTTTCGTTGACTGTTTAGTCGAGCGTATATCAAAAACAATCTCTCTATCCCATAAAAATAAAGACAAAAGTTGTTGTACATGTCACACATATAACACACATTTTCGAAAATATATAGGAAGTACTCATATTATTATAATAGGTTTCTATCTACATTACCTTTTTTTCTTTATTGGAAATTTTGAATTGAAGTACATTATTCAATAAGAAAGGATGTATATATAAAACTAATAATAGCCAAAGAAGTGATAAAGTTATATAATTTGAGGGAGTCCCTACTTAAACATCAACAATATTTTAGAAAACTATAAAAGATGTTAAAGCTAAAAGTCAAAAACAGATAATATGAATTTTATTTGCAGGCAGAAAAGGAATCTGTAAGGATGAAAAATAATTGGTAGCACAAGAAAAGAGGGATGGTGGGGGGGTGGGGGGGTGGGGGGCTGGTCCAATTCTCACTGTAGGTCAAGTGATCCCTTCAGTTATCTGTCAACTTTCAAATAGTTGGCATTTTGGATGTCACTGCTATTACATTATTTTTCTTTATTAACCTCCCTACTCATCTACATCTATCTATTTTTGTGTTTCTTGTATAATAATAAAATAAGTATGGAGTATATATTATGATTGGGAGAAGACATCAAATGGATGTATTTTGAATTTGTTACGAAAAGTTGATTACATGCTTAAACTAGCTCTTATAACGATGATTACACACACAGACTTTTCGGGATAAGTTGAACAATTGTCCAAATAACTTAGTTTGTGGGGAGTTACACCTTTTTTCAAACTAAGCTTCTTTAGCCATTATATCCATTTGAAACCATCATTTAACACTATGAAGGGTAAAGTGTATGTAAATCAGATCACGATAGATCGATTGTTTTCTATAGATATATCCGGTGCTAAAGATAAAAATAATCTAGATAAAGATGTAATGTAATTAAAAAACAATATACGGTAATAAAACAATAAATAGTAGCAAAAATAATATTATAATTAAACAAACATATAATAGCATAGATCGAAGAACAATAAGCAACAGTAATACTATGATTACTAGAAGTTCATACACTATAACCTACTAGTATGGACACACTCCTTTTTACTTGTAGCATAATTTATGTCCTCCATATCTTTTTATTTAAAATCATATCCTCGACGAGGTGTAGCTGCACCATATCTGATCCAAATCTTGAATGACATGATATCCTCAAAGATGTAAGATTTGTGGATTGTACAGTATATCACTCAGGACAATAGAATTTTGTCAAAGGAATATGATGAAATTATCACTATGTCACTGTATAGTTGCCGCCAAAAAAAAATTGTACTAGTGACTGAAAAAAATTCCACCTTTTCACACACACACCAACAATAACACTACAACCCTCCACCCCCTCAAAAAAAAAAAAAAAAAATCAGTCCTTCATATGAGCAAAACCACGGTTATAAATTTTTGGAATAAATTTGACCCACGATTTCTTTTTTATATCTTAAGTAGGTTTTAGTGTTCCTTTATTATTTTATTAATTTGGCTAAAGGATATATATTAGATGACATTAGATTAAAAAAGGGAGGTGGTTTATATAGGGTTTTTAGAAGAAACAAAAGGTTGAAAGATAATCAAACATATTGTGAAATAGATTTTCATGGATGTGATATCTCCAAAAAACAAAATAGAGTGCATGGCACTACCAAACAGCATAATGAAGTGCATTAAATCCCAAAAAGAAAGTAGAAATGTAGATGATTTGATCCATCATACTGCCTCCACTTCAATTTACTTATCCGGTTTATTCATCTGATCTTGAAATGTCATGTGAAAAATTAAATTAAATAGTTACTTTAAAAAAGGAATAGGTAATTTTTTTTGAAACTACTCTAAGTCAAATAAATTGAAACGAGTGTGATAAAGAAATGGGAAATGGAAGAAATGATTGAAACAACCGACAAAATGCTCTTGAAATTTCTCCAACTTGATCTTCAAAATGTAAGATATGATGTATGAAAGAGAAAAATGGGGGGAGAAAGAAGATAAATGAAAACACAATCAATGATGTAGAAGTGTCATCTTCAAGACTCAAAACACTGAATCAAGCAAGCAAGCAGAGAAGTGTAATGTTCAAGACTCAAAAAACTATGTATGGTCCCCAAAGAGAAAAGGCAGTGCATATGTACAAAGTTTGTAACTAACATACAAAAAAGCTATAAATGTTACTGTTTATCTTCTCACTTTCAGACCTTTTGGGGATGCTGCTCAAGTTTGTCTTGCTTACTGCTAACTTCAATGCCAAATATT
Source organism: Solanum peruvianum (assembly GCA_027705065.1). Lineage (NCBI taxonomy): Eukaryota > Viridiplantae > Streptophyta > Magnoliopsida > Solanales > Solanaceae > Solanum > Solanum peruvianum. The sequence continues at coordinate 75,946,323 of JAKWJD010001755.1, forward strand.
CTCCCACAGACCACCCTTTTTGGCTGTTTTTAAGAGTAAAAGAAAAAAAAGTGAAAAAAATCTGTCCAGATCCAGAATGTTCAAAGTCATTCTTGTGACTTTCTTGATTTTGAATAGCCATCTTTTGTGATCTTGACCAAGGAAAAAAGGCCTAAAAGGTTTACCACATAACTGAATCTGCAAGCAATGGATTCAAATATAGGACATTTGGAAAGGTAAGCAATAATAATAAAAGCTTTAGTCAGAGATCAAACATACATGAATGTGATCATGCACCATACTTCCAGTGCAGTGAAACAAACTCATCTGGACCATTTTTGACTAGGTTTATATTTACACTGCAATATAACACGAGTAAACGAAAAAATAGTTGGCCAAGAAAAAGTGGTCGATTGGCCATATGAAGATCTACAAATATATAGGGACAAACATTTACGAAATGAAAACAGAAGACATGTATGATGAGATTGAGATTGCTACTTTGTTTCTGCAAGAAAATGCTCACTCATCGTTATCACCATTATTAATCCTTATCTCTAAGAGTTCTTCAAATGGTTGTCGACAAATTGGGCATCGGTTTGACTGAAGTCTCAATGTGTTTGCACATCCACTGCACATGCACTGGAGAACAGGAAAAAGTTATGAATAAATTAAGCAGCCAAAATGTTAATGGGTGAAAACAGAAACCATCAGAGCACTGGAGAGATGTCAAATGTAAAATGCAACTCGTGCAGTGGAAGACAACTCATTAGTCAGTGCTTATCAAAAAAGCATGACTGCATTAGTGGTTCTTACCATATGGCGGCATGGAAGAACTGCAGTATCTTTGGGTTCCGTCATGCATATTACACACTCCTTGCCTGAACCATTGTTCTCATAATCTGGGCCAGAGTTTCCAATTCCATATATCTCATGCAGCTCATAGCGAACATTATCAACCCATAAAATCTGCCTGATTATTCTCACTTTGAAAGTCCCTTCATGATCCTTCTCCAATACAGCTTGACTAATTTGCATATGGAGGGACGTTTTAGGTTGAGTATCACTAATATGATCCTCTGTTAAAACAGATGGAAGGCAGGTTGTAGCAGTTATTACAAGGGGAAACACACTGTCTTCTGATGATAGTTCGGAGAGATCGTCCATTTCAAAGAAACTCAAGTCAATGCCTGTCCCAAAAGGCTGACGAAATTTCTGTCCAAGTCCTCTCTGGAAAGGAACTGTTATAGGTACATGGACATGGGGGTATATTGGAACAAATCTGCAATGAGGCTCTTCCTTGACAAAATAAAACACTGTGATGCTGTACAACAGAAAGGAAAAAAGAAGAGAGGTCATTTCATGATCTAAACTAGATAAGGGATTCAGCAATAAGATTTACTTATCAAAATAAATAAAGCAATAAGATACAATCTGTAAGTTATTGGACAAGTAATATCTACTGGTACTCCTGCCAAACACCCACATACTTAAATCAATTAATATGAACCAGATCACCTTTATAAAAATGAAATCAACAGGTTAAGTGACTTTACATTGTTTCTTTTGAGGCTCCAAGCTTTTCTTTCTCAAATAAGTATTCAGCTAAAACTTTTTTGAGGTTTTCAGTTCCAACACTGAATCTATAAAAATCAAGATGAACAAATGAAGTGACACTACATTGTCTCATTTGAGGTTCAAGCAGTTGCTCACTATCACCCGAGTAATATCTCAACCAAATTATAAAGTATGGGACGGATAGATTTTAAGATACTTCTCAAATAAGTGTATCTCACTAATGAATATTGTTCTAACATGATCACAAAAAATAGGTACATAAAGAGATCCCCTGAAACTCTGAAATGTACTAGACAGCTTGCACAGAAGAGCATGGCCAAATTATGTTTGAGGGTACTATTTAGTAATTTCCATATGAATAGTATCAGTGTCACAAATAGGGACATGGCAACTCCAGAAGGTTGTGTTTTATTCGATAATTTTCTTTCCTCTCTTTTTCTGCCCCACGTTCCAATCGTTATTTGACCTTCGTCACACAAAACATAATGGTAAGACAGGGCCTTGTTGGCAATCACATGCAACACGAATTTTCTTTCAGAAAGGTTCAATCTAAGTTGCTCGGAATCGGGTGCGGGTGTCTGATACGAGTGCGGATCTAAAAGTCGGATCCTTCATGACCTAATTTTTAAGATTCGGGTATATGGATCCATGTATAGATACGGGTGAGGGGATTGGCCTAAATCTACGGAACTACGCAACTCAAATATGATAAAGTAATTCGGAAAAAATCCACAGAACTACGCAAATTAAATATGACTAGTCCGGAGAAATGCAAGGTGCTACTAAAATCAGATCTGCAAAAAAGAGTAGTCACTGGAAGGATATCACGATTCTACACAAATTAAATATGAAAAAGTAGTTGCCGGAAAGATGACATAGTGATACACAAATTAAATATGAAAAATAGTCCGAAAGGATAGCAGGGTGCTACACAAATTAAATATGAGAAAGTAGTCATCAAAAAAGATAAGTGAAATTAAGTGTTGGACCTAACTTATACCCCAAAAGCTAACTCATGAAAGGAGGTTTGTCCAAATCTATATAAGGAGAGAAAATTCCCATCCCTATGCCAATGTAGGACTTCTTAACACTCTAGCAAGCCCAAACATCAACTGGCTGTGAACACTTATAAATGTGGCCCAACATCGGTGAATAACAAATTGGGATAGGGCTGGTTCCAATACCATGAGAAACATAAGAGAAGAATATTATTGAATTTTGTTGTACCTACATTATTACACAAAAACCCTATTTATAGACACTACAATACAATTTTTTACCAAGTAGTTACTATTCTTATTCCTATTCTAACAAACAACACTCTTTCATTTCATACAACTCACAATAATATTACTCCCATACTATTTTCTCACAAGCTAATTAATAGCTCGTGGATTAATCTCTGTATTTGGTGTGTTTCAAATATTCAGGTACTACTCTATTTATACAGTTATTGAACCTCTAGATTACATCATTAGTGACACAAATGTGACAGCCAAATTTCACAAAGTTTGACTGTCAAACTCCACCAAAATTTAACTACCAACTTCAACATATGTGATTGTCAACTTTCACATTTGTGGCTGCCAACTTTCACAAAATTTGGTTGTAAATTTCCACAAGTGTGGCTGCGACACTTCGATCCCACAAATCTCTCCCTTAATTTTGTTTTTCTTTTTTACTTCAAGGCTTGATCTCAATATCTGAAAATCTTCAAACTTGAGAGGCTTTGTGAAGATATCCATACCTTGATCGTGAGATTTTACATACTTGAGCTCTACCTCATTTGGCAATGCATTCTCTTATAAAGTGATACCTTGTGTCTATGTGCTTGCTTCGGTCATGATACAATTTGCAAGAGCTTGCGCAGATTTGCTATCAACACAAATCATTGTGGCTTCAATATGTGGCAAGTTAAGCTCCTTTAGCAATCTTCTCAGCCAAATAACATGACAAATACATGATGTTGCTGCCACGTATTCAGCTTCACAAGTTGAGAGAGTAACAATGGATTGTTGAATTTGTTATTAGAACTTCTTCGATTCTTCCTCTTCCAAAACCTCCACACGGCCTTGCCATTGTCCATTTCCTCTGTAACTTTTTTTAGCTTCAAATTCTTTAAAAGCATGCCTGAATTTTAAGAAGTTTCTCTAGTGGCTCTTCTTTCCTCATCTTTTCTTCGTCGACTTGTAAATTATCTTCCAGTTGATCTACCGTCATTATGTCTAAATCTACAGACTCCTCAATAGCACACCACATAACAAAATTTAGGTGTTAAAGAGCAAAGGTTCTTTTCTACCATATGCACATCATCAACTTCTTCCCCATACCTTCTTAGTTGATTCACAACAGTCATCAGTCATCAATCTTGAACAGAAATCTGTATAGATTCAAATTCTTTCATTTTTTAAACTTCAAAGTCAGCCCTTAAGAGTATGAAGTTTTATCTTCTTTACTTTATTAATACCTTGAAGAGAATTTTGTAAAATCTCCCAATCTTCTTTTGAATTAAGGGAGAGATTTATGGGACCAAAGTGTGACAACTTTGGCAGCCACACTTGAGGAAAGTAACCAAATTTTGTGAAAGTTGGCAACCAAAAATGTGAAAGTTGGCAGCTACATTTGTGGTAGATGGTAGTCAAATTTTAGTGGAGTTTGGCAGCCATACTTTTGGAAATTGGTTGCCACATTTCTGTCACTAATGATGTGATCTAGAGTTTCAATAACTCTATAAATAGAGTAGTAATTGAACATTTGAAAACACACCAAACAAAGAGAGTAATCCACAAACTATTACTTAATTTATGAGAAACTAGTGGGAGTAATATTATTCTGAGTTGTAAGAAATTAAAGAGTGTAGTTCATATAAAATAGTCATCTTTTGACACTACTGAGTTGTCATTAGTGTTATTGTCTTATATATTCAGGTATCATCTTTACCCCATTATAATATTTGGTCTCGTTACTCTCTTTCTATTTAGAGTGGATATCATCCTGTGGGATTATCATTTTCCCAACAGAAGATAAGTTGATTTAACATTGAAAACCTCATTCCTACCATTGCTCCAGTTTAAAATTTCCTCTTCATGAAACCCAAAAAAGTCCCCAAGAACTTGATTCTCCATGTGTAAGCTAGCTTTTTCCACAGTTCATCTTCATTGAGTGGTCTTTGTTCCTACACAAGATCCACCAATGAAGTCTAGTTAAGTAAATTACTCTTATTCTTCTTTAGATTCACACTATTAGAAGCATTCCATTCCTTTAGCTTAGTCTTCAGCAATTTAAGTTTGCAAGACAATATAATCTGGCATTTCTTGGATCACAAAAGAATTCCACTAGTCTTCTGCCTTTTTCTTAAACCCTTCAACATCCATCCATCAATTTTCAAATTTGAAATATGATTTAGAAAATCCCAGACTCCAGACTTAAAAGGAATAGGACAATGGTTAGATAAAATCCTAAGGAGTAAGGTTTGTTTAATAATATTGAACAATTCATCCATCCAACAACAAAAAAAAGAAATCTATCAATTCTTGAAAGGCATTCATGATTGCTTCCCCTATCCCAAGTATAAAATGCCTCATAACAGTGGAGAATCAATGAGTTCTAAGTCCTCAATTTGTCAGATAATTCCTTCATACACATTGTTGTTTCTTCATTCAATCACAAACTTGGTAGTGTTAAAATCTCCAGAGACCGCACAAGCCCATCTTGTAGAAACTAGCTATCATATCTCTCCCTTGTGCAGTTTAGAGCCTGAACCCCAGATAGGAAGCAGCTGAAATTCTTGCTGACAGAAGTGAATTTACAGGTAATGGAATGAACACCAGTGTTCATTAACTCTCCCCTCCACATCCTTTTATCCCATGTCACTAAGATACCTCCAAGTCTCCCATTTGCCTACAAAGTCACATATAGTCGGTCAATCTATTATTGCACAGTTGTTTGACAATCACACTATAATTCCCTTCCATCAGTACAATATATATCTGCCCTTCTCTCGTATTAAAAATTTAATCACCCTCCTCTTTGCAATATCACTCAAGCCCCATACTTTCCATGATATAATGTGAATCTTCACCGGGAATCATTCCAATTGTTTCTTCCCCTGTTTATCAAACCACCATCTTTAAAAAGTGATAGTTTAAAAGGTATTGTATTAAAAGTCCAGTAACCATAAGGTGCTGTGGGGAGTATACAGGGGTAGCTCCATTACATATTGTGTAACTGTAATGAGCTCAAAAAATCTATCATGGCTTCTATATCATTTGCAATTGCCAAGTTACACCAAAAAATGGGATAAACATCTGTACTTTGTACTAACTACAGATTCTGATTTGCTTACAAAAATCCTCCCATTCTTTTCCTTCCAAACGGTCCACCATACTGCTGAAGGGATTGCATGTTTTCATCTTTGTTTTACTCAAGCTTTTTTAAATTAATCTCCAAACGACAGATTCTTCACTTCATTCTGGTCATCTGGTTAGGGTAGAGGGAGTAGATTACTGGCTTCCTTTCGCTTCTCCTCCCTCTTCTTGTCCAGTTACAGGAACAACCACACCTCCCATTTCTACCCATGAAACTCAGCTAGCTGAATCTGAATATCCAAAGATTGAATACCCTCTACTGAAAATTGGTGTAATTGCTCCACACAAACCATTGTTGTCATGATTATCCAAACCCCTTTCCCCTCATACATCTCTTCATCACTATCCTCTTCACCGTCTCCGTCAAGAATTTACTAGACTTGAGTATCTACTACTGACTCTACCCACGTAGCGAGTCACAGCTTCGTGTATCATATAAGTTGTTAGCTTCAATATTTTCATGTATATAATCCAACTTGGTTAAGAGCCTGAAGCCATTTGGAAATTTTTACCCAAATCGTAATCAGGCTCAACCTCTTTCTTCTTTAAGAAAGAATTGAGCCTGTGAACCGAGTCCAAAGTTTGGTTTAAACCCCTGATTGAGTCCAATATTATTCAGTTCACCTACACACCCCAAAGGTAAATCTAGGTGTTCAAAAATTAAAAAATGGTGGGCCTACACACCCAGCCACCCTACCCTCTATAATATCAGGCTCCGGAGGGACTTCACACAATGCATAGCCATAGGCTTGACAGCTGTCTTCTTCGTTATTCTTCAGACCTTCATTCACCATCGGCAAACATTCGAACCAGATTGGGAAGCTGAAAATCAAACCATCATTGTCCACTTCTACAAAATTTGGGCTCTTTCCCCGTGACCCTTTGACTTCGATCTTGCCAATTGTAGGTGTGTTTTTTAAAGAGTGTCCTCTGTGACAATCCATCCACCACATTTCTCCTCTATCTCCTTCATAACCTCCTTTGACCAAAGATGTAGAGGTAGACCGATAGCCATGATCCACAAGCAAACAGTGATTGTTTTCTCCTGAGCACAAGCAATCGGGCAACCACCATTTCAGGTTAAGGGGTTCTTGTTTCCATCTCTAGTCACACCTAGCATTACTTGTTCGGCCATTTCCTCATTAGGAAATTTAAACAAAACTACAGTTCATTAGCTAATTTCCATTTAGCCGCTACTATCTTCACTGTTCTGACTGAGTGAGACCTTCCAGCATCGCTGAATAACCCCCTTACTAGACATCTGCTTAGCAAGTCATTTCCCATGATTACAGAAGTACAACAGATTCATTCACTCTGCTATTTGACAATGAAATTTCCCTTCTTTGCCTGCCATTTACTCTGCCTGGCTATATCAGCATAAGAGATGTTCTGATTCTACAGTTGTCTGACGACTGGGTTTACTGCACCTTTGAGCATGAACTTCTCAACTCTTCCTGCTATATCTCCCCATCCTTTGTTCAGGGACAGTTCAGAACCAATAACCGATCTCCTCACCCCTTGAACTACTACTACACTAATGCCTCTGCCCCAACTGTTGTACTTTTGAGATAAAAAATAGTATCATAAATGGTCATTTAATTTCCAGATATCATACTTAGTCCACTTTGTTGCTGATGACAGGTGCATTAAATCAGAAAGCCGCATCAACACCTTCTTACTTATTCCCTTTTGTTGCTAATGAAAATTGCATGAAATTCCTCTTTCTCTCCACCAAGTCAAACCAGATTTCAGCCCCAGAGAAGTCCTCTGTGACTTCAAAAGATTTATCCCCGGCTGTTAAGTAGAACTTTTTAAAACTTGTTAATGAAATCGCACACCATGCTTTTAATCAATCAGAAGAGATTGAAGAAAAATTAATGAGCTTACATGATGTCAGTTGGATTTTAGAAAATCACCTTGTTTCGTGCCTGGGATCATTTTCTCTCAAGTAATCTCAAAGCTTTAGACCCTTGTATTCTGATTAGGAACCTTTTGCAACCAAACTAAATTTATGCCTTTTCCCGGCCTTCGTAAAGTTTTTTTTTCTTTTGTAACTGGTAAATTCTTCCTAAAGCTTTATAACAAAAACGAGTAATCAAGGCCTATATCTTTTTGGATGAATAATAAGATTGATCCCTATAAGAATCTAAGATCACACATTACCCTCGTCCCTCTAATTACATCTCAAAAATTAATTTTAGAAGTTCACCGGGAACTTTCGGTGATGGCCTAAAGTTGTAGAAGAAACTAAACTACCTATAGACAAAAATTCAAAGTGTATATGCAAACATCACACCACTGTCTAAAATTGTCTGTGGGGTTGAATTCACATAATCTAAAGTTGTCTGAAAGCAGTAGTTCACATGCTTCTGATTGTGTAATGCATGGGTATTCAAAGATTTTTAAAACCAGGACAAAATATAAACACTGGCCAGTGGCCTCAAAAGGGGCTATTTGAGAAAATCATCCCCAAGGGAAGGGCTATTGTTGGACTTTTTAGGTAGAGGTTTGGATTTTGGTGTGGCCGGTCTAACCATAACTACACACAAGAAAAAAAGTTTTTTTTTAATGGTAACTGAAAAAAGAAAAAAAGAGGGGAAATTTACATCCATGAAAATGGAGTCTGCTAATCATTTTCTAGCCTTCACATATATCAAGATTATTTAACTTATTCCTTGGTGACAGCAGGGACCAGAAAGATACTAGGATAGAATCCTCTTAACAGAGCATAATCTTATTGGATACGTTTTGCCACTATGTCAAGCAACATGTCATATCCTATAGATGGCACATCTGGAGGAGAACCAAATGACAAAGACTTCATCATTAATAGAAGTGCAAAATTGTGCTTTTGAAAACTACTCAATGATCTAACCACTTTTAGTAATGTTGCACAAATGTGGATGTCACTTCACTTTTGGTACTTAAGAGACATAGTTACGAATATATAATGCTTAATAACAATACAGCATAATAGAATACGGGTTTACAAGGGAAATGTGGCTAATATATTAGGGCCCATACATGAGAATCGCAACTCACTATGAGTTCTGTCACTATCTCTATTGACTATTTAAGGACACTTTTCCATCTAGAGAATATAGTTTTATGTGTTTTGACTATAAATGATGGGCTTCAAAATAGAGCAATTAGATTCTCAAAATTTCAGGAAAAAAATGCCTCTGTAATTTTAGAAAAAGAATGCCTCTATAATTTCTTACCTTCCATTATCTTTTACTTTTTTTTCTTTTTGATTACAAACCTATGCTCCCAATCAACAATCTCTCTTGATCTGTAATGAGTATAGCATAGCTCATGTGAGCTAAGCACGTGTGGGTCTGTAAATTTTGACCAAAATCGTTGGTATAAGGATTAATTAATTTAGAGGCCAAATTGGAGCACTTCAACCCATTGTGACACAAGTGGATAAAACAAAACTTACATACAGCTATCAAACTTGAAACTATACAGCAGCGAGTAGCCGAGTACAGCTCATCATTTTTGAGATTTATATCTTCCTGCATCTATTTCATGCGAGTTGTTGTCTGTTCAGACTTCAGACCCAAACCCAATGGGGTCTTTTACTTGAGCTGAAAATCAGACACTAGTTTCTATACTATTGCTCTTGTAATGATTCTACCCCTTATTCGTTCTTGGATCAGTCCTATAATTGCTAAACATAGAAAGAAGGATAGCCAATTCCCATAAAAAACTACATAATAGAAAACAGAGCAATGACACAAGTATAGTGCAAGCCAAGCTAATTTACAAGACATAGAAGCAGTGTAATTTTGGCTGACGTTTTGTACAAATCCATCAGAATTCTAATGTTTGGCAAGCTAAGTAATAGAATTTGTTGTTTGCGCATCAAAAGTAATAACAGAAAACAAAACACTGACACAGACAAGCTCAGATGATCTTCCAATCACAGATGTGGCATCAAGTAGTTAAAGATGTTTTCAAAAGGATAACTGAAGGTGCAAGAGAGGAGTCATTTTGTGCACTTGACATTACTTCAGTAACAACTATTACACCACACCCTCAAGTAGGGGTCAACTATATAAATCGGTTACATCCATTCTGTTGCATTTGGGTCCATTTTGTTCCAACCACTTAATTGTCTTTTAAGACAAACCGGGATTCCCTGAAAACTAGATTAATCCCTAATCAACTTAAAAGAACTCCAAGAAAACACAGGACATAACATATGTGTACCTATAAACATTAAATTTAATCTCTACTAGTCAATATTGCTTATATGTATCTCTTACTTCAAAATCTCTTTAGTCAAGAAACTCTATATATGATAGCAACAGGAAACACCAGAGCAGTATCTTACTGAAGCTATGGGAGCTAGTTATCAAGTATGATGTTCATTAAGGAATGTAACCTGATAACAATAATGCGAAAAAAGAATAATAGTGTAACATCTTTTTTCTTTGAGAAGGTAAAGCAATGAACAATAATATAACTTCTTAAACCAGTAATCATTGGCCCCTAGACTTCACCAATTCAAAAGTACCCTGATGAATCTGCAGATATAACTTTTTTTTTCGCTAAAGTAAGGTCACAGAGAAAGAGCAAAGATCCAAGCAACATCCATTAAGCGGCATAACTAGCAAGAAAATCTTTCTTCACCAGATAAGATAAGAGTATCTTCTTGGAAAACATAGACTATCAGCTAGAAGTAAAGACCTCCAAGAGAAGAAGATCCGACAACTCACACATTGGTACACAACAAGATGGCTAAAGTGAGGTGCTCTAACTTGCTTAACTAGAAAACTACAAAAAAAAAAAAAAGATCTCATCTTTCATTCTTGGTATTTAGTAATTCATCTGGAACAAATTCAAATTGAGCTACCACATCTCATTTTTCATTATCAGTATTCAGTACCCAAATCAATCAGCTGAACTAGGATCCTAATTAACACCATTTTTCAAACAACCGCAATTCCAAAACATCTACAATTCAATAAATTAAGCAAAGAAAGGGAAAGAAGACTTACTTTCCATCAAAGAGAGCATCAAAGACAAAAGAAACCAAATAATGATCTGGGTTTTGCTCATCAATCTCAAGCTTTAACGAATCTTTATGCACATTAACACCACTCTTAACTTTCTTAGCTTGTTGGGTCTCAACATAAGGTGATGGGGTCACCATCCCCACTACCTGATGATGATGATGAGGAGGTAGGTAAGAAGCAGACCAATCATTGTTATGATATGGAGTAAACACAGACCTACCCACTACAGGATTAGTGCAGTGGCAGGTAGAGGGGTAGGAGTAAGAAGGTGGGGGTGGGAGGAGATGAGGTGGAAAAGGGAAAGGGGGTGGAGGGTGGGGGTGGTAAGGAGGTTCAGAGGAGTAGTAAGAGTAAGAAGAAGAAGAAGAAGAAGAAGAAGAAGAAGGGTAGGAATAATAAGCATTCCAGCTATGATTTCTTCTTCTGTTGTTGCTCTGTGAAACGCCCATCACTATTTTTCTCCACCGTCCTCCGCCGCACACCACCGCAGCTCAGCTCTGTTTGGACTGTTGGGACTTTAGAGTGACAAATGCCTCTCTCTCTCTCTCTCTCTCTTGGGGGAAAAACAGTGACCCTCCTTCTGTCCTTTTCTCTCTCTTGTTTTTTTTTTTTTTTTTTTGAAACTTTATTTTTTTTTAGGTAAGATTATTCTAATACTCCAATTTGTCAAAGTTTGGTTGATAAGAGTTTCTTTTTTATGGAAAAAGACATCAAATGCATTTTGAAATTGCTTCGATATATACATATATTAAAAGTGAATTTTAAAAAATCATATTCAAAATTAATAAATTGAGGGAAAGACATGTGTTTAATGTTTATAATAATTTAATATTATTATAAATAAAATAAGGATAATTATCATCTTAATATTTTAAATTTCGACTCATTTCATCCGCTTCACCTATAAAATCTACTAATTTTTATTTTATAAAATAAAATACTCAAAATTTGATTTTGGACTATTTGATTAAATAAATAGCTTAAATATTCATTCGATTTTTCATAATGATTTATAGTTCATCCTCATTGTTTAGCTATATATTTGCTTTATTTGCCACTGTGATTGTTGTTCAATCATTATATTTAGCTTAATGTTTACGACGTGATTTTTTAATATAAGATTAATTTTCTAAATTTTAAAATAGTTTTGGAGTAAAAAAAATGTAACGCGTCAGATATAATTATACGGTTTTTTAATTTAATTTTTTAAGATTATTTTGATCTAAAATTATATATACATGGTATAAGTACTTAAAAAAAATGTATCTTCGAAAACACAGGATAAAAGGACTAAAGATTGGAAATAAATTTTCACTAATTTAATCATCTTTTTCATTGACAATAGAGATTGAAAATTGATTGTAATGAATTCTAGATTTTTCTTTTCTTCCTTGTCCTTATTTTTAACGCTATTATGGAACAATTTGGCATACAATTTTCACAACAAATATAATGTATTTATTGATGTTCTTAGATTTAATTCTTATTTATTTGTTGAACTTATGGATAGTAGTTTGATTAAATGTTTAGATATTTTTTACTATTTTAATTGAAAGAGGGTATGAACTATAAAATATTTGTATATAAATTTGATTCAGCTTAGAATAAATTTTTTTTTGTGAGTAGTTGAAAAAGGCTACAAAACTATTAATTGTGATTTGGTATTTGTGATATTCAGGAGAAATCATGTGAAGATCCATTTGTATCCATAGTTTCTAAGATTTTTGGGATTTTATTAGTTTGATTTGGTGAGTCTGAATAGATAATCGAAAGAGGTTTATATTTATTAGATTTTAAGATAATAATTACTAATGATTTATATGAATCAATAGATTTTAAAGAGAATGATAAAACGAATAAAAGCTTATAAGTAAAATCTTGCATATGTCTACTCATTTACCGTTACCTCTCATCCATACAGTGATTATTATTTGATGTTCATTATTTATTGTATTCGCTACAATTTTTAGTCGATAATAATAGTTTGTGATCACAAACGATTAAAGTTAATCATTTGAATACTAAGTAGTAAGTTGTTTTTAGAAATATTATTTGAATCATTCCTTATGAAGATGATTTTTACAATGTATTATTGTTAACTAGTGAAACACTTAAATTACAAGTCATTTGCGCTCGTCATTTGCACTATTAAAAATGAAAATCAACAATCAACTCCAATATTTCAACTTTGGAAGTGATGTAGCAAGTCACGTGGGTCTTCAATCGATAATTAATTATCTTTAAAACCTACAATAATATTATCATTCAAATAAAAATTATGTCTTTATTCGTGTATCGATTAAGGAACTCACCCCAAACGAAGTCAAAATTTGCTTTAAAAGGATGAAGTGTTCAAATGAAGGAGTGTACTTAAAATGGAGTATCAAAATGAAAATTGAAATCAAAGAGAATTGTTTGTATATTTTACTATGACTCAATCTATTAAAATTCGATTCAATCAATATAAAATAAACATTAGGATAATAATTTGCACAATTAGAGTTCACCTTTTCGAAAGAAAAAAAAACTCCATTTCTATAATATGTTAATATTAAGTTGTTAAAAATAAAACACAATATAATAAGAAAACACTTTGTCTTTCCTCTTTTAATTTGTTGACAAAATTCTTTTTCTAGAAAGGAAAAAACATAACATGAAGAAGGGAAATAAAAGAGATCATACAAAAGATAAACATTGGTATTACTAGACTATAAAACAATTACAAATACAAACAACAAATTTAAGGTCAAAAAATAAATACAAATCACTTGACAATCTAACATGTCTTAGTTTTTAGTAAATATACATAGATCAACCAAAAGCACTTAAAAGCCTTCAAATCACAACTCTTTAATTATGAAAAATAAGTAAGCAATAAGGAAAAAAAGAACACTTTTTTTTGTTTTCCACTTCGTATACAGAGAAATTTCGATTGTAAAGCCCATTCGAGGATGACGCTCCAAATCAACAAAGTTCTGTTCTTGGTTTCTTCCTAACAGAAATGCAACCTCTTTGATGATCTTTAAATATTCTAAGCTCAGAACAATCCCTCAAATCTACAAGACTTATGTATTGTTGTTTCACCATTCTTGAAAAATCACAACCAGTATCATTAATCCAAATATAAGGGTGGCAAGATTCATCATAATAATAAAGTAAACTCTTAACTCCACCTTTATAATAATTATTACTAGGCATATAAGCCTTGTAAATTTTCTTGGAATTCAACCTCTTTGATGATCCTGGCTTCAATGTATGAACTTTCTTCAAGATTGAACCAACCCTTATTTGCAATTCAATTGATTTATCACTAAAATTCCAAATCCTTGTCCCAAAACTAGAGACTTGAGCTTGATCTTTGCACCCATTGAAGCATTTCACCAAAGACACAAGGCTAAAATTACCACCACTCTCCATTTCATTATTTATGAGTCTTTTTTTGGTCACCAAGGCTGGCTAGCCTTTTAAAGGGTCTAGAGAAAGCAAATAGTCATCATATATTTAGTGTAACTTTCAGCCAATTGCTATATATTCCAAACTTTGCCTACTAATTGATTCTGATATTCTTGGATTTGTGGGCCATTGAAAATGTAGTAACTCTTTGGTTTTGTGAGACTATGACATGATTTTATATATATATAAATATGATATTTATTGAAGACATCTATATTTTACAGGGACTATGGTAAAACTAAAAGTGTAAAATGTTTACCATTTAATGTTGTGCTAATAGAAAAAATATATTATAATTATAATTATGCTAGAAGTTGGGAAAAGACTAGCAAATCTCTTAGGCTAATAGAGTAGGTGGTTGTAAATTTACTACTAGTTATAATTAAGTGTATTAGCTGTTAGACTATGACATATATATTTTTCTATTAAGGAGTGACATAATTTATATAAAATAATATAATATTTCATAAAGACACCTGTATTTTTCAGTGATTAAGAAGTGCCTCCTAAAACTTTTAAAAAAAAATTAAACAACATTTAAGCAGTATGATATAGTCTAGGCCAAAAATATTAGGATGCTTAAGAGGATATTAAAAAAAAATGTCCATTTTCTTGATAAACAATGTCCAATCTTCATTTCTAAGGCACCACATAATTTGGACTATAACAAGATAAAAGCAACTTTCTTGGGGTCAGAAAAGAAAGAATTGTTTACTAGTGAATTATGGATTAGGCTTCAAATAATTTTGCTTTATCTGTTATGATTATGCCTGTGCTTTTTTAATCTTTTTTTTTTTTTTTAAACTTTAATAATTATAATTTCTAACAAGAGCACCTTTAGTAGCCTCTTTCTGGAGAAACTTCAACGGCAGGCAAAGAATTCAGAATTGCCAATTCTTTTTTAAGATATTGGAACTTGACTTGACTGTGGTCCTGACCCACCAGCCATTTGGTGAAAAGTGTGTAACAAATATTAGGCCACACCAATAACTTTAGTGGCCTTGTTATGATGTTTGTTGATATACAAAGAGGAAAAATATTGTAGTGCTGGTAGTTAAAAGTATCTTCTTGTGTTTCCACATGGTTTCTATAGATAAAATTTGCAACATTCCTAATGCAAGAACATGAAATTTGCTTTTTTGAAATTCATATGTTAAGTGTTCCCAAGTAAGGAGATGTGTGATAATTAGGCAAAGTTGAGTGAGTGATCCTTTCTCGTTACAAAAAATAGTTGACTTTCGTGAAATAAAGTAAAAGTTGAATGACCATCCATGAAACGCGCCAATTCAAGGCCAACCATAGTCACCTTCACCAGTTGCTCACTCTATGGATCGAAAACTAACTTGGTAAAACATTTACATAAGTTTCAGTTCCAATAAATGACTCTCACAAACAGATGCACAACTGAGTTAAAAGTTTCTCTTGAGAATATAAGGAGCAATTATCAAGTCCAATCCAAGAACATGATAAAGGGTTCTTATGGGTTTGAGCAGTAGACTAAGGGAACGCGTAAAAGGAAGAAAATTATTTCCTGGGGTTTATTACACTGGTGGTAATGGTAATCCAGGACTCGTAGAAAAAGAAACTAAATAATTCAATTTCTGTCCAAACTACGTCCATTTGTATGATCTGCCTGTACAAATGAAGACTATGAAAAAGCTTCTTCACCAAAGGGATGACAAAATCATCAATAAGAAATGATACCTATAGCCATAACGCAAGTATGAAATATACAAAGATAATACCAGTCCTATTTTTCATGATTGTCTTGAGCAGAATCTATCTTTATTATAAGGGGCTGGTCGAGACGTGCAGCTGAATCAGCCACAGTAGGTAGCTCTGGTATGGACAAAATGTCATCAATATCTTCATTTTCAGCCAGTGCTTTTTCTAAAGCGGCCTTTGCTACTCTTGTCACACATATAATCAAAAACACTGCAATAGAGACAACCAAGGTGGTGGTTATTTGAAATCCTACGTTCATATGTGTTAACATTTCATCAAAGATACAATATAGCTTAATCCAAACATCATTTGCAGATAATTTACACATGTAATACTTGAATAAATGTCAATATTCCAAGAGACTTTCACAATGAAACAGATTGGGGGGGGGGGGGGGGGGAGCACAAAGAATGCTTGGTGAGAAAGAATTCCAATCATGAAAAGGATGAATACTTTTAGACTAGAGAGCGCTCTATACTAACATCTTTCTCAAATAATATAACGTTATGCACAGGTAATACTAAAGTATATAACTACATATTAATGTTTCAAGAGACATTCACAATGGAAAAGCTGGAGGGAGCAAATGATGTTTGGTGTGAAAAGATTTGCAGTCCATGAGACGGATGAATACTTTTAGAAAAGCTGGTAACGTAGTTACATATAGCACTTTATCTTCTCCTCTTCTACTTCTTGAAGTCTTATCAAAGAATCTATGGCCCTCCCCAGACCCCACTTGTGGAAATACACCGGGTATGTTGCTGTTATAAAAGAACCCATGGCTACACTGAAAGCTTTTTATTTATATATTTTGCAACTTCTAAGTTCTTCTCATTTCCCTTTTCCTGATTGTTAAAGGTATTATATTAACTTCAGCAATAAGAGAATGCTGAAAAATAGTACAAGAGGAGGCTACATTATGAAATGAGCTCAAGAAGTCAATCATGGCATTTAAAGCAGCCATGTAGCACCAAAAAAGAAAAAAGAAAAAAGAAGAGAAGATATACATCTTTGCAAATAGAGACTGAAGAAAGCTTCTATTTACAAGGGTTGGAGGCCCATATCCTTTTCTTATTATTAGTATTTAGTGAGATAGCTTGTCTTGGTTCCGCAACATGGATTATTTCAATCCGGTTTTCATGAATATTGAACTCCATTCACTATATTATGAATTGTTTTTAGTTATGTATAGTAATTATTTTTTGGGATAAATAGTTATGTATAGTAATTTTTTATATATATAGTTATGCATAGCATATACTTGAATGTAAGTCTAAGTTTGACAAAATTTGGTTATCAAAATGCCAGCAGGGGTATGCTAAGAGAGCTATAAGTCAAGGTATTACGCATTTCCCCAATTAATTCTATTCGAGACAAAATACAAGTTATATCATAATGCCAGCATTCAAATTAAAGAGCCTCTTAGAAAAAAATTGACTGGTAATTTTCACTTTCTAGCAACATATGGACATCTTGAGAAAATATTAAATACTTGCAGCAATTTCACATGTAGAAATCTTTTCGGATCAATAAAAAAGTTAATGCAGTGTAGTAGTATTAGAGACTCACCAGACACCAAAAACCCCAATATTATCATAGCCTGACAACACAGAAAACAAAAGAAAAAGGATTGTCAAAAATTCAAATAGAACAAATAATGAGAAGGATTGATTTGATCTGCATGGTGAAAATAGAGTTAATACAATCAGATTCATTTTATTCGATAAGAAATCCATAGCAAAGTAGTGCTAGAATGATTACTAGGGCTGTCAAATTAGTGGGTTGGGCTAAATTTGCACAAGTAGAAATGATTACCAACTTATGAATTTTTCATCAACAGTTGCCAACAAAGCACTTGGTTTTGGAATTTATGATCTTTCTATTTTTTTTGGTGATCAAGTAAATATGGCCATTTTGTGACCTATTTATATATTTAGAGAACAAATAATGAGAAGGATTGATTTGATCTGCATGGTGAAAATAGAGTTAATACAATCAGATTCATTTTATTCGATAAGAAATCCATAGCAAAGTAGTGCTAGAATGATTAACAGGGCTGTCAAATTAGTGGGTTGGGCTAAATTTGCACAAGTAGAAATGATTACCAACTTATGAATTTTTCATCAACAGTTGCCAACAAAGCACTTGGTTTTGGAATTTATGATCTTTCTATTTTTTTTGGTGATCAAGTAAATATGGCCATTTTGTGACCTATTTATATATTTAGAGAACATCACCCACTAAAAAATTAGTAACTGTAGGTTAGAGTTCAATTAGTGACGTATCATTTGTTGAAGATGAAGGGGAGCTGATGATTGGAACATGTCAAGGAACAGGTCCAACGAAGCTGACTGACGAGTTTATTGTAGAGTTTGAGCCAAACTAGGATTAGACAACTTATATCGACTAGGCTGCTACTTATTGTACTAGCTAAAGTCGACTAGGATTAGAAAAATCAAGGATTGTATTGATGATTAAAATTGTTAAGTACATACTCCTATATGGGGAGAGAATTGTAGAGTCCTAAGTAGCAGCCTAGTGGATATAAGTTGTCTAATCAAACTCTACAGTAAACATTGGACCTGTTCCAATCATCAGCTCCCCATCATCTTTAACATCATTATGTTAAGCTGAACATATATTATACCACATACAGATTACATTCATATGAATTTAAAATAGTGAATACTGCGACGAGTGTAGTGCGACATACATATGCAAGAAACTATTAGGACAAATTCAATTTTAGAGATACTGAACAATGAATGAAATAAAGAATCCAAAAATAAAGGCAAAATATATCATTTGAATAAACACTATGAATGTAGAAAATGAACACTTCGAGCTCACTTGAAGCTCAGAACTGATTGTCTTTGTAAAATAAAACCTAAAAATGGCAACAAAACCCAGCTAAGTCATTTCAGTAGAGGACAGTTCCACAGTCTATACTAACCCAATCCATGCAAGTTTTGCCAATTTGACCAGGTGTCAAAACTGAGGCTACAAAGAATAGATCCCGTGTATAAGTACGACAATTAGCCTTTCTCTGTAACTGTCATGACTTGATTATTTTTTTGGTGCAACGTTTCAACAACTACTGTTACGACTCAACCTCAAGCCGATGGTGGCTTTGAGAATCCTCAATATCATAAATGCTCTATTTGGGTTCATTACGTATTTCAATATTCCATACTTGAGGATTATATTTCTAATATACTCTAGTGATTACATCTTTAATATACTAAGGGGTTGTTTGACTGCAGGATAACAGGGTTATCCCAGTATAAAATTTGGGAGTAAATTTATCAGTGTTTGGTTGTAGGTATTAGAGAAAACCAGGATAAAACTCTCACAAAAATCATAGTATTATCTACCCACATGGAAGGTGGGATTATCTGTCATGGTTATAGTCCCATTGTTAATCCTAGGATAATCTTGTTTTGAACCAAACAACCTCAAAGAGTCTTCTAGTAAGCCTACCTCTACTTTCATTTGCTCTGTTCTAAGTTAAAATTGTATGTAATCCTGGAGAAGACAACTTTATTTCATATGATTGTCTATTTCATCCCATTTTAGCACAACAATCATCAGTGTCATGCCTAAATATACAGTGCATTCGAAGATCTACTAGGACAGTCATTTAATCTCAAGTGACATTCTTTCGTTCTATTCTCTGGGTGTGCTACTTGCACTCAACTAAATGTGATTAATTTCTAATTTTGTCTAATCTTGTACTTCGTTCGCTTTTACTAATCCATTATACTAAAAATAAAATTTTCCCTTTTACATGTCCACTTTAGCAAATCAAGAAAAAGACAATTTTATTTTTCCTATTTTACCCTTGACATCAAACTACTCATTCCCCAAATTATTTTTCCAAATCAATTGAAACTATACAACATAAAAATGGGTATTATGGTAAATATGCAATTTATTTATTATTTCTTAAGGATGTGCAGCAAAAGTCATCGTGGAGAAGTAAAAGTGAATAGAGGGAGTATAAGTGTATCCACCTTAACATTTATGTCTCTATGATAATCATCAAAGCACTGTAATAGAATACTTATTTTTTATGACTGAGAAATCTGTCTAACGCCAACCTTAGGACCAATGCAGCCTTGGAAACTCATGGATGATGGGTACGGCCTCTACTCTTCTCCGCTTAGATATTAGCATAGCTTCGTATGGTGCAGGGCTCGAACCTGTGCCTAAGTCACAAGTTCCCCAATCTTTGCCATTTGAGCTAAGCCCTAGGGTCAGTACCATAATAGAATACTTATTTGTTCCTAATGAAGTACTGTAAATTCATAGTTCACCACAACAATGAACTTTCAGTTTTTCACTTATCTAATGCAGCTTGTCTCTTTTAATAACTCTCATCTCAATGATTGTGCAAAACGTTCAATTTAGAATGAATTGCCTGAATGCATCGTTGACTTTACATTATCTAATGTTACCAAGTACATAGATCACTCAATTAGTGGAACAGTAACGAGTTTCTTATTTAACTACCCTCTTCTAATTTTCAGTTTATTACCAAGCATTTGTTAGTTCATCACTAACCGTATAAAATTAAAATATTATGTCTCTGTTTGACATCCTGAAATCAGTCATGTTGTACACAATTTTCACTCTTCCAGCAAGATATAGTATGTTGAGAGTGTTATCTCATCAGTTATTAGTTAGATAGGCAAAACATATCACATCCATGCAGTGAAATTCATTGAAAGTCTTCATAAATGAGTCAATGGCAGGTTGGGATTTGTTTAAATATGTGACCTAGCCATTTTCTCTTCCTTGCCCTCAAAATTTCTTCCCAGCTTGTGCGCCACCACCAACTTAAGAGATGCCTTGTTAACTCCCCACTAACACAGATACTAAGTCTCTCTATGCACCTAGACTTAGATGAATCCATGGATAGGAATAATTCACCTAGTTCACCTCTACTAGGATTTGAACCTTGGTCCAAGATTGTCACTCCAACTTTTAGATTGATAGCACCCCCTTGGGGGGTTCCTTGCCCTCCAAAGCTCCTTCAGGGGTGGAAGCAAAAGAAAAAACAAAATTCGTCATATTAACTAGTTATTTGTCCTACATGCCTGAACAATACTACTATTCAGTTTGAGGTACAAAAGACAATTTGCCGATGTGCAAACATGACTTAAATTACTATCAGATTAGCATAAGAATTGTCAAATGTATATAGCACAGGCATTCACTTAGCTCTTACCCAGCGAGTTTTTGAAAATTCACCCCATCCATGAGTAACATCAGAGAGATCTTTCAAAGTTGTGCCGACATACACAAGGGCAAAAGTTATTGGCTGCAACAGAGAAAGAAATAGATTCATCGATAACAACAACAACAAGAACCAAACCCAGTGAAATCCTGCAAGTGGGGTCTAAGGAGGGTAGTGAAATCATCAATAATAAATATTAATACGATAAAAATATAGAAATCATAACTAAAAGATCATTTTTCTAACACATCAATCAATAAGCAAAGAAACATGGACGGCGAAAGATGTCTGGGTGGAATTCCAAGGGTTATTGAAAAGACCAAGGCACGCAGATGATCCTAATATACCACAATGGCTTCTTGGTCAGGGTCATTTCACATAGCACCAGCAGCAAGTCAACCACATAAACAATAGAAATCTCTCTTCAAGAGGAAGGATCAAGAATTTTACTTTGTCCCTGCATATTTATAAAGGGGTTTGACAGAGTCTCCCAGATCAAAGCTGGCACATGTGCATATGCTTACCAAAAAACCCTTTATATCATAGTCAAATTTGCTAATATCCCATTCTACATGCGTCGTTACAGGTCCCCCAATTAGGTTTATGGTAACTGTATTGCTTGGTTTCTCTAAATTGGAGCTACACAGATGCTTTTAAACTACTTTATTAAATTTATGAGTAGGGGAATGGGACGAGGTTGCTAACTACATTCCAGTAACATTTTTGACATTGCATTCGTTAAACCACACATCTGCAACTCCAAAAAACAGAGCTCAGGTTATTCTTTGACTACTACGGTGAAGCTAGAGTGACATCTACTTTTACAAGGATATCAAAATATTTCTTCAGATTCCATCATAAAAACACCTTGACCAAACACAATGACCACATCTATGTCACATGGCAAGCCATGAGAGTGATTTGACCAGAGGAAATTTGGAATGGAGGTAGAAGAGAGACAGATAGATAGATGAGCTCAGAAAATTCTCTGCCTACTACAGTGAAGTAAGAAATAGCATTTACTTTTACAAGGATATGAAAACAATTCTTTAAATCTCATTCTAAAAACACCTCAACCACAGTCTAGGGCCATATTTATGTCACATGGGAAGTCAAAAGAGTG
The DNA here is from genome assembly GCA_027705065.1 of Solanum peruvianum. Lineage (NCBI taxonomy): Eukaryota > Viridiplantae > Streptophyta > Magnoliopsida > Solanales > Solanaceae > Solanum > Solanum peruvianum. Next base: position 75,968,811 of record JAKWJD010001755.1, read on the forward strand.
ATTTTGACCTGGAGACAACTGGGAAAAGAAAGGGGGGGGGGGGGGCACCATGACCATATCGATGTCACATGGCAAACCATAAGTGTAATTTGACCCAGAATTTTGACGACAGATAGATAGAAAGAGTGAGACTTACCATCATTCCCAACCATGAAGCGAGCATGTATTCCCAAATTGAAACTGGAGTCACTGATAACAGGTAGTTCAGCATATTAAACGGAAGCAGAGGAACGAGTCGGAGCAGCAAAACGATCTGTCAAATCAGAGAAAATCAATGTGCAGGGTTACTTCTGCTCTTTTTGGAAATCAACATCCATATTACTGACACACTTCTAAGCCGAAAACGACAATTTGAAGATGACATGATTATGAGAGGGCCTATCGGGCCTTTCAAGAAAGACATATGAACCTTAAAGCCAGATCTCCGAATTGCAATTGCAACTGCACGGAACTGTGGATAGTCTTTCAACTTGGAAATGACGAATGACCTCCCAATCTGTCAAAATGTCAGTGAAAGAACAATAATTAATGAAAATAATCAGTTCATAAACAAACGTCTTAGGGGTCTGACACAAGAATATATAAACAGAAAGGAAAATGAAGGAAAAAGTAACAAAAAGTATGCCCTATCCATACACAATTTGACCATATCCTGAATAAAAAGTTATCCAAAATGACAAATCTACAGACCTGTACCTCAGGTAATCCAATTTTTGTTAATATGAATAGCATCCCAATTAGAGCTCAGGGAAGTGGACTATGGAAGAAATCATGTTGTTCTAACTTCTAATAAATACTTCAAGTGAATTACATTTTTTAACTTCTCAACAAAGTAACCCTCTCTAGAATGCAAGAAAACTTACTGTTCTACCAAGAAGAAATGCTGCCGCAGCACCAATGGTAGCACCAATAGAATCAGCAACAAACCCCACAGGGAGGCCAAATAGATAACCACCACCTAGCTGAAAACAGGACCATGCAGAGTTCAATTCAATCATAACATCTAGATTCATCAAATTCTTACTTTATGTATTTAAACAAATATCATTGATAACTAAGTCCATGCTCCATGAGCAGCAGAGACAGACTGCTAAATATGTGCTATACAAGAATTTTGAACAGTTGTATAAAAAAAAATGGTGGTTAGGACTTAAGCGGGAGACATGACTTAAACAACAAACGCCATAAGTTTTACCGTAAGAATTGATGCAGGAACTGCCAGTACTGTAAGAGGAATGTATGCAACAGCCCTGCAAAACATAGAAAACAACATGACCAAAAGCACATCAGCATAAATCTCCAGTGTTGATTGCACCATCTTAAAGTAAGGAATTTTATTTCACCAATTTGAGGAAACCCCTTGTAGAATTTTAATTTATGGTTAAATTAAGGGAAAACCGAAAGCCCTTGTATAATACAACAACAACAAACCCTGTGTATTCCCAAAAGTGAGGTTTGGGAGGATAGAGTTTACGCAAACCTTACCCAACCTTGGGAGGTAGAGAGGTTGTTTCCAATAGACCATCAACTCAAGAAAAATAAATTCAAAGCAGATTGGAGCAGAAACCTTGTATAATACAATTTAAGGATATTCTACATAAAAGCAATGCTTAGAAATATATTCAGCAATCACCGATAAAAGTAGGAACACCTAAAAATACCAGGGATAACAGAAAGAACTAGAATTGAATTGATGAGTTCTCTCACCTTTCAGGTGAAGATAATAACAGTAATCATGCTTCTAATTAGAACAAGAAATGACACACATCCAAATTTTACAAGGCTTATCTCTGGATTACCATCTATAGTAATTCCTTTGTTTTTTTCTTTTCAAAAAAGCCCACAAACATGCCGGCAGGGACATTCCCACATTTTTACTCCAAGCATTCACATTTCACAGTGTGTACAGAGAAAAGGAGAAGTGATTAGCTCGAGCAGCATAAACATGAACAACAGTCACCTTTTAACTAAAGAGCCAAATAGATGAAAGAACAGCAACATAAAGGGATGAGCATTGAAAGAGTAAAAATGAACTTCTATAATGTCTAAACAAGACGAGTCTTCAGGTTAATAAGGAAACAAATTGGCATTGACCCTAAAAATTTAGCTCCCCCCCCCCCCCCCCTAACAAAACCCAAACCAAAAAAATGGAACACGAACACAGACCAAGTATGTGATACTGGATCCAGGATACACCAGAGACTAGATAGGATGAGCAGGGGAAGAGCGACCAGACCAGACAAGATTCCTGTGGAATTTGGAAAGAGCACAGACATGACAGACATGGAGCAGTGCAAAAATGCCCCAAGAATGGAAGCGGAGTACAATGGCCCCATTGTACAAGAACAAGGGTGATATCCAAAACAGTAACAATCACAAGGGCATCAAGTAATTAAGTCACACTATGAAAATTTGGGATAGGGTGATGGAAATGAGGGTGAGGAAGGGTGGTGTGTCCATTTCTCAGAACGAATTCAGTTTCATGCCGAGGCAATTGACTACAGAAGCCATTCATTTGGTGACAATACTGATGGAGAAATACAGGGAAGGAAAGGATTTGCATATGGCGTTCATTGACCTTGAAAAGGTTTATGACAAAGACTCGAAGGAAGTCCTCTAAGATGCCCAGAGGCTAAAGGCGTACCAGTAACTTACACTAGGGCGATAAAGGACATGTATGATGGAGCCAAGACTCGAGTTAGGATGGTGGAAGGAGACTTTGAGCACTTCCAAGTTGAGATGGGGTTTTGCACCAAGGATCAGTTCTTAGCTCGTTCCGATTTGCCTTGGTGATTGATGAATTGACGCGGTGTATTCATGATGAGGTGTCAAGTATCTGCTATTTGTGGATGATATGGTACTGATCGATGAGACATGCAATGGAGTAAATGCTAAGTTGGAGATGTGGAGATAAACGATGGAGTCCAAAGGGTTCAAGTTGCAGGAGCAAAACGAAAAATTTGGAGTGTCAATGCAGTGATACAGTGCATGAGGTTAGCGTGGAAGTGAGGCTTCATACTCAGGCTATCCTTAAGAGATATAGTTTCAAGTATCTTGGGACGGAAATCCAAGGAAGTGGGGACATCAACAATGATGTCACTCATCGTATTGGCGTGGATGAAGTGGAGGCTTGCCTCCGAGTTCTTGTGTAATAAGAAGGAACCACCTAAACTTAAAGGTAAGTTCTACAAAGTAGTGGTTAGAACGGGCATTTTTGTATGGGATTGAGTGTTGGCCAGTCAAGAACTCCTATGTGTAGAGATGCAAGTCGAAAAATGAAAAATGTTGAGATGGATGTGTGGGAACACTAGGAGTGATAGGATTAGGAATAAAGATGATCGTGACAAGGTGGGATTGACCTCCGTAGTGGACAAAATGAGGGAAGCAAGACTAAGATGGTTTGGACATGTGAAGAGAAGATGTGTAGCCTGGTGAGGAGGTGCTAGAGGTTGGATATAGCGGGAACGAGGAGAGGTGGAGGTAGGCCGACAAAATATCAAAGAGAGGTGATTAGACAGGACATGGCACAACTCCAAATAACCGACGACGTGACATTAGATAAGAGCGTGTGGAGAAGGCTAGTAGGTATGGAGTGTTATCTTGATTTTTAAGGGGTTTAATCGTATTCTTGCAGTGTTTTGCTTTTGATTTCACCATCACTTGTTTTTTATTGTATTTAGGTATCGCATTATTTTGTGGTTGCTACTGTTTCCTTGTTAGTTGCTTCATTTCCCGACTGTCGTACTTCTTTTTCATTATTCTGATATATTATACTCGAGTCAAGGTCCTCCGAAAACAGTCTCCTTAACACCGCGAGGTAAGGTATAATCTTCGTATACTTTACCCTCCCCATACCCCACATGTGGGATTCCACTGGGTGTTGTTGTTGTTTGTAATACCCATACAAATTAGCTAGAATAATTCAAATTTGCATGTATATCCATTCCCACCTTGTCAAGTTACTCAAATCACTCAACTAAATCAAATTTAGAAAGGATTTAAAATGTGCAGATAATATTCATATATAAAAGCATACTTACAGTACAAGGGGACCCCAAGGACCAAGATCTTGCTCAATCCATTGCAAGAAATCTTTCAGTATCTGCATGAAAAAAAAAAGTATTTTAGAGCACAATAGAGAGAGATGAATAACTTGAACTAACAAGGCTCCGTATTTATTGACAGAATTTCACAGAACTATAACCAAAAAGTGAGGTGCACTTGATTCATTATCCATTTAAAATTGTTCCAAAGTTGGGATTCAAGAATCCAATGTAGTAATATCTTAAATGAATCCAGAAGTAAGTTACATCATGTGTATCACACATTATAATTTCTGAACGTATATCACTGGAGAATATAGTCAACTGCATTTGGCACAAATTGTCAAGAGGTCCATAATAGACATGAAATACAACAACAAAAATAAAAAGAGAAGCAATTACTCCAATGGAAAGTTCAAATTACACATTAGTTTTCCAGGTTCTGGAATAAGCTCACTCTTTCCTCACAGCTCGTGTAAATCATATTTATGGAAGATGCTAGTAAGATTTGCTCGGAACCAAGCACTACCCCAAGTCACAGATAACAATGTAGACATAAGCCCAACACTGAAACCTTTACCTGAAATGATCCGTGCAACCAAATAAATCACATCCAGGAAAGGACAATCATCTTAATAAAATATAAACAATAACTATACCTCAAATCCAAACTAGTTGGGGTTGGCTTATAAATGTTCTATGTCTATTCTGCTCTATTTGAGCTAGTTTCATTCGAACTACTTTTAAAGACAAATTAGGTCATTCTCTAATCTCACACTAATCCCTAAAGCTGACATACAAATCTCTGGACAAACAAAAAAGACTCCTCGCAAATAAATAACAATTCACAGACGGCGAAAACCCAAATTGGCAAATGAACAGATGCCAAATGCAAATACGTTCACAGCCCTAAAAAGGCAAAAACTCACGAATAATCCATACCTATAATTTTTACCAAAATCCCAAATCACGAAACCGTTTCCCAACCAAAAGGGTAGGTCAAATTTCAATAATTAAAAATTAAGAATAACCCAGGTGAGCCAAGAATAACGAACAACCAAGAAAAAACTTCGCTATGAAAAAAATCCAGATCAAATAAATCATCAAAAATGATGAAAACATAACAAATTAAGAAACCCCATATGGGAAAAAAGAAACCTTTTCAACCGGGAGAGTGAAACAAGCGGTGGCAATTGCGGCAAGAAGGAGGAGAAGAAAAGTGAATTTGAAAAGAGAAGACCAATGAAAAGCCATTGATAACCTCTTACGCCAAGGCCTACACTCCTCTTCGTCTTGGTCGTCAGGAGTTGCTTGTTTCAATGACAAGCGCGGCCTTAATCCTCCTAAATTAGCCAGATTTCTCAATTGAAGATAAAAATTAAACACCCTTAAATCTATAAGGATAAAACCCCAAGAAAATTTCTACAATGCCTCATCTCCCAAGAACAAAAAGATCAATTTTGCGATAGTTTTTGATCTTGGGGTGGATCTATAAGCTAAAAAAAGCTTTGCTTTGCTACTTTCCTTCTGCTATTTTTTGCGTTTTGCGTCTAGGAAGATGCTAATTCGCGTAACGTAGTGAAAACTCCAAAGTCTTGCTTCTTTCCTATAATATTTACACTTTTCTAAAACACAAACAAAAAAATAATTTGATTAATTAATTCTAATTAATCCTTATGTATTGTACTTATTAGTTCCATCAATTTTATGGGAAAACAAAAAAATATATTATGGTGAAATTAAATATAATTCTAGAATGAAATTTATGGAACTAAAGAAAGAAATTTCGATTAATGAGGGATTATTAGATATTTTAACTTGTGATATGACATTTTTATTGTAATATATTTAAAAATTGTTAATTTATTTATTGTAATTTTTCATAATTTGATTTCATTTTTTTTTAGTGTGATTGAATAAAATAATAACTTTGAGATTATTAATTTAAAAAGGATTTTAAAATAATAATATGACAATGGACTTCCCAAGTATTGAATTGGGAGTATTGATGATTGATGGATGATGCGGAGGTTCACATTTGAACTTTTGTGTGATTAGAAGGTGTCATCTAAATTTAAAGACAAGTTATAAAGAGTGACTATGTTGTATAGAACAGAATGTTGATTCATTCGAGAACTCTTACATTCAAAATGTGGAAGTCACGGAGATGAGAATATTATGATGGATAAATAGGTATACTATGAGAGATAGGAATAAATTAAAGTGATAATATTCGAGATAAGGTAGGAGTGACTTCAATGGAATATAAGATGCGAAAGGTGAAGATGCGAAAGGTGAAGATTGAGATAATTCAGACATATGATGAGAACTACACAGATGCCCTAGTGCAAAGGTATGGAGGTTGACTATGGATGGATTCAAAAGATATAGAGGTAACATCGAAGAAGTATAAGGTGGAAATGATTAATTCATAAGTTGCAAAGGTAGACCGAAGAAATATAGGAACAAAGATAATTAAACTGGACATGACATATTGTTACAGCTAGCTCACCAGGGACATGACCATAGTTATATAGATTTAGAGGACACAAAAAAGTTGGAAGGTTAATAGGTACGAGGGAATTTCTATTAGTAAGCAAGAGTGTATTGGCTTGTTTCCCTTACGAATAGGTGTAGTACTAGTCTTGTACTTTTTTGTTTTTCCATTTATTTTACTATGTATTATTTTGTCTAATTCGATTATAGAATTATTGTTGTAGTACTATTTTGCTATCAATTATTATTTTTGTTATTTTAGAGTCTCTTATATTTTTATTATATGCATTTTTTAAAATTATTTTGTCTTGAGCTAAGGGTCTATTAGGAACCTCTCTTCGACTCTATTCACCTATATAAAATTTTACTTGTAGTCTATTTACTCTAGACCCAATTTATCTGACTATTATGGGTATATTGTTGTTATTGTTGAGTTGAAAGTATTGAGTATATCTCCTTGGATCACTAGGATATGACATTATATTTTTGTCATTCAAATTTTGATACTAAAATTAAATTAAATTTACAAAAAAAAATTATGATACTAAATTTAAATTAAAAAATTCACAAAAAAATCTTAAGTTATTTGAATTTCAAAATTTGTAAATAAGAAACATCAATTCTTGAAATTTTTGCAAGTAGAACCCACAAAACACACTAATAAGTCATATATGTGGGGAAACATGTTTGTGATTTTGACAAATGTATATTAGACAGCACATGATTTATCTTGTCCATAAAAATGATTTTTGGGACCAAAAAGTTTGAACTAATCTCACATGTAGATGAGAATAGGGTAAAGATTTTTTAAAAATGGGGATGAAAGAATTAGATCAGGTCTATTAATATGGATCAATTTAAATTTATATATTGTTTGGATTATAGTTTAAATAGTAATAAAATAAATTGTAATTATAAATAAAATATACGAAGAAATATGAATATTTATTGATAAATAGTACATGTAAAATTCTGTTCATTTAGATTTTTCTTTTCATAATATTTCTCCATAATTCGAAGCGGTTAGTGACGTATTTCTCGAATCAAAATTTGCTCATTTTATGAATATTTCATGAATTTGCGGAATATTCAAGATGTCTTTTTTGAGGGATCTTATATAAGTATGAACTAATATAGTTTAAAGTTGAGTTTAAACTTCCAAGAATCCTAATTAAAATTAAACACACTTTGTAGGATTTCAACTCGAAGTGAACATTTATAGTCTCACAAGATCTCAATATCTACGTATATATCTAGTAAATAAAAGGAACACAAGTATGCAAATTATTCTGAGAAATTGTATCTCTTTAGAATTATAAAAGAACTCCTATATTTCAAAACAGAAAAAAGAAGCTTCTCCAATTCTTGTAAAGTTCCAAAGAAGATTTCTTCTCCGAAAAGTGAACAAATATTTGTAAATAGATACATTCATAGACTATGATGCCTTGACGTAGTTCGTTTTTATATACATGTGATTCCACTATTAGATTAGCGAAAACGAATTCAAGATCCTGCAAACTATGTGTTTGAATCAATTTTTTGGAATAGCCTCTCCCTTTCAATTCATTGTTTTATTCTATTAACTTTTTGATAATTCATAAAGTAGAGAAAATAATGAACTAACAAGAATCTAATTCAAAACATACCATCTGAAAGGCACATATGTATGTATATTGGCCCTATACTAGATCTAATATATGACCTACAACTTGGAAGAAAATTCATAAAACATAACAACACAAAATGCAAAAAAATATCACCAAATTTGCTGTATCAATAATTGTTTGAAATTGGATGCATCTCAGAACAAACTAAAGCCAATGTGAGCACTTAGCATCACCATATATTCCACCTTCTATCTTGCACATAACGCGTTGAGCAGCACATGACCAAGCATAACGTCCACAAAGTATTGGTGACCAATCTGACCATCCATCCACTTCCGCTTGACAGGAAAACGACCATAATGCATCCCGTCATTGCATCTGTTGTCATAGTGCCACGGATAAGTCATGTCGAAATCATCAATAACATGATCAACCAAACCATATGCCTTAAACTTATCCAACACTACCCCATTGTAGGCCTCCATTTTACTTGGATTGAATCCTAATGTTCTTGCAAATCCACCTGTGGCTATTGTGGTCCTGTATATGACTCCGGGGGGTCTCAACCCTCTCTGTCGTACCCCATTAACTACCTCAGCCCAGAACGATGCAGCATAGTCAACAGCTTCAATGAATTGCTTAACATTAGACCAACGCAGTCCATCATGTAAGCCCGAATTCATGATTATAGTGTCTGGAACAACATGCCCCGAGAAGTACCCTGTCAAAAGTTCTCTGTAGTTTGCATCTGTTAACGAATTCAACCCTTGATTATTCTGTGTTGCAATAGGATGCCCGTTATAAATACTAGTAAATCGAACTATTTGTGATGGATTCTTCGGGTTGCTGATGTTCAAATCACTTCTTCTATGAACCTCCTTTACATCATTCACATCTAAAATGAAATTAACTATGTTTCTCACCGTATCACAATGATTCGAATCACCCCACCAGAAAATCCAACGATCTTTCAAACAATTCCATGCTTCTTCACTTGAGAACATTTTGAATGAACAATGTGTCGAATATACCCAACCATTGCTCTCTAAGGACCCCAATGGACCATCACACCATGGTTTTTGGCAAGGAAAATTTGGTTTTTGACATCTATAACGTCCATCATTGCTAATTAGGCAGCTATCATTCTTGACATGACGAGTCCATCGACCAGACCACACATCTCTAACAAGATCTAACTTGTTACATTGAGATATTTCAGGTAATTCAACAAGAGACTTGGAGAATTTGATTGGGATCACGCGTAAAACCTTGTCAAATGCAAATCTTTCAGGCCAAAACCTCAACCCTTCATAATGTCGAAATAGTAAGATGATTGTAAGATTGTAATCCCCTGAAAAATCAGGGTGGACTTGTAGGGAAACCAGATAAGTACCATTGCCAAAATCTTTAACAGGAGGTCTGGACTTCCATGTTTCACCAGCAATATCAGTTTCAAAATAATCACCACCCGAACAACGAGGTTTCCCAGAATCATACAATGCATGGAATACAAATTCATGAATATCCCCAGTTGATAACTCAACGTTCTCGCGACCATCCAAAGCAGGGATTATTACATCCACAGCTCTTGATCCTCTACACAGCTCACCACCAGGTGCCAACAACTTGGTAAGAAGACTCGACGAATAGTTTGCTTCTAATTCAGCTGAAATCCACCTACAAACTCTTGTACTCCAAGTTTGTTCCTTATTCGACAAATTTGTCACCATCTCAAGACTGAAATCAGGGGCATGAACTTGATTCTGGTAAGTATTTAACCAAAAACTGTAATACTCGATAACATTGGTAAATTTGAAATCTGAACTAAACTTACCTGAACTATCAATCTCCCACACAATCAAGATTCCAAAAAAAAGAATCATCGCCAATATCTTAAACCACCATCGAATCTTGGGGCTATTTGACCTTATAACCCAACCAAAATTTGCAGATTTCTCAAACATATTGCCAATGCTGACACCAATCTACCAAAATTCAACCAACAGAACAACACAACCCACCAAGAATCTTGAAAAACTTTCACTTTATTGGCTTAAAAAGACTAACTTTTTGCCACAAATCTTTTTGATTAATATCAGAAAATGTTTTAATTTGATTTTGTATGTTATCTAATATATATATATATGTTTCATATTTGTACATCTTATTTAATGTTAAATGCACTTGATCAGACTAAAAGAATAAAAATTTATTATCTCATTTATAAAATAGAAAGATCTTTATACACATTCAAATTTGTCCAAGTTCATAGAGATGATACAAAGTTGATGAGCAAAGAATGCCAAGTAGGAGCCATTGGAGTACTATTTTGCAAAAATGTCATAGTCGATATATTTATTATATTTATTTCGTTCAACGTACTACACACAAATAAATTGATAAATAAAAAGGTAAATCAATTAATACGTCAATTTTCTTATACAAATTTATCATTCGATCGTCTTTATTAATTCGAATAAAGGTGTGATATAAATCATAACTAAAAATAATAGACTCACTTTTAGAAAAGATAAACTCTTTATGTCTCAATTTATATGGCACCTTTTATGTTTTAAGAGTCAAATAGATTAAGTTTCATCGTAAATTCGCGCATGAAATCTTCAATTATTTGAAATGAAATATACATATTTATTAACTATGTAAAAAGTACTAGGAGTCACAGTAATTGATAATTCAAAATGTTTAAACGATCTATAAAAACTTATTAGGATCGAATCCACACACACACTTGATGAATGAAGAACACAATGTTTAAATTACTGGGAGTCACAATAATTGATAATTCAAAATATTTAAACGATCTATGAAAAACTCACAGTCAAAAATAGACTTATTTGACTCTTGAAATTCAAAAGGTGACATATAAAATGGATGGAGATAGTAAATACCTATATGAATCTTTTGAAAATTATTTAGAAAAAGATCGAGGAGAAGTTTTCATTAATGTGATGTCACAATCAATCTTTGTCTTTTTTTTTTTAATATACTAAATTATGATAATTCTGTTTGCAAATTGCAATCACTACTCCAAACGCAAACACTTATAGAAGATGATGCCATAGCAAATGGCAACTCAAATTGGTCTTTATTAGGGAATCAAAAGTGTTGTTCTACTTCCTCTAGTACATATTAAGTATTAAATTGTTGGTGTATGACACAAGCATAGAGACTTATTGATTATTGAAAGAGTACTACTTAATCTTTTCTCACTATTCTTCATAGTTGTCATCATGGACTTGTAAGTGAACTCAAGTCTAGATTATGTTAATTTCTAGAACTTTAGACTTTACTTAATATCATAACATTTGTTTTGTTTACGTTCTGTTTGGAAAATCACCTGATAGTTGAAATTGGTGTAATTTTAGGATAGTAATTATCAGCCTAATAATTACACTGACATGTTTGGTTGCCACAATGTAATTACACATGTTATTTTTGGATGCCAACTGTGAAAAAAACACATATTTTATTTGGATGCACAATTACAATCATAAAATTATATTAATTTTGAAAATAAAAATTAATTATTTAAAATTTATTAAAAAAACAAATAAGAAGCTTTACAAATGACATTAATTAAACTTTTAAGATATATATTCTTTTTTGAAAATATATTAATAATAAACATATTTTCTTTAACTAATATTATGAAAAAGTAATTGATCTATATTTTTTCAAATTAATATATTTCAATGAATTGATTGTAAAAACTAAAGAATGAAGCCTATACGAACATTGTGAAATGGATGGTTGATATAATATTAATATTCAAATAAAATTTCATAAGTTATTAAATGTTTGACAAATAATATAATCAATCTAGTCTAATTAAAAAATGATGTGCAATTTGAATTCAATATTACTAAAAACAAATGAAACTGAAAATATAACATAAGTTATAAATTTAAAACAAAAATTTAACATAATACTCTTATAGCAAATTCTACATAGCATGCATAAAATGATTTATTTTTATTTTATTTTTAAAAAACGTAAGTCTTTAACCTCACTTAACAATAAATTCTATTTTACTTTAAAACTTAGAAAAATAATAAATTATACTAATGAGAAAATAAGCATGACATAAGGAAATAGATAATATGAAAAAATTGAATAAAATCACTATGTGCAGTAATAAAAATAAAAACTTAAATATAAAAAATTAAATAAAAAGTGATCATGTAATTGTTAGCAATTCACAACGAGGATATGTGAATTGTAAAGTGTAATTACCCCTGTCAATTACATTAACTACCTGTTGATCAAGTAATTATTCTCTCCAATCAAACAGGACAAACAACATCATTACACCAATTACACTAAATACAATTAACAGGGTGTTCTTTCAAGATGGCCTTAATGTTGCATCAATTGTGTCAATTGAATGCATATATATTGGTTAACTGTACCATTTTTTTCGGTTAAAAACTCTCGTCCACTCTTCTCTTCTCATTAAAGGGCAAACATATGATTTTATATATTCGGTTATTTCGTAAATCAATAATTCATTAAGACTAGTAATTTATTACTTTTACTTGTACATGAATATATATAAATCTCAATAACTTACTAGTTACTATCTTTGTCCTTTAGCCTTCAATTCACACTTCACAATAACTTTGAGTTCACAATTTTACATTATTTAAAACGTTAAAATCTAAATAAGAACCGTATTCTTCTTAATTTCTCTTTGTGTTACACTTGTATAGTTCTTTTCATGTTTGTTCTTATTGTTTCTATTTTATGAGCATTTGTAAAGTTCATTATTGTGTTTTCGCATCAAATTTACTAGAAAAATCATATATTTATTTTATAAGTATTTTTTTATTGGTTAAATTGAAAATCAAATCATTAATATAAGGACCAAAACCTATAAATCGAGAATCAATAAAAAAGTCTTATTGATTTAACATAGTTAAGAATCGAAAATCAATAAATCAAACTAATAATATATAAAATTAAACCAAACCGACTAATGCACACAGATCATATAAATTTAACTCTATCGTGTTTTTTTTACGGTTAATACCTCTTATCAACTCTTCTCTTCTAATTAAAGGGCAAACATATGAGCGTAGTAGAGGGGATTCTGATAAAGCTGACATTAATTCACAAGGTGAATGTGAAGACAGAAACAAAACAATGGGTGAAAATAACTTGTCCAAAGGTTCCTAACATAACAACAAATATTCCACAATCTAGAATTTTTAGAATACAAATGCATTGGTTATAAAATAACATAAAAATTGGGAACTGATCTTTAGTTTTCCAAGTAAATAACTAAACCTTCAACCCAGTACATCATTCCGTCTTTTCATTAAATAATACTATTACAACAATTAAATTGAGCAAAACATAATTTATAAGCAAGATATTGAAATATTTTATGACATTGATAAATCACATATCCCTCATTTTTTTATGTTTCAAATTACAAACTATCAAATAGAGAGAATTTTATTAAAATTCACTAGTCAACAAAAGAAGTAACTAACAATTTTTTATATAATTTCTTTTTACATGATAAAAACAATCTCTTCATACTGAATCGAATTATTATTTTTTCAAAATTTAAAATGATGAGTCTTTCTTACAAAATATTAACTTATGGTTCAAGTTTTTTTACATTTTTTTAAAAATTGAAATCAGAATTTGGAATCTCAAATCTTGCTCTTGGAGAATACTGAAATCATGATCCCAAATCGCATATCTAAATGTCCAATAAAAAAAAATATCACTTGAAGAACATGGATAGCCAACATCTCAATGAGGGCACTGATGAGCTAGTTCAAAAGAAAAGAGTTGAATCTAGCAGAGAAGAACCAAATATGAAACTCGTAAAACTGTGATAATTTTGGAATACTTAAGTCATCTACTATTGAATTCCTCCCTAAAAGCTCCCACATTTCTGCTCTTTCACAAACTTAGGTTGGACGTGAGGGTGCTTACCATCTGAGATTTCAGCCATCAACTCTAAAGCACAACAGGTATTTTGCTTTCATTTGAAGGTGAAAATAAATAAATGAATGGAGCAAATGGTAATAGTAATATTCATAGCATCTTACACTAGTCCAAGCAAATAGGACTACAAGAAGCTCAAAAAATGAATAATAAACACTATTCTATAGTATTCACCTATACAACCTCTAGTATTGGCCTACAACGTGGAAGAAAATCCAGAAAACATAATAACAGTAAGATACATAAAAATAGATCAAGAATATAACTTGCAAAATTCATATTCTAGTAACCAAGCTTGAAATGCACCATCAATTGCTTGAAGGTTACCTGTGCATCTCAGAAGGTAACTCGCCATCATCTATCTTGCACATAACGTGTTGATCAGCACGTGACCAAGCATAATGTCCACAAAGTATTGGTGCCCAATCTGGCCATCCCTCCACTTCAACTTGGCAGGAGCACGGCCATAATGCACCCCGTCATTGCATCTGTTGTCGTAGTGCCATGGATAAGTCATGTCAAAATCATCAATGACGCGATCAAGTAAACCATATGCCCTAAACTTATCCAAGACTACACCATTGAAGGCCTCCATTTTACTTGGATTGAATGCTAATTGTCTAGCATATCCTCCGGTGGTAATTGTGGTCCTATATATGACTTCGGGTGGTGTCAACCCTCTCTGCCTTACCCCATTAAATACCTCAGCCCAGAATGATGCAGCATAGTCCGCGCCTTCAATGAAATGCCTAACATTAGGCCAAAACACTCCATCATGTAAGCCTGAATTCATGATTATAGTGTCTGGAACAACATGTCCAGAGAAGTAGCCTTTCAAAAGTTCTCTATAGCCAGCATCTCTCAATGAATTCAAGCCTTGATAATTTCCTGTTTGGTTATGATGCCCATTGAAAATGTTAGTAAATCGAACTGTTTGTGATGGATTCCTCGGGTTGGTGACGTTCAAATCAGATCTTCTTGGGACGTCCTTTATATCATTCACATCTAAAATGAAATTAAGGATGTTTCTCACTGTGTCACAATGATTCGAATCACCCCACCAGAAAATCCAACGATCCTTCAAACAATTCCATGCTTCTTCACTTGAGAACATCTTGAATGAACAATGTGTTGAATATACCCAACCATTGCTCTCCAAGGATCCCAATGGACCATCACACCATGGTTTTTGGCATGGGAAATTTGGTTCTTGGCATCTGTATCTCCCATCTCTACTAATTGGACAGCTATCATTCTTGGCATGACGAGTCCATCGACCAGACCAAACATCTCTAACAAGATCTGACTTCTTGCATTGAGATATTTCAGGTAAATCAACAGAGGACTTGGAGAATTTGATTGGGATCACGCGCAGAACCTTGTCAAATGCAAATCTTACAGGCGAAAACTTCAAGCCTTCATGATGTCGAAATAGTAGGATGATTGTAAGATTGTAATCTCCAGCAAAATCAGGGTGGACTTGCAGGGAAAACTGATAAGTCCCATTGCCAAAATCTTTAATTGGAGGCCTAGACTTCCATGTTTCACCAGAAATATCAGTTTCATAATAATCACCACCCAAACAATGAGGTTTTCCAGAATCATCCAATGCATGAAAAACAAACTCATGAATATCCCCAGTTGACAACTCAATATTCTCACGACCATCCAAAGCAGGGATTTTCACATCCACAGTTCTTGAATCCCTACACGGCTCGCCACCAGGAGCCAACCACTTAGTAAGAAGATTCGACGAATAGTTTGCCTCTAATTCAGCTGAAATCCACCTAAAAACTCCTGGTCTTGAATCCTCTACCCATTCCAGTTCCTTATTAGACACCATTTCAAGACTGAAATCAGGGGCATTACCTTGATTTTCAGTCAAATTAACTGGTTGAGGTTCAACTTTAGGAGCAAGATTTTTTCGGGCAAAATCTCGATTCAAATTCTGTTGAGTATTTACAGAATGAGGTCTTAAAGAAATATTAGTAAAGCTAAAATCTTTAAAGCCAGGACTAAACTTTCTTGAACTATTCACCTTCAACAAAACAAAATCTCTCTGAAAACTAGCCACACTAACACCATCAATCCCCCACACAATCAAGATTCCAAGAAAAACACCCATTGTCAATAGCTTAAACCACCACTGAACTTTGGGGTTATTAGACCTCATACCCCACCCAAAATTTCCAGCTTTCTCAGGCATCTGAGAAGAAAACATCTTGTCAATGTTGGCACCAACTCACCAAACTCCAACAGCACAACCAAGAATCATAAAAAGCTTTACCTTTTCCCTCAAATCTTTGACACCAACAGCAAGAACTGTACAAACTACAAACCCACCATGAATCTTGAAAAAAAACTCACCTACTAGTAAAAAAGATTAAATCTTTACATTAAGTATCTGACAAACAACAGAAAATCAATAGATACCCAATTCTTGAAACAAGAAAATAAGTAGTACCACAACTTCTTTTTCAATAAAAAATGTACTGAAAAAAAAAAAAGAAGCTAAATAAATATAGTGAAACTCACAAGTAATAAAGCTTCAAGAAAAAGCAGAGCCAAGTTTGTCAAAGCTTTTAAGGCAGCATAAAAGTATAACAAGGAAAATGATAAGCTTATTTTGTATATAGACAATGAAAAATCAAAGAACAAGAAGATTCCAACTATAATACAAAAAAGTTTCTTCTGAAAAAAATATAAAAGAAAATGCTGTTTATTTGTAATTGATATTCCCAATTGTCGATAATACCCTTGAAGTTGGATAGAATTACTATATTGCACGTCACCGACAGACACGGAAATGGAATATTGAGCCGCCGAACATGGGACTTTTATCCCAGCGACCTTACCGGGGCATTTATGTCTTCTCGAAATTATTATTTGCCACGTGGCACACTAATTAATATTAATTAGTATATTTCTTTATGTTAAAAACAAAAATTACGCTAAATGTCATTCTTAATTTGAGTTGGAATCAAACTGTTTTCTATAATTAGCACAGTTATAGTTATATGAATCTATGAGCTATTTTTAGAGACTATTATCATAGATTGGAGTATAAATTAATTTGACTTTATCAATATTTACCTTGTGCTTTTTATTGATAAGTTAAAAATCGAAAGCATAATCAAAATTATATAAATATAGTGTATTATTTTCTTATTTTGAATAATTTATTCAACATTTTTTACCCCGTAATATTTAGAGTATATGTGTTTTTTACTTATACGTTAAAAATAGAAAATATAATCAAAATTACATAAGATAATGTAAAATTATTTTCTTATTTTGAATAATTTATTCAATATTTTTCACCCCGTAATATTCGGAGTATATGAAAATATCAACTTCGTAGTTTTGTTACTTTGTATATGCCAATTAACATATTTAAGAAATAAAATAATAGTAATAATAATAATAATAATATGTATATGTATTATAAGTTAGAACATAGAAGTTATATAAGAGACCCTATTTATAATACTAAAAGATAGAATTAAATTAGAACTATACAACTTAAAATAAGAGTATGAATTCTAAGTCATTTAGAATTTTGTTATATGTATATTCATATTTTTATTTTATTTGCTAGAGGAAATCAATTAGTATGTGAATAATATTTGATTATATAAAATCATCATTTGATAATCTTGTTCTAAATAAAGGCATGTATTCAATCATAGCTTAAAATAATAAATTACTTTTAGAAAAAAGATATACCCTACACGGATTCTTTGAAAATAATTTATTAAAACAGTAAAAGCTTTCAATTAATTTTATGAACGTAATGTCACAATCAAATATTTATTATTTGCTTATAAGCCACAAATAAACAAACATATTTCATCTCCTTTTTGACTAAGATCAAAAATTTGCTAATTTCAATTATTACACCTAAAAGTTTGTTGATTTTGAATTTATCTTGGCTGAGAATAAATTATTTTAGGGTTAATATTTTGAAATTAATTTTTTTGAGATAATTTATCTCATCATGTATATGAGATACTTTATCTTATTATTATGATATAAATGGTAGAATAAATTATCAAAAATATGACCAAACAAGAAAATAAACTTTTTTTATCTTTAAACTATTTTTTTAATCCAATACTATTTATTCTATCTCTCGCATCAAACAATTATTGAATGACGATTTAAATATTACTCAATATTTTTTATTACAATAAGTTATTAAAGTATTTTCTATGAATGAAAATATAGTTAATTTTGCCGAAATATTACATAAAGTTGAAGAATATTAACAATTCCATTAATTAATTAATTATATAAATATTTACTTTTGATGAAAATTCAATTTTCCACGTTATAATTATCTCCCCTCACATTTCTCATTTCGTCTCCCCTAATTTTAAAGAATAAGGTACCATATAAAGTCATTAGGAGAAGACAAATTTAAAGAGATATTTTATGGTATAATTGGTTAAAGTAAAATAGTATATCGTTTTATTAGGAAATAATTGTTTAGTGATTTATTGTGATTTTTTAGGGCAAAGTTGGATAATTTATTTTAAAATTTTTATCAGTGAGTTGTTGTGATTTTTTGTTATATGTTTAATTTATTTTTACGTATTTTGATTAATTTTTTTTATGAAAAATCTATTCCATTCACCAGCAACATATATCAGATAATTCTATCTACCAAAGTTATAATAGATAAAAGAATCACCTAAAAAAATATTTCAAACAATATAAAAAATACGAGAGAATAAATTAAAATAATTGGCCATACTTCAAAAATGAAAAGAATTGTGTTGTATTGTTCACACAAAATTTGAATCGTGGAACATATTGATCAACTTTGGGTTCGGAAAAAAACTTGAGGTTGAAAATCGACTTTAATTAGTTGTATAATTTAGTTCATAAACTTAAAAAATAATATAGATGATTTTGATTTGATTGATATGATATTCGAAAAATGTAAATCAACTCGATCTATATATTTTACTCTTATTTAGGACAACCTCCTCTCCCATTTTCCTTTAACTCGTTCCCAAATAAAAATACATTTTGAGTTTATTCTTAATACAACTTCTACTTTAAATAATAGTTCATTTATTAGTTAATTGCAGAAAATCGAACATTTTTTTCCTTGTTTTACTTTTTCTTTTTTTCTTTTTTTTGTTATAATTGTTTATATTATTGTGGTGTCTCATGATGTTGATGCTGAATGTGATATTTGCTTTAATTTATCTTTGATGTGTGTTCAATTTTTCTTTTTCCATTTTGGAGAAATCTGAACCTTTTTAATTTCATGTTTACCTTTTATTTTTTAACGTCATTAATGAAAAATGATGAAAGTAAATTATTTTGCATGTCAATTTCATAACAATAATTGTGCAATCGATCCTAACTTTTAATAGAGGAAACCGATAAGGATTGTGATGGAGTGGTAAGTATTTTTTCATTTTTAATAAAAGGTCTTGTATTTGAGTCTTCTTAGATACGGAATTACTTTTTTATGGAGTGTTTTATCTTCAATATTGAAACTTTTGATGCAAATATAAATTTAATCGAGTTTTAATATAAATAATAAGTACAGTGTAAACGATAAAAAAAAATTTAATAGAGGACAAAAAGTAGACCATTTCGGAAATAGGCAATTTTTGACGTTTTTCCTTTTTTGAATTAAAAAATAAACATTCAAACAGAACAGAAAACCAAACAAATACTGTTTTTTTTATTAGCAATTTTGTTAGATTAGTAAAAGTTATATCGTGACACGACGTGTAAACATGATCTGTTCTTTATTCCTTTTTCAGTAATCTCTACATAATCGAATGTAGGTTCCTTAATCCATTTTTTAATATATTAAAAGAGCAAAGTACCACGATAAAAAAATATTAGCATATTTCTACATGATCACTTGAAAAATCACAAGAATATGAACATAAAACAAAAACCTTTGTGGCTATGAATTTTTTCTGTTTTTTCGAGGTTGAATTCTAAAAATCATATTTTTTGATATTTCAAAATTTTCAAGAATTAACATTTTCCGTCCAAATTACTTATAAAACGTTACAAAATTTATGTTCAAATATTAATTTATTTTACTTTTAAAATAAAAATTATTATGTCACGATAAAACTTGATCAAGCGTCCACGATATATTTGTTGCTCCGGTGGGAACTCTATGATTGAGTTATCAATAATCTTTTCCCACTATCCTCCATAGTTTTCGTCCTAATTGCAATTGTCAACACCAAAATATGTATGTTTGACTTTCAATTTTTGATTTTAGAGTGTTTGTCGTAATTCTGTCAAATACGTTTACGTTCTGAACGAATGATAGAAAAAATCTTAATTTACTTAATTTTTTTTTTTGATTTATTAAAAAAAATAAGTAAAAAATATTAGATAAATAATTAAAGACAAAAAAAAGTAAGACATAATGTTATCGTTGCTCTTTATGTCACAATTAACTTCATCTATCGTCAATAATTGATTAAAATAATTCATAATTATGCACAGAAAGAAATGAGTTGTGAAACTTTCAATACAAACAAAGAAAATACAGGTGGACGCACTACAAAAACATTAAAAATAAATAAATTGAATTGAAATGGTTTCATATATCCTCATGGAATTAGTTTTCACATTATCCTTCAACGTTTACAATTTTAAACACCAAATTAATTATATATGTTGACTTCTAAATTTTTGAATTGAAATGAAAATAAATACTAAATAAAGTCATCAAACGTATACAAATGATATAAATTATAGGACGTGGACACTACGTGAAAACATGCCTTCTTGTTTCAGTCTCTACATTAACGAATGTATGTTCCTCTTACCATTTTGTATTTTCATAATGTTAGCTACTAATTATGTGCAAAAACATGCATATATTATAAATTAGCATTCCTATTTCCCATTCTTCGTTACAAACGTGGCATACATGAAATTTCGCGTTTATAGTATATATCACAATTCGTGGTTTCACTATATTAAAATGATCATTAGCGGTAATTAATTTTTAATTGTCACTATTAATGAATTTTTAGCGACAATTAGCCCTCTCTGTATATGTCCCTAAATCCTTTAGTGACATTAGTTCTAATGGCAATTAACTAATGCCGATAAAGACTTTAACACTTTTAACTAATATCAATATTTAAAGCAGCTAAATATAGTTTTAATTGTAGTGTCTATTATTACAATTTTTATTTTGTGATTGCTAGTTTTGAATAATGTTCTTATTATCATCAATATATAGAATTGTTAGTTAGTTAGTTATGATATACTTTTGGGAAAATTAGAGTTTTGGATTATAATATATTCAAAAGAGAATTGAGTTTGTTGAAATGTTAATAGAATAAAAGGAGTTAGGAGATATATAAGGCATAATACATATATTAGATTTTAAATTTTAAATTTTAATTTTGACCTCTAATTTTTATAATGCACAAATAAATATTTTAACTATCCAACTTTAAATAAATAAATACACGAGTCCTACATGGCACAATACACGGAGGACACCACGTAGGACAAAAAATGACATGTAGGACAAATGTGTCTATTTGTTCAAATTTATACAAGTTTAAGTGTCTATTTATGCACATCCAAAACTGAAGAACATAAATGTAATTTGAAGCCAAGTTTAAAAGGGTACATTTATGTATTATGCCGATAATCACGTAAGTGGACGAGACAAATATAATGCATGTGCTTTTGTCTTTAATTTGATTGGTATTCAATATTGATGGATTAGTTGTACCTGTTTTGGCAGTAGGGATAACGTCAAATTTAATTGAAATGTCTCCTTTTATTTTATTTTTTTGATATTTTTCATTTTTTAAAAGTTAAAAAATTTAAGTTTGATAAAAAATAAAATTTATGTATTTATGAATTATGTAAAATATAATATAAGTTACAAACAATTATTAATAATTTAATATATTATAAAATAATTTACGATAAAAAATAAATTTATTTGAAGTTGTGCACTTTAGAGCTATATTGAGGACCCTCTCTACTTGGTCACACAAAAAAGTCGGTGCTATCAAATTACGGAACAATATTTTCTTGGTTTTTTTAGTGTTTGGTATAATGAAATTCTATTTTCATTAAATAGAGGAAAATAACTTTTTTACGGTTAGAGCTTGTTTGGCATTGCATTAGAAAGTTAAAAATACTTATTTTGTAATAAAATTAAGTTTTTTTAAGTAAACGAATTCAATTGCTATTTTAGATCACAAATTTACGGATAAACAATACACAACATCAAAAAGAGAGAGCAAGTTTGAAAAGAAAATCAAATTTAATTCTTTTTAACAATTCTAAAATGATATGGTTATTTCTTTATATATAAACTATTTTTTAAATGAGAAACTTCACGTATAACCACTTAAAAATAATTAATTATTCTTCATAACTATAGTTTGATAATTACAATTTGTAGCTACATGTTATATGGAAGAGAGAGGCGAGCGAGACTGGGAGAGAGAGGAGAGAGGCGAGAGAGGGGGGAAAGAGTGGGAAAGAGTGGGAAAGAGTGAATTGTATATTTATATTGGTTAGATAATTGTATATTATACATATGCATTTGTATATATAGCAGAGATTGAGAGAGGGGGGAAAGAGTGGGAAAGAGCGAATTGTATATTTATATTGGTTAGATAATTGTATATTATACATATGCATTTGTATATATAGCAGAGATTGGGAGAGGGAGGAGAGAGGCGAGTGAGAGAGGGCAGAGAGTGAGAGAGGTGAATTGTATATCTATATAATTATATATAATATACATATGCATTTGTTTATATGGCAAGTGAGATTGGGAGAGGGAGGAGAGAGGCGAGCGAGAGAGGCAGAAGTGGGAGAGAGGTGAATTGTATATGTATATATGTTAAACAACTGTTTATTATACATATGTATCTGTATATCCTGGTGAATTATACATATACAAACGCAACTAATTATACAAATTCAAAGTTAGCTTATGTAATTAAGATATAATGTTAGTCGCAAGTGGTAATTATAGCAAACTATAACTAGCATGAGTAATTAAATAATATAAGTTTGCTTAACCGCGTAATTTTCCCTTTTTAAATTAATACTTATATTTTATTAATATCATTTATTGATGATAAGTTCATATAATTTAACAAAACATAAATAAATATTTATTGAGCTGGTTGAAAGTTGACGTTAGAGGTACTGAAAAAAAGGATAAGTCTTCTAAAAAAAAAAGGATAAGATTTGAAAGCCAAAGATAAAGCAATGTAACTAGTGGTTTGTGAATTTTTGGCAATGGAATAA